>JAMRXY010000282.1:0-591829 GCA_024447195.1 Panagrolaimus sp. LJ2414 | reverse complement strand
CCTGCATGAATTTCATTAATGACTTTATGATTTGTCCCTAAAAAAGACATTGAATAAAAATGCAACTACAGTATCCTGAAAAAAAAACTTACAATCCCAATATGGTCTTTCTCCAAAACTTGTAATTTCCCACATAACAATTCCAAATGACCAAATATCTGAGGATGTTGAATATTTATGATGGGTAATTGCTTCAGGTGCAGTCCATCGAATAGGAATTTTCCCGCCATTTGTTGTATATTCTGGTTCAAGTACTCCACGAGATCCTCTTGATAATCCAAAATCAGCAATTTTACATGTTAAACAATCATCAACAAGGATATTTCTTGCTGCTAAATCTCGATGAATATATCCCATATCAGTTAAATATTTCATTCCAGAGGCAATTCCTTTCATCATTCGGGTAAGCTGATTCATAGTTAAGCAGCCATTATCATTATCTCGAAGGAATTTATCCAATGCTCCATTTAACATGTATTCAGCTAAAAGAGAATCATGATTACTGTAATTGTACAAAACTTTCACTTACTTATAATCATAACTGGTTCAGATTTTGTTACAACTCCAATCAAATGTATTACATTCTCATGATCGAATTGTCCCATGATTGAAGCTTCAGTCAAGAAATCGGCTTTTGCTTTTTCTGATGAACCAGGGAGTAATGTTTTAACTGCAACAACTTGGGCAGTTGCACCATATGCACCTTCTATCAACAATCGACCACCTAAAAAATTAATATTTGTAAAATTACTGTAATCCAAAAAAGATAAAAACTTACAACAAACTTCTCCAAATTCACCAACTCCAATTTGTCGAAATACTTGTATCAATTTTGGATCGATATCATTTGCAAATTCTTCCAGTGCTTCTCGGGGATTTTCATATGTTGATGGATCAACATAACAACGATTGGATTTTCTTATTGACTTTTGAGTACCGTATACTGGAATCAATGGAACATTCACTAAAAAAGTAACCATCAATTAAATATTTCAAAATATCAAAAAATAAAAGATAGTGATAAAAAAATAAAGCTTACAAAGAACAAAAAAACTTAAAAAGCAACAAAGGTAAAAGATTTAAAAAAGCTATTATTTTTTGAAGACATACATTTTCGCATAAACGTGTTGGGCAAAGTTGCAGCAGTGAAAATTGGGCTTTGAGATTTTGGACGATCCGGTGTCATGGTATCTAAAAATGACAACAAAAAACAATAAAGCGTTTAAAAAATGAATATTTGGAAAGTGTGCTTTTTTGTATGTAAAAAACAACCACAAAATTAGTTGTATCATAAAAAATAAAAAGCGATTACTGTAATCAAAAAGAAAAACTTACCCTGTTTGTAGGTATCCAAGACATCCAAATCTGACATTTGTTTTCGATTCTTTTGAGCTTTTCTTGAAATAATCATTAAAATTATTATTAAAGCAAGAATAAGCAAAGAAATTAAAGCAAGCCATGGCCAAAGGGATGTTGAAGTTGAAGTCCACCAATCTTCTTCAGAAGTGAGAATGCCATTATTGGAGAATGCATTTGTAGAAGAATATGATCGTGGAACAGAGAGGCCAGCACGGATAGCAGCAGATTTTGCAATAACACCATGTCCAACTCGATAGAAAAGTGGTTCAGACCAATCTGAGATGCCTTGTCCATGAGTCCATGCCCGAACTCGAAATGCATATGCAAAACGTTTTGAAAGAGTTGGAAATGAGAAATATGGAACCCTTGAATGTGTTGAAGTTGAAATATTTTCATATCTCATTTCAATCTAAAAAATAAGCAATTACCGTAATTTATAAATAAAGTTACAGTAATCAAACATACTTCATATTGTTGTATATTTGGAACTGATTGCCATGCCAAAGTTATTCCCGATTCCAATTCTGCATCAATTCTTAATGGACCAACAGCTAAATTAATTGATTTTTGTGTTGTAAATTCAACAATTTCATATTGTTTCAGCTCAGTTTTTGATGAAACTTCATTATGTGAAAAAATCATTAAAGTATAATGGGTACCAGGTTCCAGATTGCTTAAAGTCAGGACCTTTAGAGTGAAGGTCGAAGTTTCAGGATCTACATTGACATCTTTTGGGCATTTTGGACATTTGAAAGTATACCAAATTTCCTTTCTTCCTCCAAGGGATGATGGTTCTTCCCAGGTAAGAGTGACAGCCGTTTGATTGAGAGAGCTGACCCGAAGGGCTGAAGGCTTTGAAGGTGGTTGAGTGCATGGAGCTCTTGCTGATTCATTATCAGCTCGATAAAATCCATTATCACATTTACATTCAACTGAGCCAACATTGAAGGTTGTGGAATGTCCAGGACAGCTTTGACAATCTCCAGATCCCCGTTCAGATTTATATGTTCCAATTGCGCATGCTAAAATTTTTTTTTATAAATTTTGCTTTGTTTTGTATTTTTTATGTGTAAATAAATATCAGATTTATTTCTGATGTGCTAAAAAAGCCACTTTCTCTTTTTTTCCCTCTTATAAATGAAGTCATTAAGTTTCAAGCCCTTCAAGAAGATAGCTTAAAAAAGGTGTGGAAAAGCATCTCATTTTTCCATCTGCATTATTTTTTTGCGCGATTCTATTTTTTTCAAGTTGTTTTTGAGACAGCCGTCTTTTATTCTTTTAATTATGGCAAAAACAAAAATGCTAAGGTGCCGATCGCTTTCTTTCGATATATTTATTTCTCGCGTTGAGGTCAAGATTCGGTCATCGCTTTTTTCTCTCTCTTCGATCCTCAAAACAAACAAAAATAGAAAAAAGGCTTCAATTGCGAGCCGGCAAAACTGTAAAAAACTAAAAAATTTATTTTCAAAAAGAATCAGATATCATTGATGCCTTTTATTTCTTCAATTTTTTCTTTCTTCGAAGAAGAAAGCCGCTTTAAAAAAAGAATTATTCAAAGAAAAAGAAATCATAAAATCGTTTTATTTCTTCTTTCTTTGCCATCATAATTTTTTTTCGAAGATGACCGATCAAGACAAAATCTGTTCTTGCAAATATTTGTTTTAATATTTTTTTAATTATTAAAAATTCAAAGATGCGTGTTTCTTGCTCATTTAGAATTAGTTTTTTTTGAAGAACAGTGACCCCGAAAAACAATAAATGCCTTTGGAAACAAAAAGTAAAAAGTTGCAACAATAAAATAGTAAAGTAAAAAACTTAAAAGTTTTTTCATTAAAATTCTTCTTTGTGCCTTTCTTCTTTTTGTTTTGGTAGTAAAAAGTAAAACATAAAGAAAAAATTTAGCAGCGTTTCAATATTATCTTTCAACTTTTGCCTTCTTTCTTTTTTCTGGCGTCTGCTTCTTATTCATTCTCTTTGGTTGCCATCTTCTTCAAGGACAACAAAAACAATAATAATAAAAAAAGCAACAACGGTCAAATTAAAAATTGTCTCGTCCTTCTTCTTTTCCTTCGAGTTCGTAGTGGTCAGTCTTGGGGGTTTTGTCTTTTTGACAGCCGGAAACAATTTTTGCAATAATATTTTTTTCGGGAAGAAACGAAAAACCTCCAAAGAAGAAAAAGGGATAAGAAGAAAAACCCCTTTCTTCAAAATTCAAAAAAATGAAACAATTCATTGCAGCTTTTTTGTTTTAGAAGAAAAAAAGATGACCGTAAAAAATGTGAAAAGTTGCAAAAACATTTAACAACATGCGCCAGACGGAACAGAAAATCGAAACGAAAAAAAGGTTATAACTATGCAGATTAGCCTACAAAAAACGGATCTAAGCCCTACATTTAAAATAAAAGTTTCTGTCATCACTTTTTTTAACAGATGCCCTAAATCTATTCAAAAATTGGAATTAAAAAGAAAAAGTTCGTTTTTTGAATAAAAAAACTTCAATTCAAGCCAGCTACTAATGCTCTAAAAATCCAAAAATTAAAGCCATAAACACATCCCTTTTTTTGTTCTTTTTTGGGAATGGCATTTCCCAAGTGTGTGCTTTTTTATATATTTTTCAGGAACAATAATGATGCATTTTTTAAAGTCTTTTTCTTTTTCAAAATTTTTATATAAACATTTTTTTGAAAGCAATAAAAAATTTGTTATTTATTGCAATTTGCTGCAACGATAAATTTTTGTTTTTGCTTATCTTTTGATGAAACTTTTTATATGGTATTTATAAAATATGAATGTTTAAAACTTTTAAGAACAAAAACAAAAAAAATCATTACTCATCTATCCATTATCGAAAAAATAAGAAAGAAAAATCTCAAGGTTGTACATTTTTCTTCTTGTTTCTTTTCACACTCTCATTTTTACCGGTAAAAAACAAAAGAAAAAAATTACTTTTTTTCTTTTCTTTTTAATTTTTTGAACAAGTTAATGAAAGCTTTTTCGCCTCTGTTCTGCTTTAATGAAAGGGGTCAAAAAAGGTCATCATCGGTCATCGCCTAACATAAACGCGCATCCTGAAAATATATAGAAGCAACACCACCAAAAAATCAGGAACCCTGTCATTGTCAAAAAATGCCGAAAAAAATATATAACAATTAATGTTTGACTCAAATTTCGATGTCATTAAAGACTTCATTCCTTCTTTTTTGCGCATCATTAAAGAGAGAGGAAAAAAGGTGAAAGAAGTGTGATTTTAGCACATTTGTTGCTGTTGTTCTTCTTCTTCGTTAAAGATCATTTAACAGAAATAAAAACTTTATGAAGCGTTATTTCGAAGAAGAAAAATGAGCTCCTTGAGATATTTTTAAATGTGAAATCATAAAAAAGAAAGACACATACCTGAGCACATGCTTTGTTCAACAATTGGGATAAAACCAGGATTACAGTCGCAGTTTGATGAAGTTCCAATTTGTTCCCATCGACCATCAGCTCGACAGATTGAAGTTGGAGCTTGAATAATTCCAGGTGGAGGAGAAGAATTTGCAATACATCGTCCAGGAACAGAAACAACTGAATGAACATCTGATCCTGTTACGGTACGTGGAAGATAAACAAATGATGAAGTTGTTGATGGACAAATTTGATAATAAACCTAAAAAAGTATTACGGTAACAAATATACTGTAACCACAGCGTTATCTTACCTTAACATACAGTAACGATGAACAAGCTCCACTATCTCGGAATGCAAAATAAACATGCGATGAATTAAATGCAAAACTGCTTGTTTGAATATAAGATCGAGATTTTTCGGATGTTGCAGTTATCGTATCTATCAGTTCCCAATATGGATCTTCTTGCCATCGATCTCCAAGCAAATCCCTTGAAGATGATGGTCGACCATATAATCTTAGTGTTTCTTTACATGCTCGAGAATATGATGGCATTTCAGCACATGCTCGCATTGAAAATTTGACTTCAATAAATAATCGATTTGCTTCATTCTTTGCGATCTTTGGCACCAAAATCCAATTATCCGGATCCTTTGCTTCAACATTGCAAACAGAATATGCTTGATGATTGAGGCCATCATCTTCCGATCGATAAGTTTCTTCAAGCCACTAAAAAGAAATGTAAAAATTTTAACCGGTTTTGGTTTTTCTCATTCAATTTCAATCATTGAATACTCATTAAGCACAGGATTTTTTAAGAACAGTGAGAAAATGAGCAAAGTGCCGTTTTAAAAATAGAAGAAAGCGGCCTTGAAGTAATCGCTCAAGGGCAAAAAACAACAAAAAAAAACACTTACACCATCTTGACCATCAACATTTGTAACCGTTCTCCAATCAAGTTCAACTGTAGCATTCAAGGTATCTAGCAAGTAAACTAAAAAAATTTAATTTTTAATTATATGTAAATTCCAATGTTGCAATTACAAATTACTGTATTTTAAAAATTAATTTTGTTTTTTGTTCTTATTAATAATAACATTACAGACTTACTTCGCTAAGATGGTAACATAAATTTCATTACTCTCAAAAAACATAAAAAGTTTCTTAATAATTTTTTACTATCTTTTTAAGTGCCATTTTAAGTGTCCACTTTTGCGAAAGAAAAAGTTGCAAAATTTCTTTGATTTATTGTTTCTTTTTTGCTTTTCTTCTATTTTTAAAGGCAATAAATTTTAAATAGTTAAAAAAGAGAATATCAAAAAAGCAGGAAATAACATTAAAAATGGCGTCAAATTTCACACGATTGAAAAAAGTGTGAAAACTAACACACTCAAACAATAGCAAAAGCAAAAAGTGAGGGGAGAGAGAGGGACAGGTGTCAACAATTTCAATGAATGAAAGTGGCACATCTCAGTTTCTGCTATTCTTCAAAAAAAAGTTTTTCTTCAAAAAAGTGTGCCATCATCAAAATTTTTAAACAGCAGCTGCTGTCGGACAATATAATAACAAGTTTTAAAAATAAAATTTTTAAAAAAATAAATTAAAATTTTGGTTTTTAACTATTAAAAGAGCTAAACTGTGATAACAAAAACAAACCTCGATCTGATATCACAAAATTAAATAATATAAATAATAAAAGTATACAATAATGCAGAATCATAGTTTCTGTAATTTCGTTCTATGATTGAATAATAAGAATAATAGCAATAAGCTCAGCGACAATATGTGTATTGTATTTGATAAATAAAGCAGCTTCTAATTCTTCTTCGATCGTTTCATATCTTTCATTTGAATAATAAAAAATTGAAAATGTTTAAAAAAAGTAGTGAGAGGAACTTTGACGTTATATATTTTTTGAAAAGCAAAATTGAAAAGAAGGCACCTCTGAAAAGTTAAACAATGAATAAATTAAATGGATAAAAAGGAATAGCAATAGCAAATTAAAATTCTCGAGCACGAAAAAAATACATGTATAAAAATAAATTGTTACAAATTAATCAACGGAAAAAGAGAAAAACAAAAGCACGGAAAGGAAAAGCATTTTTTACGCGTATTATTTTTTTCTGTTGTTGAAAAACCAAAAAAGGCACGGCACGCAAAAAGTAAAAGGCAAAAGAAAGTGACTGACTGCAGGGGTGTGCGTTTGGATAGCTTTGACTAACACAAGCCTAGTTGTGTACGCTTAAAAAAGGACTAGGCTAAAGTGAAGCCTAGTCCTTTTAGGATGGAGTTTACCCAAGGCTGCGTTTGACTTGGCTTCAGTCATTCACTCAAGCCTAGTCTTTTTTTCTTGCATGTTTTGTGCGTACTCCCGCATGAAATTTCATGCGGGAGTACGCACTTTTTCATTTCTTTTCACTGTGACGGACGACGTTTTTCATTTCAGCCGCGACTAGGCTTGCCTTTGACTAGGCTAAAGTGAAGCCTAGTCCTTTTAGGATGGCCTTTGCCCAAGCGCATTTTTTTTGAAAAGAAAAAGGCTTGTCAAAAGCGAAGCCTAGTTAAAAAAAATGCGCTTGGTTTTTGACTGCCCTCTTTTTGACTAACCTAACGCACACCCCTGACTGACTGACCACTACCCCTTTCCTTCCTCGGACCGAGCAGCAGCAGCATCGACCAGAAGAAGGAAAGAAAAGGAAAGAAGAAAAATGTCCATCCTCTTCTTCGTTTCATTTCGTTCTTTGGCTTTCCTTTTTCTTTTCCCCGGCGTTCCTTGGGATGATGGGTTTTTGACGCAAAAAAACTAATGACTCCGCCCCCGATTTTTTATATTTATTATTATTAGCGTTTTTAAATATGTCCTTTCTCTTTCTCTTACAAATTTTTATATACAAAAAAACTTTTTTCGAAAAACAAATTATAGCTTCCAGAAACAAACATTCATGTCAAAAAAAAGTTTTCATTAACTTTTTCGTCCACGATAAAAGAGATATATCCTAATTTTGGTATTGTGCCATGTGTTAATTTATAACACTTTACAACACCAAATATAACTTATAAAGCTTCAACAGGTGATCCTTTTTTAACCTTTAAGCTTACACGCTTATAAAAATTATTATTATTCGCAACAATGTTCGTAACCTTAAAAACCTCTTGAACATTGTTTCGAACTGGATTAGTCGTCGGATCAACGAATCAAACAACAAAAAGTAATAACAAATAATAACAAGGGCAAAAAAAGGGAGAGAGAGGAGGGCATTGTTTTTCGATGATGATTCTGGCGTACGTTCACAAAAAAATTTATATTCTATTGTTCTTGATTCCTCATTTTTTAATAGAAAGGATTTGAAGCGAGAAATACAAGGCCAAAAACAAGAACAATAGAAAGAAAGAGGGGAGATTTCCAGGTGGACATGAAAGAAGAAAAAGAGGATGAATAGAGTCAAAAAGGTAAACATAACAGGCCCCCCAAAATGGGCAGAATAAGGGTTTGTTCAAGACAGTTTCTTTAAAAAAAATAAGGAAAAATGCCAAAGAAAGTAATAATAATTAGGAACATGCCAGCGATTGATTTTCGGCGTGGCCTCAATCTCATTGAAGCGTGTATTCTTTTTCTTTCTTGAAAATCTTGAAAGAAAGAAAAAAACAAAGGTGGGAAATGGCGGAAAAAGAAATTATTTATGGCGAAAATAGACTCAAACCTCTTTTATTTTTGAAAGAAACTGCAGCAGCAAAAAAAAGAAAAAGAACTAATTTAGAAAAATCTGAAAAAAAGGATAGAGATTTTAACGGATGATAAGAAGCATACATTTCGGATTGGGATTTATTGATTAATAAAATATTTAAAAAATTTTAATGAAAAATGGTTTAAAAGAGATGTAATCTTTTTGATACTTTTTATGCGAAAATGCAAATCAGGCAAGAATCCGTGCGAGACCATTCTCTTGTCCCTGATTGCCTGATATCAGGGTTTTATAATCGAAAGTATCACAAATTGATATAAAAATTTAATATAAAAGTTCAACACAATTTCGTCATTGAAGTAACTTTTGACGGTCAAAATTGCATTTTTTTGAGTTACTCTCACTTTTTTCTCCCATCCCAAACAAGTTGATTGATAGCTGATAGTAATCTCAAAAGCGCAAATTTCAACAACCCTGTGTTTCTCTCATCCTGATCAAAGCAAAAACATGTCCTTGAAATTTTTTTTCTCATATTTTACTTTTAACTTTTCCCTCATTTATTTTGCTGCAGATAGGTTTTAATCAACAAAAAACCTGTTGCTAAATTTTTTCCTCCCTCAAAGATTAATTACCAAAAAACGGCAATATTTTCTTAGAGAAAGGCTAGCACCCGACCTCTCCCCAAGCTGCCGTATCCCTGGTCATCATCATCGACCCCCCAATTAGTCATGTCTCATCAACAACATTTGTATCTTCTTTCTTCAAAGCTCTCCCTTCCGCTTTCTCTGTCTTTCTCGCACTCACTCCAACTCAATACAATCAACATCATCATCATTTTTTATCAAATATATTTAATCGAGTAAACACTATGGGAGGCTTTTTTTTCTTACCTTTTGATTTTTGCCGAAAAAAGAAGAAAGAAAGAAAAAGTGTTGAATCTAATCTTTATTGGCCAAAAAGTATATAATATAATAGAGTATCAAAAGAAAGAAAGAAAAGATAAGACCATAATCCAATTGAACTGGAAAAAATGTATAATAATTTTATGTTTGTTTGTATATTGGGTAATAAATCGGCAAGGTTAAATAAGGATTTTAAGGTAGGTTTTTTAGGTTTTCAAGAAAAACATTGAAATAAAAAATGAGAGTAAACAAAATTTTGCAAGTTTGCATCTTTGGTGTTACTGTACTTTTGAGAGTAACGATTTTTTATATAGAAATTCAAATTTTTGGTTACAGTTTCAGTAACCACTAATTTAAAGAGAAAATTTTTTACAACTAATGCTTATGCAAATTTAGGATTTCAAAAAGGCTTTAAAAGATGTGTTAACCTTAAACCGAAAGTGTGTTTGCATTGACATTTTAAAGCCTTTTAATCCGCAAACATAACCTTTTGCACTTGGGTCTGTTCTTTTTTTTTCACCAAAGAAGAACAAAGACGAAATGATTGATGCTCGTCTAAAAAACGTTTTTGTTTTTATAAAACAAATTATAAATTTTTGCTAACTGATATTTGCAAAATCGCGAAAGCTAACACATCAAAAAACCGCAAAACAGATGTTTGTTTTTTAAAAGAAATAAAAACACGATAAAAGTTTTTGAAACAGGCATAACATAAAAACACGAAAGAAGAAGAGGTAATAAATCGTCACATTTGCCTTGAAAAATAAAAAGGTTGAAGATAAGTTATGGCACGAAATATATAAATTTATCACCCTTTTCTCTTCATCGCACAATTGTGGTCACTCATTCATCGACATTATCCTATTTGGATTTGAAGATATCTCCCTCTCTCAGTTCTCGATACTCGAGAGATATTATAAAATTTATGATAAAAAATAATAAAAAAGTTAAATAATAATAAAATGCCACACTTTTTTTTGTCAAACAGTTGTTTTTATATATCTTTTATGGCACCTTTAGATAGATAGTAAAAGATATTATATATGTGAGGGGAAATCAGAATCATAAAAACATAAAATTGTAATGATTTTTTTTAAAATACACACATTTCAAGGATGATTGAGGTCGTCGATAAGGGAGAGATACCCAGATAGGAGTTAAATGCCTTAAAGGCAAAAATGAACAAGTCTCAAAAATAATTAATTATTAAAAAGAGACTTTCTCAAGTGGGATAAAATAGATAAATTTTGATGGAAGAGGTACATGTGTTTTAATTTGATGAGAAAACTAATGTTTTAAAACAGATAATTAATGTTTGGCACGAGCTTGGAAGGGATATTCATAATCATGTTTTTTGACCTTTTTGGGGAGGAAAAGAAAGGATAAGGATTGGGGTTTTTGGGGATAATAAAGTTGCAAATCAGGGGATTTTTGAAGTGGATTTTTAAACATGAAAATTCAAATTTGGCAAAAAGTTTGATTTGTGTTGCAAGTTTGGTCTTTTAGGGCATTATTGGACAAGGTGGGACAAGCCCAAAAAAGTGTGAACAAGGTTTTTTTAATTGCCAAATCCAAAATTCTCGAAAGTTATTATTTCTTAATTCTAATTTTTGGTTAAATTCGTTACTGTATTTTTAAAAAAGCGTTTAAATCTATAATAAAAAGAACCGCAGTGATTCCAAATTTTTTCAAATTAAGCTTTTCAAATTTTTAAAAAAGCTTCCAAAAAAACTCCAAAGAATATTATCGCCATCTTTTAATCTCTCTTTCACACGCTTCCAAATCAAAAAAAGAGGTATCGCGTAAAAAACGTGAAAATTAAAAAAAATTAAACCTTCTTTTACCTTTTTTGTTTTTATCGAAAAAAATCGGATCACTTTCATTTCCAAATTTTTTTCTTAAAAAGAGGTAAATTCTATATTCAGTCCAAAAAAAGGAGTTTAAAAGAATAGTTTGTTTTCCAAAAACAGAAGCAATGAAAAAGTGAGGACTCCTTCTCATTTTTACGAAAATTTAGTTTTTTTATTAATAGATTTGATGAAAGATGATGATGATTTAATGCATTTATTTAGTTAGACTGGTTCTGTTGTCTCTTATTTGTTAGAAGAAGAAGCAAGATTTATATTTTTTTTGAATGAAATTGAATAAAAAAAATGAAAAGAATCAGGTCTAATACAAATTATATGTAGATTCTGATAGAGAAAAAATGAGAGAAACAATAATAATAATAATAATAATAATGTTCTAATGAAGTTAAGAACATGAAGAAGAAAAAACACATAACAAAAAACGTGATAGAGTCGTTGTTTTTTTTAATGATTATTTAAGAATTACGGAATAGTAGCTATAGCTTTCTTTCATTTGTCTAATCGGAAATATAAACTTTATAACATTAAAAAAGAAGAAAGAGAACAAGTTTAAGAAATTTAGGTAGTTATCTATCTACTAATCGGACTTGAAATATGATGTTATTACAGTTCCAAAAAACAAAACTGGAAAAAACAGTAATAAAATGCCAACTTTTTATTGGCTGTTATTTTAGAAGAAGAATCAATATAGAAAAACCCATTAAAAACAGGAGTCAAACGCGCAATATTTTAATTGTGGCAATTTTTAAAATAAAGTTATCACAGAAATCAGTATTAACAAATTAAACTTTCGCGAAAATTATCAAAAATGTTCAAAATGAAACCCAAAAAATCCCATCATTTTCAATTGCTCATCGCTGCTTTTAAAGTATTTTTAGATGTTTCAAAATTTGAAACATTTCACTTTTTAGCCATCATTCAGCTTTGTAAAGATGTTGATGTGATAATTCACCATTAAAAACCATCAAAAAATCCACACGTTTAAAATATACAAGAAAAAGCTATTGTTTGGGTCAATTTCTTTTGAATCATCGTTGTTGTTATTTTCTATGTTTTTCTTTTTCCCATCAAAAAATGTAAAATGCAACAACCCTATTTTTCCCCTTCTTTTTTGATTGAATCAGGCACCCGTTTTTGGTTTACACTCTTTTTCTTTCAAGTGAATCATGGCAATCTTTTTTTCCTATAACAAAATTAGCATTTTGTTTTGCGCCTTTTTTGCGCCAATAAAGTTTCACAGATTGAAAAAGAAAGAAAGAAACCTTGAAAAATCATTAATCTATTTTTTTGTGTGTGTTAATTCAAAAACAATTGAATCATGTTGTTTTTGCGCATCTGAAGGCCGGCTGCCTTCTTCTAAAAAAAGCTTACGCCATTATTTCACACTTTTCTTTTTTTCTTTTTTGTAACATTGAAAAAAATTATAATCGTTAATGAAAAAAAAATTGTGCCTTTTTTAATATTGGCGACAACAGAAATGAATAAACGACAGAAGAAGATTGGCATTAATTGCAACGGATTTTTTTTTGGCGAACAAGAACACTGACGCAAAAATGACAATTAAAAAAATAGTGACAGAAGTTCGAAAATGGCAAGAGCCGTTCTTCGAGGACGAAACGCAACATTTTATTGCAATTTTTTATTTAATTTTTATATTGGACAATATTTTTTATGGGAAAGAAAAAAAGGAGGAGGAATTGCGCGAGCCAGAGAGAAAAGAAGTGTGGTCAATTCATGACCGATTTTGACCGAAGCCGCAGCAATAATAATAATAAAATGCAAATGAGGGAATTGAAGTTTGATGGCGATAAAAGTGGGAGGAAAAAAACACTTAAAAAACTGAACATTAAAATTTTTTGGAGGTTATCAAAAATGTGATGATAAGGTGGGGCACGATTGAACTTTGGATTAACCTTTAGGGTTTTTATTGTTTTTTTAAAAATGATAACAGCAAATATAAAAAGACTGATAAGAAAAAATGTAAAAAAATGTGCCAAAAACATTGAAAATAAGCTGTAAAAAAAGATAGTAACAGAAATGTGACAAACTACAGTATCAACGAAATTTCATCACTGTCTATTAAAACCTATAAAAAGAAAAAACTTAGGCAGAACTTTTGTTTTTTGAAGCCCAAATCAACAACAAAAAGAAGAAAGAAAGTTTTGATCGATTTCAATCATAGATTTTTTACCGCAAAAAAGTTAATCCTTTTTACAAACAGAAATCTCTTCTTCCTTTTTCTTGATTTCCTTCCTTTCTTTTTTACCTATAAAGAAGAAAGGAAGAAAAAGTTAAGGAACTCAATTTAATTCCAATACTTCTAAAGTTTTCAATTTCATGAAGCTTCGATGCGCAAGATTCTTTTTCTGCAAAAAAAGTCAGAAGATTAGCAGGAAAAAATAAAAAGCATATCGAAACAATTCGAAAAAAGAAAGAACGAAATCGAGAAGAAGAAGAAGAAGAAGCGGCAATAAAGGCAACAACGAACTGGTCATTTTTCTTGCGCGATTTTGATTTTTTTTTCTTAAACGAAATGAATAATATTCAAAAGCAAAAGTAGTAAGAAAAATATAGAAAAAACCCGAGAAAAGAAAGTGAGCACATGGCGTTTTCTTCAAGTGGATTATTACCCCATCTCTTTTCTTTCTTTTGTTTTAGGTCTTCCTTGAAGATGATCTCTCTTATTTCTTTCTTTATTCTTCTCGATGATTTTTAGCAGCAGCAGCAGCTTGATGATGATCATCAATGAAGAAGCAGAAGAAGAATACACACAGGAAAGCCCTTTTTATTACAAAAATGCATCTTTAAAAAGTGAGTGGCTTTTAACAGTATGTCACAGCTTTTTTCCGTTTAAAAAGCTTTCTTCAACAACAAATAAATAAATATTAATAATAATATGGAGTCGCTCAAATTTTTGGGAAAAAAGAAGAAGCTACTTTTGACAAAAAGCCAAAAATACTGCTTTGGTTTCCATTCATGCATTCATTAGCTCGGCAAAAGGGAGAAAAAGTAGTGCGCCAAAATTATCGGTTTCAAAAACAACACTCCCAAAAAATATGAAACGAAACCATTTCCTCCCAAAAAGGAAAGGAAGCAACATAAGGGGGTTTTGAGTTAATCAAATTACAAGCTTAAGGATGCGCGCAGGCTCTTTTATATTTTAATAAATAATAATTTATCTTTTTCCCGAAAAAAAAGCAGCAGCAGCAAAAACCCCGTAATTGCCAAAGTCAAAGTCGGCGGCAGAAGCTTTTATGATTTTTAAATTTTTTTTGCGCAAAAATGCTTTTTTCTTCCTTAATTTTTTTTCTCCGTTCGGCATAAATGAAAGATGGACAAGATAGTTGAAATTTTTGGGAGATACATATAATAATAAAAAAAATATATATCCGTGTCAATGGCTTTTTCCTTCTTCTTTTTCTTATGTTTTTCTGGAGTAATGGATTTTTAAGAATGAACCAAGAAAAAAAGAAAGAAAGGAGGAAAATAACAAAAGCATGCAATGAAATGAGGCGCAAATTAGACCGTTACATTTTTTTTCAAAAAGAAGAAAAAGATAGATATTTTTTTGATGAAACCCGCGCAAAAAATGTAATGATTGAGAATGAAACAATGAAAAATAAAGGAAGAAATTCGAGGTTCAAAAAAAAGTTACATCAAAATGTAATGTGTGAGAAAAAAAGAGTTTTTCTCAACAACTGCTTCTGCTGATGTAACTTTTGAAAAAAAACAAGTTTAATGTTTTTTGAAGCAAGGTTAGGAAAAAAAGAAGATGGACCGGAAGATGAATGAAGCTTGGACAAGGAATACATTTGGGAAGCGGTTGCGTGAAAATTTTGAATATATCTTTAATACAATTAAGCAAAGTAGGAACATTGGCAAGAAAATGATTGAAACAAACAAACGAAATTTTGGGATAACTTTTTTGAAGTTTATTTGTTTGGATGGGAAATGATCAAATGAGTGGTGCTAACTGTTACGTTTTATTTGGAAGTTTTGGTGTTAGAAAGTTAGAAATTTGCCAAATTTAATCAAAAATTGAAATCCATTGTTTTTAAGCAAGTTTTAGTTTTTGCATTAAAAAACAAAATCCAACAATTTGAATTTTCGTTCAAACTTGATAAAATTCAAATTTTTTAACACCAAAATTTCCAAATAAAGCGTAACAATTAGCACCATTTATTATTCCATCATTTCCAATCCAAACAAATAAACTTCAAAAAACGGTCAATCCAAAAACTCCCTCAAATGGCTGACGCAATCATCCAATAAATACATACACTCAAAATTCAATTCGATTTTCATTGAAAGAAAAAATAACTGAAAGAATTCCATCTTTTTTTCCCTAAAAGAGAGCTTCGATGAGATGACGATGATCAAAAGTGTTTTTCACTTGACTTTAATTCACCCACATTTTTTTTATATTTTCAAACAGACAAAACAAAGTTAAAAAAAGCTAAAACCATCCATTGTTTGTTGTCATCAACTTTTTTCTTTCATTGTTTTTAAAATTTTAAAAAAATGGAGAAAGTAAAAGCAATTTGTTCCCATAAAAAGCCGACCAAAGAAGGAGAAGAATGCCATTGAATGGACCTCCTTTTTGCTTAAAATATGTTTTAAAGCTTTTTTCCTTGTAAAAAAGTAGTAGCCATTGGTTGTTATGTTTCCCACGGGAATGATTTTTCCCTTTTTCTAAAACATGAGAAGAAGAAGAATAAAGAAAGGAAAAGTAAGGAAAACGGGAAAGAATTTTGTCGCGCCATTCCGGTGTTCCTCCAGGCTCCATTTTCTAGGACTTTTAAAGGGGCACTTTTTTACATATGTTTTTAAAACAAAAAATTGGCATTATTTCTTTTCTTTTTTTCGAAGATACACAAAAACAAAAACAGCGCAGTTTAAATGTCTAAAAATGGACTTTTGACTTTGCTTCTTCAAAAATTTTGGAGGAGTCTTATTTCGGCACAAAAATATATGCCAATTTCTTCAAGACATGGTAATCAATCAAAATTAAAGAAATTTTTTCTTAAACGATTATTATTTCTCTTTCTTAAAATTTTTAAAAACAGCAAAAAATATAGAGAACGCAAAAAATTTGAAACAAATCTGTCAAAATTTTTGAAAAAAAGAACTCTTCAAAAAATTTCTTCCTTTTCATTTTTTTTGAAGAACGCGTGTCATCTCCCTCTCAATTCTTCAAATGCCACAATGGATGGCATATTTTTCTATCCACAACAAATCTGTCATAATCGGATAATTATTATTATAATATCCTTTCTCTCTTTATCTCCCATTCGATGTGTGTCCATTTGAAAGAAAATGGACCGCAATGTTTTTATCATACATTTTTTCAAAGGTGTGAAGAAGGGAAAACAATTTTGGAGAAAAAAACTTTTTAGCTTATTAGAAATTATCTAAAAAAGTTGAACATTTGTGACAAGGATGGGAATAATGTTTGGAGGGCATGCAATAAAGCGGTCAAGAAAGAGAAAAACAAAAAAGATGATACATTTATGTCTCGAGAAAAGAAGAATTGTTGAATGGGATTAAAAAAGAAGAGGAGGGGATCATTTCGGGGGGATATTTTATTAATGCGGTTAAATAATGTGTTTTGTAAGAAAGAAAAAAAGGAAAGGATTAATCGAAAGAATATAAATTGGATCAAAGGATTTAGAAAAAGTGAGAAAGAGTGAAAGTCCTTGGGGGAGAAAAAGGTAAAACAAGTGAAACAAAGTTTAATGATGGATTAATTAATTTAACAAATTTAGTTAAACTACAGTAATTTCAAAACTGAAAAATTACTATAATTACCTTACTGTCAGTTACAGTAATCATGCCTTGTTGAATCGCTTTTCCGAGTTCCTGATTTTTGGGATAAAACAGGTGATTTTTTTAAGCAAAACTTACCTTCAATGATTAAGTGCCGGATTTCATATATCCCAATTTCATGCAAATTCTCAATTAATATTATCCTTCTCATAAATCATCCACTTCCCACTTTCTTCCACAACCCTCTAAGAATGATTTTATAAAATTTGCCACACCATAAATAATATAATCATAACATGCCATAAAAAATGACTAATTTATCTCTTAATCCAACCATAATAAAAACTACAATCATCAATTTCTTTTCCCAGCACCAACAGAGTTTATTTCCTTTCCCCTGTTCCAAATGTTCACCTCCCGGAAATAGACATATTAGTAATAATCTTTTTTTAAGAAGAACCAACAGAGTTTGAGAAAATAAATGATAAATCTTTGTTCCATCTTTTTTTTTTATAAACCCGGAACATCCGATTAACACTTTTTTGTGTTTAGCTTCTTTTCTTTTACATCTCTAATTTATATTTTCCCATGAAAGTTCATTTCCTTTTTTGCTGCTATTTTTGACCTTTGAATGACTCCTGTCTTTCTCAAAAACATTTAAAGAAAAAGTTCCCCCCCCCCCCCCCCAACTGTTTCTAATTACTCATTTTCAAATATAAGATTCATTCAATTTATACTTACCATTTAAAGCGAAAACTCTAAAAGTATTCCCAAGTTTACAGCTAAAGTTTCCCCCAATCATTACCACAATCATCATCATCGATATCGAACAAATGATCATAATAATATCCCTCCAATAACCATAAATTTAAATAAATGAAAGAGATCAAAACCGCCAACAACAGCAACAAAAAATCTCTCCTTTTGAAATAAAGTTTTTTTCCCTCCAGAAATAAAAAAAAACCAAAAACTTAAAAAGTATCAGCCGACACTTTTTTTATTTATGCAAATGAGTTATTCCACAATGCTGCAGAAAAATCCACCCCTTCCATCATCAAAAAAAAGCGTTATTTTTTTCAATTAATCTAAAAGAAGAAAAAAACATTTAGATAATGATGCCATTAAATAAAACCGTAGCAAAAAAGAGGCAGAAACTTTAACGAATCATCGCTGCTGCTGCTTCTGTCTTGAAGAAAGAAAAAAGTTGAAGAGATCAAAACCGTTTCTAAAAATGAATAAAAAACTATCAGAAAAAAAAGTTAAGGGTTTCAACAGAGACATAAAATAAAGAAAAAAACTATAAAAATATAAACGACTATCATTTTTTACAAACAATGGAAAGAGTAAAAATGTGAGAAGATAGAATTGCAAAAAAACTGTATATAAAAAAATGTGAGTGGAATTTGTTATGCTAAAAAAACAATCAAAGTTTTTTTGGAATCTATAAAAAGTGACATATTCCAGGGTGGAAATAAATGAATATAAAAAAGTTGAACGCTAATAAAAAAAACTATAGTTATTTGTACCAGATGTCTGATTTTGAGGGGGTAATAAATAGGAGGGAGAAGAAAAAGTTTAGGGTGGCCAAGATCAAGGATTGGGTTTCATTTAAGAGGGATGGTTTAATGGGATTAATGGTGGAAAATAAAGGAGATTTCTTACGGGATTGATTAATAGTTTTGAAAAAATGGATATCCATATTGGTGTGATTTAGGGATCTAAGTTTTGTGCTTCAAGTTCATTTAGGTTAATGTAGTATTACGGTAATGGTCAAAACGAAAAAAGTGTCACAACTTATTACAGTAACTACAGTAGTTTAGAAGCTTATTGTAATTAGCCAACGGGGAAACAATAATTAAAAATTATAACAAATACGGCTGTTGCAATGTTAGACGTGGAAAGAGATTAAAGGTTGCAGACGGGATTGGCTTACTGTAAGACGGGGAAAGAGATTAAAGAAGAGATTCTGAATTGGCTGTAAGACGGTAAGCGAGATTAATTTTTTCTGATAGACTACCGCACAACAGCCATCGCCCTCTGCAATAAATAAAACTTTATCATTCAGCCCTCCAATTTATTTTTTAGTATAAGGTTTGCAAAAAAAAATTAAGTACCCGTAACTGACATAAAATTAGTTCTATGGACAATTTAAATTTCAATTTTTCAGTAAACTTTATTTTAACCTATTGTATGGTCTATGATACAAATTCAGAATGCGAAAAAGCATAAATACCGGGTTCTTTTATATGATAAAATAATAAATTAAAAAATTTGTAGGAAATATAGGCAATCTGAAATGATAGTACATTAACAAAATTTTAATAAATTTATTCAAGGTGAGTCAGAAATCATTTATCAGGGAAACGGTAAATAATAAGACATTACTATATAGAAGTACATTAAATCCGGATACTTACGGGAAATATTCGAAATGTGAATCTATTATATAAAATGCATTTGAAAATCTAAAACAAATAAAAAAAAAACAGTTGGTTGTTTTCAGTGATGTTTTCTTGCCCAACTAAAGGGTAGGCATGGATGATCGCCGCGAAGCGGCGATCATCAACGTGTCCGCCTTTATTTATTGCAGAGGGCGATGGCTGTTGTGCGGTAGTCTATCAGAAAAAATTAATCTCGCTTACCGTCTTACAGCCAATTCAGAATCTCTTCTTTAATCTCTTTCCCCGTCTTACAGTAAGCCAATCCCGTCTGCAACCTTTAATCTCTTTCCACGTCTAACATTGCAACAGCCGTATTTGTTATAATTTTTAATTATTGTTTCCCCGTTGGCTAATCTCCTGAGCCGTCTGCTGCGAAGCAAAATACCATAATACCGCTGCGCGGCAGACGGGATTGGCTGCTTATAACATTTTTCCCACTGATTTTAATTTTTTAAAACTAAAAAAATAAATTTTTAGTTTTAATAAGTAAAAAAAAACTAAAACATTATATGGACTATTTTCCCCTCAAAAAATATAAACACCCAAAAGATTACATAATAGCGATATGCAATCGCCATCTTTACTTTTTAAGAAAACTGATGACCCTGATATCAAAAAGAACATACATTGTCTGAAAAAGGAGTCGTTTTGTATGTATTTTTGATATGGGCTATCGAATCCAATACTTATCTAAGCTCGTACTCGACAAAAAATCTCAAAACCCTGCGAAACCCGTTTTTTAAAGAAAAAAGTGGTCCCCTGGGGTCAAAAACGAAGATATCCGAAAAAACCCAGTGTCGATTTATATGTTACTAATAACTGGCTATCGATTCTAATACTTATCTAAGCTAGTGCTTCACAAAAAATCTCGAAACCCCGCAAAACCCTCAACAAAAAATCTCAAAACCCCGCAAAACCATGCTTTTTTAAGAAAAAAGTGGTCCCCCGGGGTCAAAAATGAAGATGTACCAGTAAACCAGGTGTCAACTCATATGTAACTAGTCACGAGTAACCGATTCCGATACTTATTTAAGCTTCTACTCGACAAAAGGTCTCGAAACCCCGCAAAACCCCCGTTTTTTAAACAAAAAATTGGTCCCCTGGGGTCAAAAATGAAGATATACCAATAAACCAGGTGTCTATTCATATGTATATAATCACGGGCTATCGATTCCAATACTTGCTTAAGCTCGTACTTGATAAAAAATCTCGAAACCCCGCAAAACCCCGCTTTTTTAAGAAAAAAGTGGTCCCCTGACCCCGAAAATGAACCGATCGGGACAAACCAAAAGTCATTTAGTACTATTTGAATCATGCCCGATTCATTCCGATACATCTCATATGTCACCCATATCGGGAACATCGATTTTCGAATTCGTTTTTTCGTTTTTTGGGGATATCTCGGGTCCCAGGGGTCATGGGGGGTCAAAACCAAAAAATTATCAAATGCGATTTTTTTCTCTACATACCTGCCAAATTTCATAGCTCTACGATTAAAATTGACAAAAATCGATTTTTAGGGGTAGAAAGGTAGGGAAGTTGAGTCGTAAACAGCCGCAGCGCGCCCCTTCGGGGCGCGCTGCGTCTGGTATTACTTCAAAAGCCAATTTTTTACTGACCATCCTGAATTCACTAGCTGGACTTTTTAGAAGATTAACAGTCCTCCTCACTTTCCCTCCTAGCCAAAAATACCAAAAAACTATACCCCACAAAACTCATGAATATTTGAATAATTTGCTTCACAAAAAATTGTACACAAAATTTTTGAAAAACATGGAATTTGTTTTGTCCAAAAAACTATCAGAAACAATCCAAAAAAGTTTTAAAAAAAATGACCAATCGAAAAAAAAGTCAGTGAATTGAAATAATTTATTTTTTTAATATCGAATATGGCTTCCATTTCCCTGCAGGGGAAAAAATGGAGATAGAGGAAAAAATTATAAATAAATTATTTGTCAATATTCACTTTTTTTAGTTTTCAATGTTTTTGGTAATATAAAAAAATACATCACCGAAAAACACGGAAAAGAATCCATTCCAAAATTTGTTTTTGAAAGCATTGGAAAAAAATTTAAAAACAATTTAAAAAAGTACTTTTCTTTAAAAAAGATGGAAAAAATTGCTTAAATTTTTGGAAGCTTTAAAGAAAAATATGAGAGGTCCAACTTGAGGGATGGAAAAGGGAAAGAGATAATTTAATCAAAGATCCTTGAGAGCTTGAGCTGGACCCCGATGAAAAAAAAGAAAAAACAAAAAAGAATTTAATATAAAAAAACCTGCTTGCCTTTTTTGAAAAAAAAAACAACGAAAAATTTTTGGGAGAAAAAGATATGACTTTTTGAAACAGCAGCATCAAAAAAAATGATGAAGAAGAAGATGGACTTCATGAATACAATAAATATAGATAAAAGAAATATGAAACTTTGTAAAAAATGGGGATCTTATTTCGGTTTTGTTTTGGTTATTGGGTAGAAGAAAAAATTATTATATAGAAAGAAAGAGAAGGTGTAGAAAGAGGGAGAAAGTCAAACTTGGAAGAAGAAGGAGATGAAAGATGAAGGAGATGAAAGATGAAATTCATATTTGTATTTTTTTTATTGTTGTTCAAAATTGTATGAATGCTTCTTCCACTATCTTCCATCTTCGGGTTATTTTTTGTTGTTTGTTTGTTTCTTTTGAACGAAAAAAAAAGATGATCAAAATTCGAGAACTGCGATGGACTCTTTTTTACAAAATTAAAATTTGCGTAAAATTTTATAAAAGCAGCAAAGAAAAAAGTTTTGCGGGAAATGCTCAAAGTATGAGTTTTGTAATGGTTTTAAACATTCTAAAATCAGTAATAAATTCTATTTTTTCAAATCTTCGCCTTCTAACTTTTTTTATTTACAGATGTTTACTGGTTTCACATTCTTCAATTTTCAAGCAACCCAAAAAACATAAAGTATGAGAAAATAGGAAGCTCTTAAAAACCTGCAAAAAATATTGAAAGCAAACTGTAAAAGTGAAAATGAGTTTCTTCTTCCAAAAAAAGAAGAAGAAAGCATTGTGTCTTGAACAATACCGAATTTTTCAAGTGTATTTACATACCACTTTTTTCGTCTTCAGTTTTGGACTTTTGCATAATAATTTTTAAAAAAAGGGTTTTAAAAGAAGTAGTAAATATAAGTAAAAGTAAGTGATGATGGATGAATAATGGATTCAAGCTTAAAATCCGAACTAGTTATTTTTGAATATTTTCTAACTATGGTTTATTATACTTCCGTAAAAGCTGGGAATATATTTAACCAGTTTCTTCACATCTTTTTAAGAAATATTACGGTAGTTATCAATATAGTAATAATAAACATAAGACTTTCACAGACGTATAAAAGCCGGATTTTAAAAGTCTATTTTAAAAGCCGTAAAGTAAAACTCAAAGTATTTAAATCTGATAATCAAAAAATATAGTTTTAAAAATGCAAAAAAGCATTTTAAAAATATCCAAAATTGTTAAAAAGAAACAATAAATATCTTTCATAAATCATTTTAAAGTCACAAAAAAACAGAGCAATAAAAAATTGTACCAAAAAAGTAAAAAGTAAAATTTGACACTTTTAAAATCTATTACTTTTTCAATCTTTTTTTGGGAAAGGCTTTTTTAAAAACAAAGAAAATTTTCATAGCAAAAACAAAAACGTATAAAAAGTGAGAGAAAGTATAAGTAGCCATTTTTTTACAAAACAACTTTGAATAATGAAAAAAGTGAAAAAAAGATGTCTATGGATACTTAAAATTTGCGGACATAAGAAGAACAAAAATATTTTGTTCGATGGACAGAATACACGTCTGAATCAAAACAAGGAAAAGGCGAAATTTTTTCTTTCCAACGTGCGGGAGCGGTTTGGGCGACACGTTTAGCTCAGTCGTGAGCATGCGCGGCTGCACTCCAAAACGAGTGGAAAAGGTTCGGTTCCGCCGCGGAACATAAAAAAATATTTTCATCAAATTTTGTCAAGAAAAATGTTAGAATACTAATTAAACAACAAAAAAAATATTTTAACACCAAAAAATGATAAAAATACTGTAAATGTTTGTTATTTTTCCAAGGAAAAATTATGCAATTATTTCTTTTTAAATGTGTGTTGAAAAAAAACAAATTAAAACCTTTTTTCATCAAATGTCCGAAAAACAAAAAAATAAAAAGGTTTCACTGCCCTTCAACTTTGGTCGGCGAAAGATTCAATCAATGGCTCTTTTATATTTATATTTTCGTTCCTGCGCAAAAGAAATTGCTTTTTTTGTTGCAAAGACACTTTTATTGATTACTACGGAGTACATGTCAGTGTTTTTTGCAAGAAAAGTATAAATGAAATTTTATTCGTTTTATTTTAGAAAATATAGTAATTTATGAATCTTTTTTCTCAAAATCGCTTTTACATTCAATGTTGTCGTATAATTACTTTCAGAAGGGATTGAAGTTGAGTTGTAATGACCGGAATGATTAACGTGAACATGATTGTTCAATGGTACTTCAACAATATCCATTGTTGGCGAAAATTGTTTGATTACTTCAAAGATTTCAGGTGGAGGAGGTATATGTTGATAATCTTGTGCTAAACAGTAGAAATCCTTTTAACTATGTTTTTATTTTTTTCATTAAACTCACATATCTCCACAGTAACAGGATTATCTTTCTTTTTGTACCGTTCTGACATCTTTTTCATTCTTTGAACTCGCCGATTTGGTTGATCTTCATAAGCTTTGTAAAGGCTCATAATAAAGTTACAGTATGACGGCAAGCAAGAATAATAAAACAGATTTCAAATATTAATCATTTAATAATGAAAATATAACACTATTAAAAAAGTGAATTCACTGGATAAAATTTAACAGAATTTGCAATTTGTTTTTACAAATGCTTTTTTCGACTGTCTCCTTTGAAGCAATCTTTTGCAAAAATCAAAACAATCTGTCTTTATTTTACCACCCAGTGACTGGTGTCATATTTGCCGTCGTTTGCATTTTTTAGATTTTTTTATCCCTTCTCTTCAACAAAAAATATTTTTTTAAATGTAGCAAATTTTGGTTTTCATCAACATACAAAATAATCAGTTAAATGTGTCTTAATTAATATTCACAAATAATTACTGTTGTCTCTTTTTTTGTTACATTCATCCATAATGTTGTCGGCAATAAATATTCTTTGATGTTTTAAAGAAAATATTTAAATAAAGTTTTTCTCAAAACATTAAAATTTGATCAAGAAAAAGAAATAATTGCATAATTTTTCCTTGGAAAAATAACAAACATTTACAGTATTTTTATCATTTTTTGGTGTTAAAATATTTTTTTTGTTGTTTAATTAGTATTCTAACATTTTTCTTGACAAAATTTGATGAAAATATTTTTTTGTGTTCCGCGGCGGAACCGAACCTTTTCCACTCGTTTTGGAGTGCAGCCGCGCATGCTCACGACTGAGCTAAACGTGTCGCCCAAACCGCTCCCGCACGTTGGAAAGAAAAAATTTCGCCTTGATTCAGACGTGAATAATATTTTAAAAAAGTGATTTTAAGTGCAGTAATTTATTGTATTAAAAAAAGCAAGAGAAGCAATAAAAAAAACGAGAGAAGGATAGTTAAAAGCCGAGAAAAAGTAATTTGTAAGATTGGTTTTTTTTGTGGGTAAAAAACATGTAATACATTTGGGTTACTGTATTTTTTTCAATCGGAACTAAAAAGGGTCATTTTGAAACGCCTATTAAATTTAATTTGCAAAAAAAATTTCTCATTTTATTTAAATTCTTTATTTTTTTTTAAAAACTTAATGAAAATATGTTACAAAAAGTGTGCCATTTTTATCCAAGTAAAACCAAAAAGCCGTGTTTCGAAACGGTTTTTGCAAATTTTTTTTCTTGAAAACCAATTACTCCATATTTTTTATCCAATTTTTTGCAATTTGCAGAAAACAAACTTTAAAAACAGACACAAAAGAGTATTAATAAGTTTCTATTTAGTCGTCTCCAAAAATGAACACAACAAAAAAGAACCTTTACCTTTTTTATTAATTTTTTTCGCGCAAAAAAGTTTTTTTCTCGAATTTTTTTTAACAAAAGAAAATCAGTAAAAAAATAAGAGTCATTTAATGTCCACAATTGCCGTCAATTTTTTTCTCTTTATTTATCCCTTTTCTTCTATTTTTTTTAATAGAAAGACAGAGGGATTTCAAAGACAGCAGCAACAGCGTGACGCCCTTTTCAGTTTTTTTTATTTTCTAAGACTTCGACCTTCGTTGATCTCCGCTTTTTTTTATTGTTTACAGGGTTTTTGTAGAAGGCAGAAAAGTTGTCAATCTATATGCAAATCAGTTTTTGTGTAGTTTCTTCTTCAAGACAGTTTTGGGTGAGAAATAGAGAAGGGGGAAACAAAAGGTGAAATAAACAAACAAATTTATAAGAAATAAAGAAATCCGATTGAATTAAGCTCAAAAGCCATCAAAGAAAATGGTGTCAGAAAGCAATAAGCTTGGTAATATGCAAATTTTTTTACAATTGAATGTGGTTTTTTCGTTTAAAATCTTTTTTTATTATAAAAAGTGGTCATCTCAAAAATTCTGTAATTTTAAACCAATTGCGCCAAAAATTTTGTAGTTTCTAAATTCTCAAAAAATATACAAGTACTGAAATTGTGCATATTACCAAGAAATGCTACTTCAAAAAGGAAGTGCTCTTTGGCACTTTTGTTTTTTTGGGGTGTTGCAAATGTTTTTGCTATTGTATTCTTTTCTCTTGTTTTGTTCAAGATTGAAAAACAGGAAAAGAGAAGAAGATGAACTAAAAAGTAAACATTTATTAAGCCAACATCTTCTTCAAAATCTTCATCATCATCTTTAAGCAGAAGAGACATTTTTTACTGACTTGTCTGACTTTGACAAATACGACAAATATGGGCAAATTGTAAATGGGAAAGGTGTGAAATGCCAAAAAATAGAAAATAACGGGGGTTGCTCCTGCTGTGACCTTTTATGACCATTTAGGAAATGATTACGAACCCTGTTGGAAGTCCAAGTTAAGACATTTTTTGGAGGAAAGAGGAAGACACAAAAAAAAGTGTAGGGGGAACAAATTGCATTCCTTTTATTTAAAGCTACAAAATAAAATACATAAATGAAATAAATTAGTCAAAGTCGGAAATTAAATTTAAATTTGTGTTAAAATAATTTCCGTTTTTGGAGACATTAAAACCCCCTTTTTTAAAAGATCTATGAATTTTTGTAGAAACAATGACACAAAATTAGAAACCAAAAAATCAACAGAACAAAAACTCACGAAATTACTACACGTAATATGCAAATTTGCAAAACTCTGAAACTTTTTTTACATCGTAAAAATTTAATGAATTTTTTGGTTTTTTTCAATTTCGGCAAAAAACATACACTCAAGAACAAAATTGCGTGTTCTAAACAATTTTTCTTTGAAGAAAAATTAGTTATATTTCAAAATTTGCATATTAACGATTTGTACTCGAATGGATTAAAAATTTACTTTTAAAATTGATGAATTAATAAAATCGAAATTGTCCTCAAAAGAGTGGAACCGCATTTTTAAGAGACTTGTTTCGATGCGATAATCTCATTGCCACTCATCATCGACATGGCCAAAACCTAATAATTAGTCGGGAACCAACTTTCTGCAATTTTTGAAAAAGAATGATTTGCTCATAGCCGAAACAGAGATAGATAGAAGGAAGAAAGATGAGAGAGTTAAAAATAATTACAAACAAATTGAGTCAAAAATTGAGTAATGAATGGTGGCCAAAAATATCTTCTTTTTCTACATAATTTTAAGATGATTAAAATCTAACAACAAGTGGTTTCATCCATTTTACAGTATCCACAAAGTGGTAATCAAAGAACAAAATTAATTTCAACGATTTCTTTTTCTTGCATAATTTTTGGTGTTCTTGAATCCCATGAGAAATTCAAATATGCATAGTTTTTTGTTATTTTTTTTGATAATTATTATTCACAAAGGTCAGCAAATTTTAAGGATTTTTTGAAAAACGAAGAAAAAAAGTAATAAAAAAGAGACTTTAATGAGTTACCATTTCATCTCTCGTTTTTCTTAAACCGCTGAAAGAAAGAAGAAGGTGATTTTTTGGTTTATGACTTTCAATTTCAAGGTTGACATTTTGATTGAAATTAAACAAGTCAAAATCTTGAAATGTTTGAGATGGAAAATATTTTATTTGAGTTCTACCGTATTGTTCTAATTGTTATTCCAAATGTCGCAGGCACTAGTTTTTCAATTTTTTCAAAAGGACTACCGTAACCAAGGCTGTCCGGAATTCCGGATCGGATTCCGGATTCCGTGACTCCGGACGATTTTTGGCGTTCCGGATTCCGGATAAAATTTTTTGTTTTCTATATAAATTATTCCGGATCGGATTCCGGATTCCGTGATTCCGGCTGATTTTTGGCATTCCGGATTCCGGATTCCGGATCGTAATTTCTTTTCCGGACAGCCTTGACCGTAACCTATCTCATTTTTAATTGAAAAAAGTGTCCTAACTGTATATTTAATTCAATATCATTTAGCACATATAATGATGATTGAGGGTGTAAACAGTCATTTTTAAAAAAGATATTCTATATAAAACGAGTGACCTAAAAAACAGAATATTTCCGATTGATATCAAAAATTAAAATCAAAACTGGAAACAAAACTAATTAAAGAAATTATTTTTTTTATTCAACGAAGTAGTAGTGTTTGAATATTTGAGAAATTTTTTAAAATTAATAGAAAATGACAGAAATTTTTGCAAAACTTTATAGCAAAAAAAGTTCGAAAAATTTATGTCGATTTTTTTAAAAACTGAATTTTAATAAGCTCAAATATAAAAGATGAAAAACTTTAACAAAAAGATTTCAGAAGATTTCTGACAAAAAGAATCTTATTAAAAATTCGACAGATGGTCATTTTTCTCCTCCTTCTTCTCCCAAAATCCTTTGAAAAACCTGAAACTTATTCAGCAACTTTTTAAAGGAAGTAAAAAATTTTAGAGTTCAGGTTTTTTAGCTAATTTTTCATGCTATTAATGTAACTGTAATATTATGAATATGGTTTTTATTTATAAAAAACATCAAGAAAAAAACAAGGTCAAAAAAATTAAAATGTGTACGGAAGTTACTCTCTCAAAAAAAGTGTTGAAAAAAATGAAAGGATTTCGTTTTTGTGTTTGTAAAAAGAAAATATTTATAAAACAAAACTGCTCCGAATTATTCACAGCTGCCTTCTATTATTATTATAAACGCTTCCTTCTTCTTCTTCTTCTTTTGCAGCCGGCTACTTTCCTGTTACTGCAACTGCTTCTAAAATTCGGCTGTCGGCAGCCCTAAAAAATCAGTGTTTTTGTTTTGTTTTTGACTACTGCTGTTGTGTCGGAGCAGCTTTTTGAACTTTTTCCCCCTGAATTGAACCAACATGAAAGATGACAAAAAGGAAAGAAAGAATCATGTAAATACATGTACCTCCATTTTCCCGAAAAAAAGGTTGCCTGAAATAACACAAAACAAGAAAGAAAAAAACGGCGCCTAATTTGTTTTTCTCCATTCAAATCAAACACGGATGTTTTGATTCAGCGATTTAAATTTGAATATGAATTTTTAAAAAAGATAGGTGTACCCATGAAAAAGAGAGAAAAATTTATGTCAGCTGTATCAATAGAATATTTTTGTATGTTTTCATGTTTGAATTTGGAGAAAAGTTTTGTTGTACATGTACAAAACTTTAACTCTGTGAAAAAAACTATATTAAATAATATCTTAAATTAAGGAGGCATAAATAACACACTTACAAGGGAAGGTAGCAACATGCTCCGCCGCTTTTTGAACGAGACCTATCCTATTATGTAGCCCTAGGGCAGTTATGCATAACCCCAAAATATTTCTGGTGAATGGCCTTTAGTATGAAAATTTGTGAAAATGCAGTCTGAAAAATCCACGACCCCCGGGTCGACGATTTTTCAAAAACCCCTATGTCACGCCCTTTTGTCGAAATTCATTTTCACAAATTTTCATAATAAAAGGCCATTCACCGGAAATATTTTGGGGTTATGCATAACTGCCCTAGGGCTACATAATAGGATAGGTCTCGTTCAAAAAGCGGCGGAGCATGTTGCTACCTTCCCTTGTTAGCTTTTTTAAACAGTTACAGTAATCTTCACTAGTTATTTGAGATATTTTTGTTATTTAAAAGTTCTTTTTGGTGAAATATTGGATTTATTTTCGTTTATTTCAGCAGATTTTATTTTTATAATTTATTTAATTGACAAAGATTTTTTTCGATGTATGAAATTAAAGCAGTCAAACCATTTAATATTGTTAAATAAGGAAAAAGAAAAATTTGTTTGCAGTTTTCAAAATTAAAAAGTAAAAAAAAAAAAATGTTTTTTCATTTAAAATTTGCCGATGATTTAAAACTATACTATTCTTATTTTTCAGAAAAATTTGATCCGTTGCCGCTACAAAATGCTCTTGATACCGTATCCAGATGGTGCACTTCAAAATTGATGTCTGTCAACGCCTCAAAAACTGTTCATGTACAATTTGGACCTAAAAATCCCCGTGCAAAATATTCAATTGATGGCACCGAAATTGCCCAAAAAGAAGTAACCAGAGATCTTGGACTATATATCAAAAGTGATTTAACATTGGATACTCATATCGATAATATTTCTGCAACTGTTAATAGAAAAATGTTTTCAATTTTGCGAAAAGTTATTACAAATGATTCAAATATTTTGATAAAAATATTTACAACTTATATTCGACCAAACTATGAATATGCTTCTCCTGTCTTTAATGTCTCTCAAAATACTTCAATCAAAGCATTGGAAGCTTTTCAAAAACTATTCACCCGAATTTTGTATCAAAGGAATCATCCTCATGTAAAATATTATGAAGTTCCACCATATTCCAAAAGACTACAAATGTATGGAATGGTATCTCTCCAACAACGAAGAATAATTGCTGATATAATGATTGCTTATAAAATGATGATTGCTCACCCAAATGGAAAACTCGACTTAAAATTTGTTCCGTCAGTTACTAGAAATGGTGGCCATTACTCAACCAAATCCAAAATCTACTCTGGAAAATTATGTGATCTTCATTTCTCAACGCGTATTTCTTCAATTCTCAACAAATATAAAATTAATCTTCATGAATACCGTAATCCAGAAGCTTTACATCAACATCTTCAAAAAATGGATTTTACTGAAATACTTATAAATCTTGATTAAATGAAATTGTGGAAATGTATATATATATGTATGTTTTTATTTATTTATCTCTATCTCAGCCACTTTCTTTTATTTTACTTCTATCTTGACTTCACTTTAAAGAAACACGATCGGGTGGCTTTAAAGTGTTCAAATGATTCAGATAACGTGTGAGCCCTGTCTGTCTCATAGAGCATCCATCTCATTCTTCGATGATCATGTTTTATTATACACTTCAAGTTTAAGTAAATTTAAGTTAGTACTGTTATAGTCTAAAATAAAATTAAAAACCTACTTTTGTTTTTACTTTTGTGTTACTGATTTTAATCATTTTTTTTTGTTTAGCTATTATTTTTATTTTTATCTTTCTATTGTTCATTGTTTTTCTTGCCCACTCAGCTTTTTCTGGAGTGAATAAATTAAATTAAATTAAATTAAATTAAAATGTCTGTTTTAAATGTCCAAATATCAGAAATAATGCCAAGTGATAATACGGTAAATGACGAAACATGAACGACCTTTTCTTTATTAAAAAAAATTTGATTCAATAAATGAGAAATTTCTGAAATGGCGCCACATTAACCTTTACATTTCAATAATATTGATGAGTTTTACAATTTCAAAAACACAGGTTTTTTGTATGTAAAAAATGAATACAGAAAAGAATGCAAAAAATAAATTTTGGAAAAAAACAGCAGATGCACGTTTTAAACAGATTCAGCCAATCGAGTAAAGGAAGTTTATTTTGAAACAAGTTCGCCGATTTCAACATCACAAATGTACGGTATTCTTCAACGCTGTTTTTTCAATTTTATAAAAGTTATGGAAGGTATGATATTAGCGGTATTCTTAAAATACCTTGAAAAACCAAAACAAAAGGAACAAACTTTAAAATTGAACTAATTTTTTAAAAAAATTATTAAAATTTTTGTAATAAATTAATTTTTGCAGTTGCACAAAAACTTCGCAAAATTTTGAAATTTTGATTCTTTCTCTTTCAATGTTTGGCGAAATGTGTTTCAATGAAAACGAAAAAGACTTTGGAAATCAAACCGCGCATTTTTTATCAAACTTTTTTATAAATCTTTTTTGCTTTAAATTTCATATAAATTGTAAAATTTATTGTTAAATAATTAAATAAAAGTAATATTTTAAATTTCAGAGATCGTTACTATAATGTTTGGTGCAAAAGGAAGTATATTTGGGTCTACTCAACCTGCTTCAACTCAACAAACTCCAAGCTTGTTTGGTTCGACCCAAACAAGTGGAGGAAATGTTTTTGGATCTACTCAACCTGCTTCAGCGCAACCAAGTGGAGGAAGCTTATTTGGAACAGCGCAACCTACCACTGGTGGAAGTATTTTTGGATCAACACAACCTTCTACTGGTGGAAATATATTTGGTTCAACTCAACCATCACAACAAACTCCTAGCTTATTTGGATCTACCCAATCTGCTTCAACACAATCAAGTGGAACAAGTTTATTTGGATCAGCGCAACCAACTGGAGGAAATATCTTTGGATCAACACAACCTGCTTCGACTCAGCAAACTCCTAGCTTATTTGGATCAGCTCAACCAAGTGGAGGAAATATCTTTGGATCTACTCAACCTGCTTCAACTCAGCAAACTCCAAGCTTGTTTGGTTCAGCACAACCAAGTGGTGGAAGTATTTTTGGATCAACACAACCTGCTTCAACACAACCAAGTGGAGGAAGTTTATTTGGATCAGCGCAACCTACAACTGGAGGAAGTATTTTCGGTTCAACTCAACCAACACAACAAACTCCTAGCTTATTTGGATCAGCTCAACCAAGTGGAGGAAATATCTTTGGATCTACTCAAACTGCTTCAGCACAACCAAGTGGGGGAAGTATATTTGGATCTGCTCAACCTGCTTCAACACAACCAAGTCCAGGAAACATCTTTGGATCTACTCAAACTGCTTCAACTCAGCAAACTCCAAGCTTGTTTGGTTCAACACAACCTACTGCAGCACAACCAAGTGGAGGAAATATTTTTGGATCTACTCAACCTGCTTCAGCACAACCAAGTGGGGGAAGTATATTTGGATCTACTCAGACTGCTTCAACTCAACAAACTCCAAGCTTGTTTGGTTCGGCCCAACCCAGTGGAGGAAATATTTTTGGATTTACTCAACCTGCTTCAACGCAACCTGCTTCAGCACAACCAAGTACAGGAAACATCTTTGGATCTACTCAATCTGCTCCAACGCAACCTGCTTCAGCACAACCTAGTGGAGGAAATATTTTTGGATCTACTCAACCTGCTTCAACGCAACCTGCTTCAGCACAACCAAGTACAGGAAACATCTTTGGATCTACTCAAACTGCTTTAACTCAGCAAACTCCAAGCTTGTTTGGTTCAACACAACCTGCTGCAGCACAACCAAGTGGAGGAAATATTTTTGGATCTACTCAACCTGCTTCAGCACAACCAAGTGGGGGAAATGTTCTTGGATCTACTCAACCTGCTTCAACACAACCAAATGGAGGAAATGTTCTTGGATCTACTCAACCTGCTTCAACACAACCAAATGGAGGAAATGTTCTTGGATCTTCTCAACCTGCTACAGCACAACCAAGTGGAGGAAGTATATTTGGATCTCTATCTTCTACGCAGCAACCAGCATCATCTCAATCTGGTGGTACTGGAACTCTTTTTGAATCAACTCAATCGACATTATCGTCTGCTGCTGGATTAGGTGGTGTTTTAAAGCAAAAAGAAAGTGGGACTCCTGTATCTACTCAACCTGCTTCAACCCAACCAAGTGGAGGAAGTATTCTTGGATCTACTCAACCTGCTTCTGCGCAACCTGCTCCAGCACAATCAAGTGGAGGAAGTATATTTGGATCAACACCGATATCTTCTGCGCAGCAACCAGCATCCTCTCAATCTGGCGGTACTGGAACTCTCTTTGGATCAACTCAACCTCCATTATCGTCTACTGCTGGATTAGGTGGTGTTTTGAAGCAAAAAGAAAGTGGGACAACTGAAGAAGTTGGTGGTGATTCACTTGTTCGTGAAATTCCTCCTCAATTGAAGACTGAATTAGAAAAGCTACAGTAAGTTATTAATGTAATTTTTTAATTTTACACTGTTAACTTTTTAGAGCTTATCTCAAAGAAATGCGGATGTATAGTAATAATTTTAAAAGCAATGCAAGTGAAAAGGATTCTATTAAATTAAACGAAGAACTTTCTCGGTTACGAAATATCCTTTATATTCGTAAAAATGAATTGAATCAATCTCGGGTCGGAATTGAAGGTTTGTTACATTACGTTTGTGATAGCATTATGTTCATTTTTATTTATTTTTAGATTTACTGGCTGCTGTTCGACGAGATTATCGAATTATTGCTTTAATTTCACGAGAAAAAGAAGGACGAGGAAAAATGATTGCTCTTGAAGAAAGTTGGGAACATATGTTACAAGAGTTATCTGGAATTGAAAGAAAAGTTCTTAATATGAATGATCAAGTTTCAAAATTAGAGAGAATTATTATGGATACTGAAGGAGAAGTTTGTTGTTTTACATTTTTTTGAACTAAAATTAACATTTCAAATAACAATTTTTAGTCATTAGCTGATTTTTCGCGAAAAGATCTTGAAACACATTTGCAAAGATTTGATGGAATTTTTCATGCGATTGCAATGCAAGTGTCAGAATTGCGTGAAAAAACTGGTGATACAAGAGAACAATATCTTGAATTTTTACGACGAATTCATGGTCCATATGCTCCAAATCCGTTTGAACAACATCGTTTAGCAAAACAAAAAGAAGCTGCTAAATCAATTTTAAATGAAATTGGTCCAATGCCTTCTGTTAATGATATTATGCAATATCGTGAAGTCCTCAAAGTATTACCTCAAGCTGCACAACCTCAACAACAACCTGCTGGTGGAAGTAGGTTATTTTACGATAAGATAAAAAAAATTTATCTGTTTGAAAAATAGTTTTTGCGTTATATTATTTGAAATAATTTTTTTTTCCAGCATCAGCTTTTGGCACAACTTCTCTTCAACAACAACAGCCGAGTTCATTATTTGCTTCAAAGCCATCAACTGGTAATCTCTTTGGTCCAAAGCCTGCGGGTACTGCTTTTCCTTTTTCAAATCCTACTACTTCAAATTCTGCCAATTCTCTTTTTAAACCTTTTGGAACACCAACTGCCACTACAACTCCATCACTTTTTGGTATGTATTTTACTCATTTTATTTCCTTACATAATTACAAAAATCTTTTGTAGGTACTCCTTCGACATCAACTGCTGCACAATCATCTACTCCAGTCTTTGGTAAAACTTTAAGCAGTTCTTCAAGTGGAACTTTATTTGGCGGTACTGCAAGTAAACAAGCATTCTTTGGAAAATAAATTTTTTTGTTAATGATTTGTTGTTGGTGTTTATGTATCTTTGTATCTGTTTTTTCTTGTCTGTAACATTTACTTTGTTTTCTCTGTTTTTGCCTTTTAATATCCAATGTTATATTTGAATAAAGGTATATAAAACTATAATTGAATTATTCTTAATTCCAGTCATTGTCATATATTCTAAAACATAATACTTGAACTTGATAATGCATAACTGAGTTTTGTTCCTTTCAAAAAAATACTTTGGTAATATAATATATTATGATATTATCATAAATTACGATTCGTAATTGTTTGAACCAGATACAGTTGTAAAACTTTTATTTTAACATCAAAAGAACATTTTAAAAAATTGTTACAAAAGTAATGCAAATTTGAAAAACTTAAAACAAAACAAAAAATGCAGCATTAATTCTTTTATAAAAATCAAGACCAACCAGATGATGATTGATTATTAAGGAGAGCTTTAATTATCAAACATTGAACGGACATTGATTTGTTCAACATAAAATCTGCGGCGACGACCAGGGGCAGCATTTTGAGTTCCTTGATCAGTTGAAGGAGGATTTGCTGAAACAGTTGCAGTTCCAGTGATTGAACCATTTGTGGCTGCTACAGTATTTTCAAAAGCACGATTTTGATTTGCAGCTGCACCATTTCAATATTCATTATTCGTTGAAGTATCAAATCTAATATGACTTCGACGTGTTTCAGTATTTCCACCTCGAGAATTATATCCATTTCCTTGATGATTGCGCATTTCATGGCCATTGTCGTGATTTGTTCGATATGATGGAGTTGCACGACTCATTTGTCCATCATTTTCATAACGTATTGAAGAAGAATATGAATCTCCATGAGGAGCAGATCGACTACGATAATTATTTGAATCACTTCTTTGATATTGTGGACCAGAAGAAAAAACTCCACGGGAATTATATCCATTAGAAGCATTTCCATGATTTCGTTGAATTCCATTTTGGTGAACTGGTAAAGGAGGATCTTCACGTGCAGTGAAACGACCAGAAGAAGATCCACGAGTTGGAGAAAGAGTCGTTGCAGGAATATTTGAAGCAGCTCCACGAAATCCGCGATTTGCTGTTGCAGATCTTTGGCTGGCATTTAAAGTTAAGCCAGTTCCATCTGACCATCCAGGATTAGAAATTGGAGCATTATTCTTTGGTGCTTCTTCTTCACTACGATGATCAATTTTATTCGTTGGAGTGGTTTCTTGATCAGCAGCAGCTCCAGAAAGTTGAATAACGTTACCAGTTTCTTCTTCGACATGGTCATTCATTGGCTATTGTGCTGCAACAACAGCATCTTCTTTTTGTTCAAAAGCTGCAGCAACAGGTTCACTGCCAGTTTTTTTTATTATCAATAGTTTCCATTTTTTTATGTCCATTATTCTTTTCTTGAACTGGAACAGCTTCTTCTTTCTTTTCAGCAGAAGATCCAATCCTAAAAATGTTTCACAATTATACAGAGAAAATACGAAGAATTAACTTACATATTACTTCCATTCATTAATTTTCCAATTTTTTAATAGACTGGAATTCCCATAAAAATGTTATTTAAGCATCCATTTGTTGAATCAATAAATGATCCACCTTTTCCAATGATATTATATGGAGTATTTAAATCCATTCATCAGTTTTGAGAAATCCTTCAAACGTTTCTTCAGAGATATCACCAAATTTAACTGTAGATTCAGCAATAAAAGTTTTAAGCTTCTTTTCACGAGGGAGAAGGGCACCCCCCTCCTGTGATGACAGTATGCTCTCGACCATTAAATTGTTTCAAAATCATAAGAGCTTCTTCACGATTCAATGGTTTTAAGGTAATTTTATTATCCAAAACAGTTGCAGTATGAAATCCCATATTCATATCATATTCTTTCTAAAAACAAAGATACACGTTATAAAAATTGTGACGGTCAAAAAATAATTCAAAAACAGGCAAAGATTTAAAAAAACTGTCGCCCTGCATGCCTTGGACTTAACTTTTGTCTGCGCATACTCCAAAAAAGACATGTCTCAGTGATCACAACATTAAAGTTCAAACGTAAAAACACCCACCTTCATTTGCATTAACTTTGCTGCAACGTTTTCAGCAACAGTTTTAACAAGAGTCTGTGGAGAAATAGCTGCTTCCAAGCCTTTCATAACTTCGAAATTGCTTTTCATATACTTTGCTTTGATTCCCTAAAAAATTGTACAATTAATACGTGTTTATGGGGTAAGGATCTCATTTGTTTTAGACAAGACCTAGATTATTCTTGTATGATTACTACTGTAACAGTCTTCTGCTACACAGTCACTGCTGAATGTCTAAGCGACTTTATTAAACTTATCCCCATAAAAGATCTTACCCCTACTATGTTAATAAAATAATAACATTTAAAAAACTCACAATTTGATTAAGATGTGCTAATTGATTATCAGTGGTATCAGCTATAATAATTTCAGCAGTGTTGGATTTACCAACTACATCTAGAAACCATTGTTAAAAATAAAAAATGATTAAATAAATTCAAAGACAAAATAATAAATTAAAAGCGGCACAAAAATAATGGAAAGACGAAAGATCTTAAGAATTTCAAAAGAAAAGAAAGGTTAAAAAAAGACAAAGAAGAAAGCGAAGTACAGTAGGAAAGATAACAGGAAATTCGTTTTAAGAAACAAAAAACGGAAACATATTTGAATTTGTGCATATTTTACTGGACATTTTCTCTGTGTCGTAAAGGTGAAATTTTATAAAAAAAATATTTTGTACTTGAAATGTTTGTGCTCATTTAATATTGTTCAAAATAAACTTTTTGATTGGTTCACTTTTGGATTTTACCGGAATTTTTCCATATTTGGCTATACAGTAACTTGGTAATACTCCGAAATGAAAAGTACGAGGTAGATCACCCCAAAACTTTCGGAATAATGATTTTTCACCTCGTTTTATCGAATGGACCACAAAAAATATGATTTCATGTTGTACCAAATAGGACTAAAACTGAATTTGACCTATAAAAAAATTTGTCTAATTTTTTTTCTGGTGAAAACGGATGTTTAAGTATCCAAAAAAGCAGAAGAAAAGTATCTTTTTATACATACAAAAAGCGCTATAAACTTTGAACGGATTCATAATTAATGAATTTATTCAACAGACAGCAAACGCCATGGAATTTCTGTAGAATGTCAGCAAATGTGAAAACGTTGCAAAAGTTTTAAATTTGCTGAAATTCTTTGAATGCCTTCATTTTGATTAAAAAAAATTTGCTGAGAAGTCGATTCATAACAACCGTATAAATGAACGTCAAAAAGAAAAACAAAATAGATTTTTGTATTATTGCAGTTAACTGATATCGAAGGGATAATAAATGTTTAGCAAAATGATTACAATCAGATTTACTTAAAACTTTTAGATTTGATTTCAAATTCGAATAAAAGTATTTAATTTTATTAATTTGAAAAAGTGCTGTTCAATTGTAAAGGGATACGGTAGTTTTATTGAGAGCAAAAGAAATACACTAAAATCAATCATTAAAAATTGAGCTACAGTGTGTTTCATAGTTTTCCTCTATACAATACATATAAAAATTCAATTCTCTTACAGTAACCAAAATCACCAAAAAGCAAACATTTTAGATTGAATTTCTACGTATCGATTACTGTAGACTGTTGCAGAAAATTATTTCAATACAAATAATAAATTAAAAACAAAGCATACAGTTTTAATATAATTCCTTGAATGCATGATTCAACAATAACAAAATAATAAATCAAATTTAGCTTTAATAACAAAAATGTTTATTACCGTATAAACTTAAAAACATACAGACAAAAACAATTGCAAAACAAAAAAACAAAATTCAAAATAAACTTAAGACTTTTGATTCGTATTGTATGGCTTATAATATTTTCCACGAAATTCAACATTCACACGGTCCCATCGCAAAAGTTGATTCCTTGTACTGATAAAATTATTTCTTTCTTCTCTCGTCAATTTTGCATCACTGGTAGTATAATAATCTCCATCTTTTGTATTTGGTTTTTGTATGAAGATTTTATTGTTACCAAAGATAAATCGAAAGCTGCCATCATACATTAATTTTGCAGTATGCTGTGAATTTCCTTCAACATATGCCAAATTTATTTTTGCATTTCTTGCATAAAAAATTTCAATTGCTTTGAGCATGGATTTATATGCTGGAAGATATTGGCCAAGTTCATCCAAAGAAGTTATCGTTTTTCGAAAACGTTTTTCTTGAATCAAATCATCCCCAATTTCTGGTAATTGTTGTTTCTTATCTCTTGGCACATATACAGATAACTAAAAAACCAAACGTTAAATTATTTTCACGGCTACTAACAATAACAACTAACTTCTTGTTTATCACCACTTAAACTTATTTCATAAATATATTCAACATATTCGGTGTCAAGCGATAAAGCTTCATAGATAAATGTTGTTGGATCAACAATTACAAACTAAAAATTCAATTAAGTTTATTCTTATAAAACTTTATCAAAAAAGACATACCCTTCCTTTTTTGGTATTCCTTATTCTCGTTTCATCAATCATTTTCTTTGATTGAAAATATTTAAAGCTCGGAAGCGGCCATTTTAATTCTTTTTCAGATCTGTCATTATCAGTTTTTTGGGTTGTTATTGATGGTGTTCTTGATCTCCTTCTTGTTTTTCCATTTAAAGCTTTATCTGCAGCCAATTCTCCATTATTTCGACTTGAAAATTGATCCCTTGTACCTTTGGTATTTTGATTTGATGCTTTTGTACTTTCATATGCTGAATCACCCTTAGAAGTTTTAAGCCTAAATTGCAAAACATTAATTTGAGTCTTTTGATAAACATAAACTCTTACTTTGGCAAAAGAATTTTACATCTGTTACATCTTCCATTATCTGTCAATCTATGCTTACATTCGTTTGATGGTTGCCGAGATGATGATCGGTTTGGTTGTATCGTTGAACGGTATTGATTTAAAAATTGAAAGTTATTCATTTCTATAAAACATACTGTTTTCAAAGGCATATACAAGAAATAAATTCTAACCTTGTAAAGTTGGACGATTTATAGCTTCTTTTTCCCATAATTTTTCAAGTAAAGTTCGAGCTGCTCCATCTTTAATACATCTAAGCTGATCTTGTTCACGTCCAGTATCAGGTTCTCTTCCCGTCAGCATATTATAAAGGATTCCACCAAGGGAATATACTTCATCACCAGGTTGATATTTTCCTTTCTTTATTTCAGGTGGCATGTATCCTGGAGTTCCACAAGTTGTTTGTTTTGCCTTGCAAATTTCTCGGTCAACACTTTTAGCAAGTCCAAAATCACCAAGAAGCTGAAAAAATAATCATAAGGATGATGAAGCAGAAAAGATCATAAAAACCTACCACATCAATTCCATCACTTGTAACATCTTTGATCATGACATTAGCACTGGTGAGATCCCGATGCATTATCTGTTTATCTTGATGCAAATATTTCAAGGCATTAATCAATTGCATTAAGATTCCACCAGCTGAAAGTCTATTATATTCAGTAACTTTTTAGATAAAAATTCTTACCAATTTTTGTGTCCAAATTACCGTTCTTTTTAATGTAATCCCGAAGTGAGCCATGTTTGTAGAAAGGAAGAATTAAGAAAAGTTCACGATCCTTTGCATGATGATCCAACAATTTAACAGTATAAACATTCTTTGGATCTTTTGATAACTCTTCCATATGTGTAATTTCAAGTTTACCATAATCAATACGTTTCTGAAAATAGCAAACAAGAATAAGCAATGAAAAATGCACGAAAAAACATACATGAATCTTTTTTATTGCAACTTCTCGACCATCTGATACTCGTTGACCTCTGTAGACATTCGCGAAGCCACCTTTCCCGAGACTTTGATCCAAATAAAGTTCATAGTTGTCCTTGAAAAAAATCATATTAGTTTTAAGAAAGCTAAGATAAAACTTACTTTTTTTCCTTTGATTTTCAGCATACGTCTTTCATCATCAACCATTGCTGATTCAATATATCAAAGATATATGAACGAAATATGGAGAATTAAATACAGTATCAAAGATATTTGTTTTTTTAATAAAGCAACAAAGAAAAAATTGTTGAATTTGAAGAACAAATTTTGTACTTTGCAAAAAAAAGAAAGCAACAAAAAATTTTAAAATTTATTTGCAGCGGTTTATTTTTTGGCATTTTGAGAACAACAGCATTTGTGAAAAGAAATATTTGGAAAAAATACTGTATTCATTTTTTCATTTACTCTGGAATTTTCAATTTTCACGATGTAGAAAAATTAAAAATTAAAATTCATCAGATTCCATTAAATTTATTTTAATGATTTTATTTAATTGAACAAATTATTCAATAGATAGTTTTTCAAGTATGTTAATATTAGTATTTTTAAATTTTAACATAAAGTTTTTTACTTTTATTTTTATAGTAATTTTTTAACAGTAATAAACAAATATGTACACAAATAGTTTTATGAATATATCACTATATCTCATTGTTGAGGACACTAATTTTAGGTAGCTTTCCTCGAAGTTCTGCAACAATTTCATGAATTTCGCGACCTTTTGTTTCTGGAAGCTGGGCGAAAAGTACAATCAAAGCAAAGCAGGATGGAATAACATAAAGTGCCAAAAATGCATAAGCTTTTATAACAGAAAATAGGGGCAGAATTGTAAACGTCGAAATTACAACCATAATTGTATTTATCGCATAACAAAGCGATTGAACCAGTGATCGATGCCGTTGCGGAACTAATTCAGATGACAAAAACCATGTAATTGGACCAACTCCAAATCCATATGTAAAACCATAAAATAAAAAACACAATAAACAACCGTATTGCAGAAAAGACATTGAAGGTTGAAGAGCTGCAAAAATAACATACAACAATAAAGATACGGTATTTGCAGTTGAAAATATTAAAATCATGGGTCTTCGACCATATTTTTCAATACAAGTTGAACCCAAGATTGTGCCAATCACATATGCTAATGCCATCCCTGTTGATGACCATTCTGCAATATCTTCTTTTAAATTTGCATGTTTTAAAAAATCTGTGGAAGATAATAAAATTGCCCATAGGGCTACAGTATTCTGTAAAGCTAAACAACTTAACAAAACAGCTTTTCGAAGATATGGGGTTGTAAGGATTTCTTTAATTGAGGAATTTGATTGTGAATCTTGTTCAGCTTCAAGGGCAATTTCATGAAGGACAGATGGGATATCCGCAGATTTGCCATGATAAAATTGAATGGATTTTGATGCCGCTTTTGGATCCTTTTTTACAATGTACAAAAATTTTGGGGTTTCTGGCATCGGAAAAAGGACGATCAAAGCTATCAGAGATGGGATAACAGCAAATCCAACGAGAAATTTTAAATTCTTTCCAAAAATTGAATCAAGTCCAAGAAACATTCCAAGGAGTGCCATTGAAGCATATGAAATTTCAGAGGTAAAAGACATTACACCCCTCAGGGCAGTTGGAGAACATTCTTGAAGATAAAGGATTAATGATTGATATGTGACAGCTGTGGAAATTGATGCCAATAATCTTCCAAGGAAAAGTAGTTCTGGTAAATATATTAAAATTGCCAACAACCTCAAAATCGATGCCAACAATGAAACGGCATTCATTGAAATGAAACCGATTTTTCGACCAAATTTATCATTGATTAAAGGGGATAACCAAATTCCAAAAAAGAAACCAACAAACCAAGAATTTGCAATTAAATCCCAAATCCAAGAATATGTGCCATCGGTCATTGTCAGGTGCCGTTTTGATAAGGAAGTATTTAAATAATTCTTAAATTCATCAACAGGAGTGTTGAGATAAGTCGAAGAAAATCCATATTGAAAGTTACATGACAGGGATAAAGTAAAACAAATTACGGTAAGCTTTAACGTATCTTTTAAAGTCATTTTTACAAATATCGGTGTTCAAAGAACGTCAAAGACACACACAAAATATACAAAAAATATAGTTGTAATCAAATGGCATCAAATGGAAACGTAAAAAATTTAAAACATTCAATTTTTGTTCTTCTCTTTTTTCACTATCAGTTGGTCTTCTTTTTTTATTTGATGGAACAAAGTCTTATCACAAAGACTGGACTATAGCTTTCTTCTTCCTTTGCTAGCTACTTACTGCAACTGGACATTGGATGTTAAAAAAAGAAAAATGGAAGGAAATTTCCGGGAACGATTCAAGCATACCAAAGCACGTGGTAATAAATATACATACGAGGACAAATGAGAATCTTTTATGATCGTTAAAAATTGCAGTGTAAAGTACAAAAAATTTCTTTTTAAAAATTGAATGTGAAAGAAAAAATGTATGAAAAGCCTTACAATAAATTTGTAAACAAAACAAATGATTCATGAAACCAATCAAAAATTTAAATGCTTTTTGAGATGGAACATATTTGAAAATTCTTTCCTAATACTTATTTACACCGTGTAAATTACACGTTTCATTTAAATGAATCATTTAAAAATTCTAATTTTTAAATTCGAGAAATAACTTTAACCATGGTTATAATAACCCCCGTTCTCAAAAATAAATACGACAAAAACGGTTAGAAATGAAAATTTTATAAAACAAAAACCCAGAACATACATTCAACATCTTCTAAACACAAACGATCTAATGTTGTGATAAAAAAAATACGTGTCTCCCTTCGATAACGTAATAACGAGGTTCGACTGTAATTCAAAGCAGGTGAAAAACTAATCAATTGATAGAAGACATAAAAAAGATAAAATTCAATGAAAAATCCCAATTTTGGAATTAGTTTAATCTTTGGAATTACATCATCCTTATGATAATAAAAAGGACCTTATCTGTTTTATTTTGTTTTTTAGTTTTAACTAAAAACTTTGTACTACTCATTACAAAACTTTTAATTTTAAATTATTGAAGAGGTTTAGAATTTAATGAGCAAAGTCTTCTCATTTTTACTGTAAAGTTTAAATAAATTGCATTTTTTAATTTGAAAGTAATATAATTTTTATTCTGATAAAACAATATCAAGTATATAAGAAAGGACATTTAAAAAAAAGATATATTAATAATTATACTTTTTAAAGAATTCCTTTAATTCTCCATCTAAAATTCGATCAACATCTTCCAAGGCATGAAGAGATTTGAGGACTCCAAAATCAAAAAGTGCTTCTTTAATTTCAGCGGAAGAATTTACACTGCCTAAACAATTTCCAATCATGAGAACAGTAAAAAATGCTTGGGACAAAAAAGAATAATTATAAGCTTTCTTGAGCTGCTCCATGGTATACGGTACTTTAGTTTTATCACCATCAAATTCTTTTTCTAAACATTCCAAGTAATATTCAAATACGAAGACTTCAGCTTGTCGTCGAATAGGTCCATCACAACAATTTGTTAAAAATCTTGCCAAATCTTCCATTGGCGAACCTTCACGCATTTGTTGCCAATCAATTATTGCAGCGATATCATTTTGGATTTCATTTTCATCATTGATGGAATACATTAAATTTCCGCCATAAGTGTCTCCATGAACAATAACAGGACATAGGTCAAGATCTTTGTAAGCTTGTTTTTGAACATAGAGATAATAGTCATGATTAATCATGAATTTTGAATATTTATCAAAAAGTGGCTTGAATTGATCTGAAAATGGATAACATTTTTATAAAACAACAAAATACGAGAACAGAACAAACCTTTTCGCTTGCATTTTTCCAAGAATGTCCCATACCCTGAGGGAATACAATCCAAATAATCGACAATTGCTGTTTGGCCTCTCAAATATTTTCCTCTCCAAATTTCCGGATCAACAGATAAAATATTTTTATGCATTCGAGCAAGATGTCGAACAAAACATTTTATTTGTGCCATATTCAAATTTTCAAAATATCCAAGACTTTTTCCACGTGTCGTTAAATCTTCCATATGAATGCAGCCTTCTTTTTCATTCAAAATCCATTCTTCAGTTTTAAAGATTTTTGGGATTGGAGCTTGAAGGATATGTGCCAATTCATTGTAGAAACTGCATTCACAATTATGAATTCGAACAAATTGTTCTTTGATTCCTTCGGTAACAACTTCTCCATCGAAGGCGGATTGATCTTGCATTTCAATAAATGAATCAAAACCAGGAATTTTTAAAATTGTTGAATATGAATCATTGGAATTTACGAAGGTTACAGTACATTTTAGAACAATCGAAATGAATCCTTTTCCATTTGAGACATCAAAGGCGGTGATATCTTTAACAGGCTTTTCTCCATGTAATCTTTGATAAGTTTCATCATTTTCTCGTAAGGATTGTATCAACCATCCTACAGTAAATGAATGATTCGAATTCAGCTTTTTTGATGGATCAATAATATCGGCAACGTGAGAAATGTTTGTAAAGTTTTTAGCCATTTTTCTGAAAGAGACAGCGGTAATTACAAACCAAAAACTGTTTTTTCAAAACCCTAATTTAAATAATGGATATACAAATATTATAAAATCTAACTAAAAAATTTTAAAGCAAGCAAATGAAAATCTAATTTCAATCCCAGACCTTTTTTGGGGATTAAAAATAGTTTGATCAAAATTTGTGATTGTTTTTCTTTTTCCTCTCTTCTTTTTATACGTTTTTTTCTTTCACCGCAGACGAAAATTGCAGACACAAATTTTTATTGCACAACATTTCAAAATATTTTCCTTTTCATTTGAGATACAAATAATTTGCTCTTGTTGAACTTTAATTTGGAGGAGTTTGAAATAACAGTAATTTAGTCACGTTAAAATTTTGTTTAAATATTTTAAAATTACAGTATCATTGAAAAAGAAATAATTTGTTGTGGCACGAAAATGTACTTCGATGAAAATGTTTGATTTTTAATTTTTTTAAAGTTTTGCAAAATCTAAACAATCACTTTAATTTTTCTAAAACATAATTACTCTAAGAATTATTGTAGTTTGCAAAATTAATTTGCATATTTTTAAAAATGAATGACAAAACATTCATAATCAAAGTGTACAAAAACAATCTTTCTTCGATCTCCACTTTTTTGTCTTCAAGAAGTGAACAAGAAAAAAATGACAGCAGCAGCGATAAAATTGAATATTGGAGATAAAGTTAAAGATGCTTTTATCGTTAAAAAGAAGCTTGGTGAAGGTATGTTTTTATTATCTATCTGTGTTTTACATATCTTTAATACGATGTTATGTTTTAGGAGCATGTGGAACTGTGTATTTGGTGCAATCAATCAAAAATTCAAATATTAAAGCAGCAATGAAAGTATGTTTCTTTATTGGATTACATCATCGGATATACACAAAAAGAGTTTTAGGTTGAACCAGCTCAAAAGAACAAAGATGACGAAATTCTCAAAATGGAAGCATTCGTTTTGAAGAAGCTTCAACAATCCAAGCATGCATGTAAACTTTTAGCTTCTGGAAGAAATGCAACATACAATTTTATTGTTATGTCTCTTCTTGGTAAAGAATTGGCAGATCTTCGTCGACGAATGTCTGACCGGAAAATGTTAGTTTTGTACTTCTTAGTCGACTGTTAAGTTAAATATGGTTTTTGATGATGTCTACTTTTTAGGAATTTATCTACCGTACTTCGAGTTGCTTGCCAATGCATTACTGCAGTCGAAGATCTTCATCGAATTGGATTTATACATAGGGATATTAAGTAATTTTTGTTTCTATATGAATGCATAAAACTTGTCTTTACTTTTAGACCAACAAATTTTGCTTGTGGTCATGCTCAGAAACATATCGTTTACTTATTTGATTTTGGATTAGCTCGACAAATATTTTTGACTGATAAAGATGGTAAAACGAAACTTCGTGAACCTCGAAATAAAGTGTGTTTCCTTACTTCCTTTTACATTATTCGAATGCTTTCTCCTACAGTATCCTAACTTCTTTCATTCCATTCTTTTTAGGTATGCTTTCGGGGAACAGTTAGATATTGTTCACTTAATGTTCATCTTTATAAAGAGCAAGGCCGACATGATGATTTAATTAGTTTATTGTATATGTTGATTGAACTTCATACTGCTACTTTACCATGGAAAGGTCAACTTCGCCGTGAAGCCGGACATTTAAAAGAAACTGTTAGTGATGCAGTATTATTAAAGGTTTGTGATATATTAAAATTATTGTTTTGTAATAATGATATAATCTCTATTTAGGGTTGTCCTTCATCTTTTGCTGACATTCATACTCAACTTAAAAAGATGTCATACTATGATACTCCACCATATGAAACTTTTCGAGAATCAATCAAAAAGAATATGAAAGATGCAAAAGTTAAAGTGTATGTTTTACCGTAATGCTATGAAAGAATGTTCTATCTTATTTTTTTAGAAATGAACCATTTGAATGGGAAAAAGAAGCTGCTAACAAGAAGAAGGCAAATGTTAATAATGATGATATTGAACGATCAGAAAAGAAGCAAAGAATTAAGAAAGCCGATGAACAAGCAGAAATTGAAGGTGGTCCAGATACTGATACTGTGCGGGTATGATTCCTGTCTTAACCTTTTAACAATTGTTTATCTACCGTAATCTTTATTTTTTAGGATCTTGATGATAGTGTTTTAACAGAAGGTGAAGATGTTGAATCACAAACAAAGGGATTGGCAAAAGAAGATACATTGGATAATGTCGCAGAAATGAGTAAAATGACAAATATGAAATGAAAAATGAAGCTGCTTCTCAACTCTTTCTACTTTGAAATACGTGTATTTACATATCTCTCTATTTTCTGTCTTTGCTAATATTTTTATTTGAAAAGGTTTTAAATAAAAGTTTTGTGAACAAAATTATTTAATGATTACTTTTCTGAGCAAAGGTTAATAATCCCTTTTTCATCTCTAAATTATTATGTTACTTTTTAGTCGACTACAAAAACTACTGCTTATTTTTTTCAAAGTCATGTGAACTGCAAAAACCCAACCCCCAAAAGAAAAAAAAGTATTTACAAAAAACAAAGCAAATTTATGGTAATCCAATTACAATTAGAAAAACAACATAATTTTTATTGTTAAATAATTACATAATAATATAAAGGGGGGAAATGCTGTACAGAAAAGAAAATTATATAAATATATAAAAAACTTGACAAACTCGAAAAATGGAGGAATAATCACTGAGCGGATTTACAAGAAGATAATAAAACAGAAGAGAATATTTAATGATGAGTATTTACCATAGGCAATATCAACAGCATGGATGCATGACTTGTTTATTCAGAAACAATAACGTAGATGGCATAGATCAAACTGAAAAAAAGATACGAGATTAATAAATGGAAAAAGTAATGATTTTGGATAACAGCAGAAGAAATGTTGTCATTTTATTCAGTCTTTAAACTTCAAAGATAGTGTTAATCTCCTTTTTTATGATAATTTAGCAAAAAATGACGACATTTCTAGATTACTGTAATCCATAAAAAGAAAACAAAAACATACCCAGGGATGTAACCGAGCAAAGTCAAAAGGATACAGATAGCTAAAATAAAAATAAAATATTATTTTTAAAAAGAAATAAAGTAAATACGTACCTAAATGCACATCACATCCAGTTTGGAAGAAGACACCAATGGGCTGAAAATGTAATCAATGATTAATACAGTTTTTGAAATTCGCTTTTGCAAAAAATTGATCTCTTGCTGCTGTTGTTGATTCATAATGACCAAAAGTTAACAAAGTTTCAAATTGCGCTTTTGAAATAAATAACAAAAAACAGAGATAGCAAGCAAGCTTATATTATTTGTCACGAGTCTGAGAAAAACAACGTCAAAAATGGTGCTATTTTTGTGAAAGAAGCAAAGAAAAACAACGAAAATAAGCTTTTGACCTTGTAAGACATTAATAATTTATAAATTTACTATTTTTAAAGTTTTAGTTTTAAATAAACATAGCTTGCTTGAACTTTAATCTTAGTCCAACGCGATTTTAAAAAATGCGTATAAAGCTAAATCCTTGCAAAAGAATGGATTAAAGTTTCTTACAAATCTTAATTTTTATCTATGAATCATTCTAATCCTCATACTTATAAATCCTGATAAACATAAATAAAACTTACAGGAATGATAACAGAGCAGAATAATCTACAGCAATCTCCAAGTGTAACAGCCATTTTTGGTAATCAATTAAATACAATTAACCGTTTCAGTAATAATAACAAAGAAGAAGAAGAGAGAGAACTAATCAGTTGCTGAAAGAAAAACAAGAAAATTAATAAAGTTAAATTGGAACGCGTTATACGTGTATCATCAAAAAACTGGGGAAATTTTATACAATAATATTCTATTTTTTACACGAGTGTTCGGTTATAGTTTTTGTGGTGGAGCAAGTATAGAAAAAATTGAATGAATAGAAAAGAACGAAGGAAGGAGGGGAAGCAAAAAGGCAACAACAACAACAAAAAAATGCGCGCACATTCAACATCACCAACTAAAGACCAAACTGAAGTTCTTCTTCTATTCAACGCTCTCTTTCACAAAAACAACAGAAGAGAAAAGGGAAAAGAAAGGGGAGGAAGAGATCTTGCCGTGTTTCCATCCATTCCCCAAAAATGTATTCCTTTCAAAAGTGTTAAAGATGCCTATGTGCGTATTATTGTTGTGTTTTTCGTGATCATTGATCCCTTTCTTTTTGTGCTGAAGAAGGAAGAAAGGAAGAAAAAGGTCCCAAATAAAAATAAAAACATGTTCAGCAGCAGCAAGAGAGAAGGAGAAGAGGAAGGAATGCAAGGAAAGGAAAAAACAGAGCTAGTTTTTTTGCGCATTTTTTCTGCTGTTGTTTTGTTGATGCTTTAAGGAAATATATGTATGTCTCACTTCAGCTTTTGTAACCCTGAGACTTCTCTCTTCTTTAAAACGAATGCTAAAAAATAATTTCGCAATAATCAAAAAAAACGCAGCAACGTAAAAAAAAATTTCGGTCTCATTTGAATGAAAATAAAATGGTTGCTGCTGTTTTTATTTGGAGCAGCAAAGTTCAGTTTTTTCATTTGTGTCAGACACAAAATAAAAAAGACTATTTTTTTATTTAAACAAAAACAATTTTCCCCGTAAACACTTTTTTTACAAGTAACACACAAATTAAAAAAGAGAAAACAAACAAAATATTATTGATTATTTACAATTTCAAATTCAACCTAATAATTAAAATAACAATCTTAAACTACAGTAATTTTTTTAAAACATTAATTTTCGCATATTATTTTTGCTCTCTCTATGTCTGTAATAAACAGTTAAATGATAAGTGATAATCATTAATCATTGCTCTCTTCGTTCATTTCGGTTCTTTTTTTGATATCAATGTTTTTTTGGTTATGTTATGCACCATGAAATGATGGATCAATATATTTTAAAGCAGCTTTACCGGCATAAATATCAGAAACTACTTCTCGAAGCTATAAAAATCATTTTAAAAAGATTGTTTTATATTTGTTTTTGTGTTACTTCATTCACAGAAACAACTCCAATCAATCTTCCCCGATCTGTGACATATGCATTTTGAAGACCAAGAAGGAGAAAAAGGTTATGAACTTTTGATAAGCTTGAACCTCGAACAAGTTGACATGGAGTTGGTTCAATTGCTTCTTCATCAAGTTCAACAAAATCACACAATTTACTCATTTTTCTTGTTGGATCAAGAACTGCTTCAGGCTAGAAAAAATGAGAGATAGCAGATTTGAGATGGATTAAAAAAAGATTAAGATTTTAGTTTTCAAAATTAATTTTTAAGAAAATTAATTAAAAATGTTGGATACTGTATTTAACAAAAATGGAGATGAAGATTTGTTACTCCAACATTCAAAGATATTTGGATACTGTATGTTTTATATTTAATATTTGAAATTTTTATACTGTAGCTTCATATTTTAATTTTGTGTATTAAACAAGAACAAGTATGTCAAAAGTTTAGATATTTTCTTGAAATTTTAGTTTCAAAATTAATTTTTCGTTCAAACTTTTTCAATCCCTTGAGATTTGAAAATTGCATGTTCTTTGCTAGAAATAAGTTTGTCTTTTTGCAGCCAATCTCCTTTTTAAACTTTGATTCTTAAATGTTTTTTAGTATTTAATTTTAATTTAAAAATTAGAAGAAACTGAAATATAAATCGCTTAAAATTTGTTAATACATTCAGTATTTTTTATTTAAACCAGAACTTGAAAAAAAAGTTTGTTTACCTCTTTAATATCTCCCAATGTTTGTCGACGAAGTAACGGTGCCAAAGGACTCTGGGCTGAAAAAAACAAAAGAAAGTGTAAATGTAAACATTACGGATTTTTTTATTTTTATATTTTTTCTTCATCAAAAATTCCATCCAAAATGTATTTTGAACGTAACGGAAAAAGAGAAGGGAAATTGTTTGTACAAATGTTTTGTTTTACGTAAAACGTATAAAAAGTATATATTTGTACAACTGTAAAGAAAGTAAAGTAAAAAAATCCCGAAAACAAACCTTCTCCAAAGTTTTGATGTAAAGGTGAAGTACTTAAAAGAGTATTTCCGGACAGACTTCGATCAGTTAATTTAACAGCTTGTAAATTTGTTGTTGAATGCCGTTTTTTGAGATATTCTGGGATGGGTTTTGTAAGGTGATGGATACTGTCATGCCCAACTCGATGTACGAGAAGGTAATGAAGATATCGTCGACCAACTGATCCAAGAAGGATTCGATCATCTGAAATGGTGAAATGGATACTGTAGACATGGTAATTGTTAAGGGTATTGAATAGTATATACCGAATCCTGCAGGATATATGATATCCCATTTACTCATCTCTGAATTTTACTGACCTTTATTAGTCACTAATGGATAAGCACGTTGATCTGGGGTTGCCATTAATAACTTTCTTAATTCCATATAACTCGTTTGAAGGGTAACAAAATTGATATTTGTTGACATAAAATTTTCAACAAAAATTTCATGAACAATTGAACGATTTGCAGGAAGTTCACCAAGATTCGGATATTTTTTGAGTCTAACAATTACATCATAAATTGATGGCACCAAAAAGCCCGAAATTGTTGTGGCTGTCATAAGCCCGATCTAAAAATTTGCATAAATTTAAATAATTACAGTATTCAAATTTACCAAAATCGGGATTAAAGAGCTGAGTTGTCCGGTGGCTTCACAACAAATAATTGCAATTGAAATTGAATGTGTCACAGCACCAGAGAAAGCTGCTGCTCCGACACTAAAATTTTAAAAAAAATTTTTATTACCTTAATCCATGTCTCTCTCTTACATTGCATATAGTCCAGGATAAATTGGGATATTTCCTAATCCACTTGGAAAAAGAACATAAATAAATTCTCCGGCAATTCGACCACAACATGCTCCAATAACAAATGTTGGAACGAACATACTCGCAGGAACAGCAAACCCAATACAAATTAGAACCAAGAAAAACTAAAAAGTATTATCCCTTGAGGGCAAAATTACAGTAATCATATAATCTCTTACATTAACAACAAGAAATCCGGATAAAGCATAAAAATGATTGTATGAAGTTGAATCAGTTGTCCAACGATAAATAATATCATCAGAGCATTGACTTTGAGACATTGATTGGGTGAAGCCTGACATTGTACAATTTGAAATAAAATCTGATAACAGCTCTCTCAAAGTCCACTAAAATCATGAATATACGGTAATGGCATACTGTAGTCATTTTAAAAAATGATAATTACCTTTCCACCAATATATTGCCCAAAGCCCTCAGGGTATGTTATAACAGCAACGATAAAAGTCATAAAAATTGTAAAAGAAATGTCACTGAAAAAATATTGGATTACAGTAATTTTTTAAAAATGTTGAAGGGAAAAAACATACTATGAAGAACCAAAAATTTTTCGATAAATTCTATTATTTTTACGGAACATATAAATATAACGATACAAATAAATAAATGCAGCACCAAAAAGGCCACACAAAACTCTAAAAATTTTAGATATTCAAATTTTGGACAAAATTAAGCTAATTTTAAATTAATTAGCGTTGAACGTTTTGAATTAAAGTTATCAAAAATCTTTCAAAACTCCCAAAAAAACTAACCCCAACAAAATAAATAATGGAATTTCAGCAACAACAAAAACTTCATTTGGTAAATGTGTTTCATAATAAGATAGAATCGTGTCCCCGATATGTTCAGGAACCATATAAACATTTGCATATCGAAAGATTAAAGCTGCACAACTTGTTGCAACAAAAGATCTCCAAAGATTTCGAATTGCTGAGAATCTTGAAGTACATTCAATGGCATATAAGACACCACCGATTGGAGCATTAAAAGTACCTACAATATTCAAATTTATAATCCAAATTATGCCACTGAAAATAAAACATACAAGCAATTCCAACAGCACATCCAACAAGGATATTTTGAATATCCCGTCCCTGCCGAGAAATAATTGATGCTCCTCGAATTTTCGGCACGGCTTTCGAGAGTGCCATTGCAACGATGGCACCAATATGAATGAATGGTCCTTAAAAAAGGGTTACGGTATTTGTAAATATTACTGCTAAAAACAATTTCTTACCCTCTTTCCCAATCGGAATCCCGGAACCCAAAGTAAAAATTAATCCAATTATTTTAGCAAGTAAAGTTCTCAAAGAGAAAAAATTGGATAACATAAAACCATCCATGATAACTCGGATATTTGGAATCCCAGAGCCAACAGCTTCTCGAGAGACATATTTGCATGTGACGGCCGCTAATGCCACCGAAACTGTCATAAAAAGAATCCAAAATGCACATCCAAGTAAGACATCCGTTTTTGCTGCCAATTCAAAAACATTTCTTCTCACTTAAAATATTTGGGCTACTGTATTTATGTTATTGATAATTTAAAAGCATACTGTAATGAAGATATTCATAACTGATATCAACGGTAAATGAAATGCATGCAACAATTACTCCCAAAAGGCAACAAAGAAGAGTATCTTCAAAAAGGAAATGAGCAAGCTGATTCCATCTTTCTAAAAAAAGCCTTTGTGTTTAGCATTTGCAAATTTAAATATCATTGTTTTTTGCAATTTGAAAAAAGGAAAGAAATTAATAGTTAATTAATCGATTGATTAAGAGATCTTTGAACAAATGATTAAAAGTTTTAAAAGTTAATTAAATTATAAATATTTTTTTGTCGATTTTTTTGAAACAGATAAAAATTATAGCCACTAAAATACAGCAGTAGTTTAAAACAATGTTTTTCGTTTTAGTGTTTTCTGTTGTTTTCTTCTAAATCTTATTACAGTATATACATACACATATACAGTAATCCACTACGTTACAAAGTAACTAATGTAGCTACCGTAACCTGCAAAAAATTTCAATAATCTTACAGTATTTTTAAAATTAAAAAAAACAAACAATCTATTTATTAATTTAATTAGTGTAGCCACAGTAATCTACAGTTCAAAAATTACCGTATCCAATAAAGTTAAAAACTTACTTCGAAGAGATTTTGCAAACCATCCCTCAGGTTTTGGTTCACAAAATTCAGAATCTGCATAATATTCTGCTAACAATTTTTCATCTTTTTGTGGCTTTTCAAGTGTTGCCCCAGGAAGTCGACTCTTCTTTTTTGAAATTGCAAGCTTCATTGAATATTTTCAAGCAAAAGCTTTCTTCTTCTTTTCTATCTTCTGATTCCGTTGTTGCAGTTGTTGATATTCTTTTTATTTATAAAACCCCTAAAAACAAAAAGATTTATCAAAAAAAGCTCAAAACATTTTTTCTTTAATCGATGAAAATAAGTACACAACTTTGTAAACTTTTTTAAAACAATAAAAAAATTCTGATATTTTAGTTCTAAAAATAAAACGCACGTCTTCTTTTTTTCTTGCAACATTGATTATTAATTTTTTTCTTCTTTTTTCCTTTTTTTCGTCTAAATGACGGAAATTGAATCTCTCACCAATTAATTTTTATTCGATACTAATTAGTCCCCCTCTTAGTTTTTAATAATGATAAAAAGTATTTTTTTGTGTTAAACGACTTTTCATTGTCAGATGTCTTCCTTCCTTCCCAAAAGGAAAGGTTACTTAAAAATTGATTGATTAAAGTTTAAAAAGTTTCTGACAAAAATGTTAACATTAAGTTTAACAGAATTATATATTTAGGTACTAAATTTATTTGAACCGGATATGATCTCAAGAGTTGTTGTTATCAATCGAGATAGTAAGTACCTTCAGGCAAGGTAAAGAAATAAATGTGATTAAAAGTAAAAGGGTGGAAGCAAAGATCGACATCAAACAAAAAATATGAGATGCCAAAGAAAAAGAAAAGAGATCAAAAAGTTATCAAACATTAATAATAATCTTCTATGAAGGAGGAGGGTTTATTTTGGGTACAAATAGTTTTACGTCTCTCGATTTCAAAAAAGGAATAAACCATAAATTATCAATGTCTAAAACAATCTTACGTAATTCTTTTTTCTATCACAAAAGGCGGACTTTTTGACTATTTTTTATTAAAACTTTTATGTCCATCAAAAAACATTGCAGTCATAATATAAAAAGTGTGATCGCTAACAGATTCTACAGACTTGTGCTGCTAAATTAAGTATTTCGAACAAAAAGCAGCAAAAAAAGAATCTTCACTTATAAAATCTACCTCTCATAAGTTTTCTTGGCAACTTCTTATTTCCCCCTTTTAATAATAAACTGATTGCTGTAATATTAAAAACAATGAAACATTGACAGAAAAAAAAACAATAAAAAAACATAAATCGAAGAAAAAAAAACAAATACTTTTCTGAAAAAGTCTATTTATTTTTTGCTGTAAAAAACATTTTTCTCGAAATAAGCTATTTTTGGCATTTTAATAGACATTTTTTCTCCTAAAAATGTTTATAACCTAAAAATAAAAATATCATGATCATTGTTGCTGTTGCTGCAGCAATATTTTTAGTGTCCTACTTACTCATACTTGTTTAGCAGCAAAAGCAAAAGCAAAAAACTGCTTTTTGAGGTGTTATTTATTTTTCTCACTTCCAAAAATAAACGGAAAAAGTGTAAAAGAAACTGTTAAAAAACAACAAGAAAAAATTAAGAAACCATTTTTGATAAGATTCATCGGTCCTCTTTTTTTTCACTTTTCAACGTTTAACAATGTCTCCCCCTGATCTATGACGTTTTGTTTCATTTTAAACAAAGATGTCCAATTTTAAAAATCTCTTTTAAAAAAATTGTGAGACAGATTTGTCACAAATTTTTTCACAAAAAAAAGTTGTTAATCATCGATTTTTTAAAAACCCTTTTGTTTCATTTCTCTTCAAAAAATTTCTACAAAAAAGATCGTTAATCCAAAAAATGGCCATTTAATTCAACTTTGACACCCTTTTTTTTTAAAACAAATACAAATTCATTTAATTCAACTGGAATGAAATGAAAGTTTTTTTCTGCCCTTTTTTTAAACTGATTCATTCTTTTCAGTTTCTCATTTTTCCCACTTTTCTTTGTGCCCATCAAAAAACATAGTTTCTTTTTTTATTTTGTTTCCTCCTTCAAAAACTTATTCGATGTTATTTTATTCGCGCAGCAAAAGTTTTTTTTTCATTTTTGAACAAAGCTTTTTCTTTGTTTTTTTCTACATTTACGCAATGAAACATTGGCATTTTTATAGAAAAATAAGAGTTTTAACAAAAACTGAGTCACCAGAAATCAAAAAGTTATTGATCATTTAATTTTCTTTTTTTAGATTCTTAAAACTTTTTAAAGTTAAATTTAAAAGCCTCTTTCAGAATTAACACTTTACTCGAAAATAAGCCATTTATCAGTTGTATTTCTTTAAAAAATTTTCACCTTTTAAATTTTGTTTTTTAAAAAGTTTTACCACAGATCTCTTTTCCTTAAATTTCTTGAAATCAAAGAACCGTAATCTTTAAAAAACTTAATCCAACAAACAATGATTTATCTATCAGTTGTTTTTCCCCAATAATTTTTTCTTTCTTTTCTCCCTCGAATATTATTTTTTGAACGTTTTGTTTTTATTTTAAAACTTTAATTCTGTTTTTAACGTATTTTTTGGTCTTAAAGTTTTTCCAAATTTTTCTTATATTTGTTTATTTCTTTTCTCTCTTATATTTTTTTATCATTATCTCTTTGTTTAATTAAAAAAGAGCTCAACTCTCTCATAATACTTTTTCTAAGACGTAAAACTTGGAAGACTTAAAAAAATTTATTTTACGTAACTCAAATAATAAAAAACTATCAAAAACAAACTTAAGCTTCTTCTTTTCGGATAAAAAATCCCTCAATTTTAAAAAATATTTTGTTAGACATTATTTACTTTTTGGATCTTGGAAGAAAATGAAGAAGAAAAAAGAAGGGATAAATTTCAGTGTTTTGTTTTTTTTCAAGTTTTAATTTGAATTAAACTTTTAAAACTTTTGAACTTTTAATTCTCACGGAAACAAAAAAAGAAGAAGATGGTAAAGAAGAATCTTTGCTGTTATCGTGTTTGTTAAACAGGAAAAAAAGAGGGACCGGATTTGGCGAAAAAGGGGGATATCAGATATTGAAGGGATATTAGCGGATTTTGAGCAACAAATTCTCGAAAAAAACATGAATTCAATTTTGAATGAAAATGTTTTAAAAAAGGGAAAATGTTCAAAAAATTCATGGTGAGAAAAAAATAGGCGCAGTTTAACAAAATTTTAAGCTTTGAAAGTTCAACGGCCATCGAGCATAGGCAAAACAAAGATGGGAGCATCGGCAAACAAAAAGTTTTTTGTAAGAGAGATAAAAAAAAAGGAGTGGTGATTGGCAATTATAATAATACATGATTCTTCTATCGTGTAATATAATGTTTTACAAAAGATGAAACATCTTGTTTCTTTTTTTATGGGTTCATACATGTACATACATGTTATTTGCCCATAGTAATAAAAAGAAGAAAGAGTTACAAAAATAAGCAAAGAGAAAGAAAGAACCAAAAATAACGATAAAAAAGCGAAAAAAAAGAATTGTCTAGGATTCTCTCGAAAAAAAGAAAGGAAAAAACATTCAACAAAAAAGTCCAAAGATTCTCACCGAAGAGAAACACATGGCTTCAACTTGATTCTTTCTTTTTTTGTCGTTCTTCAATTTGTTTGTGATAATACTAAAAAAAGTTCTTTCTGCTAATAAGAATTAAGTTTTTTTGTGTGTTAAAAACAAGGAGGTGGGCCTATCTTTAAGTTCAGAAAGTCTAAATAACAAAAAAATAATAAGAAAAAAGGCGGAGAATTAAAAAAAATTGAGTCTAGCTTTTTTTAAACAAAAACGATCATGCCAGTTCAAAAAAAATAATGTGGTTGATCAAAGCTTACTTCTTTCCTCACTCATTCATTCATTTTTGTACACATTTTTTAAACTCCCAGACTTCTGTCTCACCAATCATTTCGAAGGTTTAATGTTCCCCAAAATAGAGTTCTTTTCACTTTGAAATTTTTTAATGTTTTGAAAATACACAAAAAATTGATTGAATTATTTCATTTCCAAAACCCCAAACAAAAAATTGATCGCGATTCACAAAATTTGATGCTTTTGTTTTTGAGTTTCAAATTACTTTTAATGATTTAATGATTATTTGATTGTTAATAATAAACCTATCGTTTTAAATTTAACTTTAAAGAATAAAACCTGTTACTTCCGATCTTTTTTTTGGTGTTTCATTCAACTTTTGTTTAATTTTTTATAGAGACAAATTATTTTTTTTATTAAACAAAAAAGAAGAAAGTACTTTTTTAGAGAGGGTGCACCTACGTTTTGATAATAGTAACAATATAAATGGACAGACCATTGGTTTTTGAAGAAGATGAAATTGAAAACGAAGAAGCTGCAACTGCTGCCACAACAACTGCCACAACAATAAAAAATGAAGTTGAAGAAGAAAATGAAAAAGAAAAAGAGAATGCTTCTGGAATTATTCGAAAAAATGGCCTTCATTTAGCAATTCCTGAAAAAAATGGGGGTGAAATGTTATCAGCTGCTACCGAAGGTGGAGGTGGCAGTTTTAAACGATTTCATCGGCATTCTTCTGGTGGTGGAAATAGTAATAATTCACATCGAGCATCAATTGCATCAACAATTAAAACAATCAAAAAAATCGCAAATTATCCAGAATTTGTTGAAGGTGGTGATGAATATGTTTTTGATAAAAATCAAGTAAGTTAACTAAATTGTAAGGGATGGGAATACTGTAGTTTATCATTAGCAAAAGAGTAATAGAATACGGTATAAGTTTAATACTGTAGACACAAATCATAAGAATGCGGTAGAATAGCTTAAGAAGATAAACTGTGGAATGCTGTAGTTCACAAATTAAGCAAAGCTTAAAACACAATTAAACAGCAGCAAATAAATAAATGAATGAACACCCACCATTCTTCAAAAAAATATTCTGTTATATTTTTGATTCAAAATCAAATTTGACAGGTTATCAACAAAAAAAATATATAAATTTTTGAACATTGATTTGATATCACCAAAAATGACATCTCTAAAAATAGGCTTTTTTCTAATTTTTTGAGAAAAATGCTGTCGAATTTGTATATCAACATTTGATAATCAAATATTAAAAATGGTAAAAAGAAGAAGAAAAAAAGGCTGGAAAAAAGATTGATTCAGACGGAACCTTTCAAAATTTTATTTTGTTGAGTAATAATAATTTGTGAACATTGACAAATTAATTATTGATCGATGTTTTTTTCGTCTTTGTATTCGAGGTTTAAAAATTTTCGTTTTAAAAGGTTTTATGTTTTCGTGATTCCTAAAAAAATAGTAATAGAATTTCGTTAATCTATGGATTACGGTAATACCGTATTTCTTACAGTAATTTTATGTTTTGTTTTTACATTTACCTAAAAAAATTCTAATTTTATAAAAATTACAAAACGCTATTTTTTAAAATCATTTTTTACATTTTATTAATTCAAAGTTGACCCCTTTTTTAGCAAATTTGGCGATCCCGACCAGCCCCAAAGCCTTTAATTCCAGAGACCCCAATGAGTTTGACACTTCCACCAACACAAAAAAAGCATTCCGTTGTTGCAAGTTTTTTCCTTTCAAAAGCTCCATTCAATCGAGCCAAAGCAAAATCAAATGAAACAAATTCAGCAATTTTGGATTGGATTTTGTTGGCATCATTGGGAACGATGATGGCCTTGCTTTCATTTGCACTTGATCATGGAATTCATACTCTTCAACATTCACGGGATAGAATTCTTCATGCATTGGAAGGCTGGAAAGATGCGCAATTTGCAGCTTGGACACTTTTTGCTGTGGTTTTGGTTGCCGCTGCAGCAGTCTACTGTCGATGGTTTGGCCCTCAGGCGATTGGCTCTGGGATCCCTGAAATGAAAACTTCCATTCGAGGTGTCATGTTAAAAGAGTATTTAACAATTCGAACCTTTTTTGCCAAAGTTATTGGATTGACCCTTTCACTCGGTTCTGGGGCCCCGATCGGAAAAGAAGGTCCTTTTGTGGTTAGCTTATAAAGATAAAAATTTGCATAAATTGATGATTATCTTTTGCAGCACATTGGTTCAATTATGGCTCATCAACTTGCTCGATTAGCTCGAAATGTTGCAGGCGCTTACAGTAATGAATCAAGGCGAACAGAGATGCTTGCCGCAGGGTGTGCAGTAGGGGTTGCATGCACTTTTAGGTAGCTTATTTATTTGGATTAATAAATTTGAAAAATGTTGCGTTTAGTTCACCAGTTGGTGGAGTACTGTATTCCATTGAAGCCACGTCCGTCTATTTTGGAATGCATAATTATAAGCGTTGCTTCTTAGCTGCAACATTTTCTTCAACCGTTTTTCGATGTTTACAAGTTTTTGCTGGAACTTCAACAACCGTTGTAGCCTTGTATCAAACAGTACGTTTTCTTTAAAGTTTACCGCTACAGTACCTTGTTTGACATATACCGTAATCCCTTTGCTTTGCCATTACTGTAATTACACTTTTAGAATTTTCCAAAACGTTGCTTCTCCATTGATCAACTTCCACTTTTTGGCATTCTTGGACTTATTTGTGGCCTTGTTGCCGCCTTTTATGTTTGTATTCAACGACAAACAATGTATTTTATTAAAAATAAATATATGCGAATTATTACTCAAAAATAGTAAGTTTTCCTTTAAAGTTTACCATTACAGTAATCACATTGTTTTACCCCCCTACCAATGTGATTACTGTACTTTTACTTTATTATTACAGTAATTATTTTTTAGTTGGTTAATGTATCCAATTCTCGTCATGTTTGCTTATGGTGCAATAACATTCCCAGGTGGTGTTGGGGGATATCTTGCAGGGGAAAGACTTTTTGGCGAAACTGTTCGAGATTTCTTTGGAAATTGTAGTTGGGTTTTATCAAATACTTCGGAGCCATTTGGATGCACACAAGCACAACTTGGAGTTTGGTCAAATAATGGAAAATCCCTTCCCATGAATGTTTTAATGTTATTTTTTGCATTTTCTGTAAGTCAAATTTATCCTCTCCCAATGATATCACTTTGGATATTATCATATCAGTAAAAATTATATCACTGATAATCCCAAAACTTACCTTTTTTAGTTTATTTTTATCACACTTTGTTCAACCCTTCCAGTGCCATTGGGAGCATTTGTGCCGTCATTTGTCATCGGTGGATCAATTGGTCGGGCATTTGGTGAAGTTTTGCTAATTTTGATGCCCCATCGAGCTGCAACAATATTTCCTGGAATTTATGCTGTCGTTGGTGCGGCTGCTTTTTGCTCTGGTGCAACACATTCCGTTTCAGTCGCAGTAATTTTGTATGAAGTCACCGGGCAATTGCATTTTACCATTCCTATTTTAGTAAGTTACTGTAACTGAGATAGGATAACAAATTTAAAAGAAAACTACAGTAATTAAGCTTAAAAGGAAAATACAAAAAATAAGAATTACTGTAGCTTATGCTACAATATTCAAAAGAGTAATTGTCGATGAAAAATGTTTAAATAAAATTAATGACGATTTCTGGATAAAGATTACTGTAATTGTAAAAATAAGAAAAAGCTAAAAGTAGTGTAATGGACAAACAAAAGTTACTGTAACTAAATTACAGTAATCAAACATAGGATCATTATTTTTATAAATTATCATATTTCAGATAGGAGTAATTGTTGCCCACGCTGTAGGAAAACATCTCCAACCATCCATGTATGATTCAATTGTAAGCATTTTAAAATAATTTTTGATTATCATTTTTACTTCTCGAATTTTTTAGGTACAAATAAAAAAACTTCCATATCTTCCTGATATATCTCATATTTCACAAGAGTAAGCTTTTTTATTATCACTTTGACTATACCTTATCACCACAACTACTAAAAATATAAATATCACTTAACTCAAATTCCTATCTTTTTAGTTTCATTGGAATTACAGCTGAACAATTTATGGTTAAAGATGTAAAATTCCTAAGTCATGATTCAACGTTGGCAGATGTTCGAGAAATTTTAATTAAATTTCCTGGAGTTCATACTTTTCCAATTTGTGATTCGCATAAAAATCAAATTTTAATTGGTTCTTGTCGACGAACGAATTTACGAAAAATTATTGATCGAATTATTGGACCTAAAGCATATTCTGCTGAATTAGCCCGACGCCTTACAAATATGAATCCAGATGGAACAAATATTTCACAACATTCTGCTCCATCTGCAACAGATTTGGATACGGTAAATTCAGATCCAAATCCATCAAATAATAATAGCAAATGGGAAAAGGATTCCCTGTTGAGTAAGGAGCAACCTTTGACAATTACTTCGGGATGGAAGCTTCGATCATTTATTCATCGAAAAAAGAATCTTGACAATGGCGTTTTTGGTTTTAATTCAAAGGAGCGAGCTCAATGGGAAGCCGCTGCTTTAGAAGCCCATTTGGAGCTAAATGAAATTGAATTTGATTCAGCTCCCTTTCAATTAATGGATCGTTCCCCTCTCCTACATGTACATATGCTTTTTTCATTGCTCGGACTTAAACGAGCTTATATCACAAAATGTGGACGCCTTGAAGGACTTATTTCACGACGACAAGTAAGTTTTTTCATTACCGTAATCATTAAAAGAATCCTTTGTTTAAAAACTTCTCAACCCTATTGACCCTTAATCAATACAAATTTTTAGTTACGAAAAGGTATCGAAGATGTTCGACAAGGCCTTTTGGTTGCTCGACGAACTTCTGGAAAACTTGATCCATCATTACTAAATGCCTCAATGAAACCAGAAATTCAATTTAAGAATTAATTAAAAATTTTAATTATCAACGGGTTAATAATATTCTTTTTTTATTATAATAGAAATATACAGAGAAACAAATAAAAAGACTTTAAAAAACAAACATATCAAAAAAGCATCTTCATAAATTATCACCAAGTTGTTCAAATCGTTGTTTTGTTTTCTCCAGAATTCTTTGCTTTGATGTTTTTGGAGCAGACTGTTTCGGAGTATCACCAGCACCAACTTTGTCATGTCCAATTCCTGTTCTATCAGCTTTCAATTGAGTTGCGAGGGGATCAATTGTCCCTTGACCAGATTTTCCAAGCCCTTTGCCTAAAATTCAAAAATTAAATACAGATTATTCTTTAAATATTCAAGTATACCTTCTGACCATCCCATTGACTTAAGAAGTTTGAAACCTTTGTTTTCTTCTGAGATTGGAGTTGGAGCAGGTCGTTTAGGTTTTGCTTTCAATTCTACAGTATCCAAAAGACCAGTACCACCACCAGGAGTAGGTCGGGCAATACATTCATCATAAATTCCACCAGTACCACCGCCAGATGATGAACGAGCAGGCAAATCAATTTCAGATCCAACTAATTTTCGACGTTTACTTGCTCTATCAAAATATTCACCACCAGAATTTGAGGAAGAAGCATGTTGTCCCTGGAATTGAAAAACAATTGAGTTTTAATTTTATGAAAGGCCGCAATTCCAACTACTCTATCCAATCCATATTTGCGTTTCATTGAAGACATAAATTCTCTTCGAGCAGTTTCAGATGTTCGTTTAGTTTGTTTTAATTCAGCTGCTTGTTTCTCTGCTTCTTTTGCCAATATTCCAGGTTCACATTCGTTACATGTGTTCATGCCTAAAAAAGGACTCTTTCATAGTTGCAAAAGCAAATGTAACACAAACCTTTGTGAATGTGAAAGACCAAACGATTATCACCAATGAGCATAATATCACCATGATTAATTTCCAGAGTTTTCTTTCGGGTAACAACAGTTTCATTAACCAAAATTGCATGTCGACTTTGATTCCTTAACCAAAATCCTTTGGTATTATCAGATGATGCCTCTTGATGATCGTAGAAAATACTAATGTGTTCCTAAAAAAGGAGAGTAATTAGTGATAGTGAACCATGAACGAGAAAACATACTTCATCAATTGCACCTTCATCAGGAAGTTGAACAGTACAATGTCGAGCGCAACCAATTGTACCACCATCTATCGTCAAAATATGAAAGCGAAAAGCATTGTGAGTTTCTATAATCCGGATACATGGAGGATTTTGTGCTTCAGCTTCTAAAGAAGATATGTAAAGTACTTAAAGTTAGAAGTATGAAAAAACTAACCTTCTTTTAAACGTCGTTCATGTTCTGCTGCTTCTGCTTCGTCATCAGTTTCTGGATCAGAGCCGTCATCTCGACGATTTGAATAATATTTTGAAGATTTGCTCGATGATGCCTGCAACACGTAAAGGTAACTAAAAGAAATATAAAAGCCAAAAGCATGCAATATAATCTCCAAGATCTTCATCGTATTTCACATTTGATGAGGCATATTGCTTTTCATAACGTCTTTCAGCATCTTTATCATCACCAGCTAAGAATGAAACTCGATCAACAAGATCATAAACCGTTTCAATAACATCCACGGCACCTTGATCAAATGTTTCTAGAGTTTTCTTTCCATAAGTTTCAACAGCCTTCCATTTGTAACGCTTCTTAGACCAATGTGCTTTCTTTTTGATTTGTACAAAAGGTTCATAACGACCACTAAATTGATTGTATTTAAGGTAGCAAGCTTTTGCAATATCATAGAATAAACCGGTTTGCTAAAAAAGGAAAGAATGGATAACATAGTGTATCGACAACTTTTTGTAAAGCTGGCAAAATTCATCCAAAAACATACTGGATAATAATATAAATTTGATTCAGGATTATAATATGCTTGATACGCTTCAATATACATGTATCCAGGAAGATAATTATCAACCATTACTTCATTTGCTGCTTGCGCCACCATATCTGCGATCTGTAAAGAAAAGATTTATTTGAAGTCGGTGTTTTTCAAGAATATGAAACTTACAGAACCTGCACCACCACCATTACTTAACCAGTCTGTCGTCATGATGATTAAAAATGGAAAGTTTGATTAAAAGTTAAAATTCAACGCAAACTTTTTAAAAAAAAGCTTTGAAAAAATGTGATTTCTAAATTTTTTAATGAAGATGTTTTCCTTTAACGGTTCATACACAGAATGCCAAAAATTTTAAACAAAAACAAAAAATTTAGAAAACTTTTAACTTTTTTAATTTTTCGTGAAAAAAAATAAAATAAAATGACCGATTTCCTTGAAAGTATTGACACCGACGTCCCTAAAATGAATTTGTTTATTTTAAAAATTTTTCGATGTGAAATTAAAGTTCTTGAACTTCAATCTTCGACACTGATGTTTGAGCATTTTAAAGAAATTTGTTCAAAACATGTTAAATGGACCAAAATTGGAAAAGTTATGGATTCTTCTGATGGCTCGGATGTTCCCTTTCTAATTCAAAATTAATACTTCATCATCAAAAATTTTATCAGCAAAAATATTTTAGCCATTAGTCATATGAATATTCGTGTATTCCTTACAGTGATGACCTTATCATTGAAATTATTACTTTTACCAATGTTTACTATGTTGAACAAAATTCTGATTATTTTTTCTAAACGTAAACCTTTGAAAATAGCTTTCAATCAATTTTTATTTTGCTATGAAGTTGTAGAACATCAATTTTGATGATTTTGAAACAGATGATGTTTCATTCTTCTTGGGTGTGACAGACTACAGTATCCTTATATTTTCGATGCAGATCATTAAAAAGCAGCTTTTAACCTTTAAAGATGATTCTTAACGTTTTCGTACTTTAACACTTTTACGCATTTTTTTCTTCAAACCCCTAAGCTGTTATAATCTTTTATATCAGTGAAATTCTTTTTCCTCTCCGTTTTTTTGTTAGACGTTTTCATTTTTTGTTTCCGTTTTTTGCATTTTCTTTTTCCAACAATGCATCTTAAATTTTTTGTATTTGTTTTAAGTTTAACCCTAACATTTCCATTTATTGCTTCATTTCCGGCGAATGCTGTTGGAAATAAAACTTCATGTTCTTCGATCTCTGTTACCCCATTTTCTGATTCCTGTAGCATTGATGTTACGGTAGCAATCGATATGAGCACTTCTTTTATTGATCGAGATATTATTGCTCTTCAAAATAGTGTAATAAATAATTTTTTGCCTAAATTTAATTATTCCCAAACAAATATTGCTTTGATGACATTTGGAAATCAAGCAAAAGTTCAATTTTGGAATTATTCAAAGAATTTTTTGGAGATTTGTAATTTAACTGAAAATAGTAATAATCGGCATGCAAGTTATTTCATTGATATTGAAGAGTAAGTTTTGTCATAAGTAGCATTGTTGTTAGGAAAGGATTTGAACAACTGATCTTTCATTTAAGCAGCCATTTCACTAACGACTACACCACTGTGTTAATCTTTTAAAAAATTTCGTTCAATAATTTCTTGGAATTTTTAGAGTATTTAAAACTTATCTCGACAACATAAAAATTTTTAAACGTCAAAAACCTGCATTTTTTGTAATTTTTACTGCAATCACAAATATCACAGACCTTGATACAGTACTTCCTACAATTAATGAAATCCGAAATTACGGTATTAAAATTTTCATTGTTGGTTTAAATCAAACATCTGAGATTTTGAGTGATATCAGTGATCGATTATTTTTATCGCCATCGTATAATATTAGTTCAGAAATTTCAAATGAAGTTATTGATTTGATGTGCCGCTCGTCATCTTCACCTTCGCCCTCACTTGAATCCATGGGAACAGCATGTTCACAAAATGTACAAAATGCTTGGCTTGATGTCGCTGTAATTATTGATGTCTCAAATGCAATGTCAACAAGATATTTGAGTGAAGCAGCCGGACAATTGGTAACCCTATTTAGGCTATTTACAATTGGACAACAACCTAAACATAGCACCCGAGTTGGGATTATCACTTTTGGATCTGAAGCTACTGTAAGACAACAGGTAACAGATACAACAAATTTTGATGATTTACAAAATGCATTCTTTGATGTCACAAAATATTATGATGCGATAGATCGAGGAAGTAATATTAAAAGGTAAATTGGTAAAATTTATTTGAGGGTACTGTAGGTCAATTATATAAATTAACATTTCCAATCTTGACAAGGCATAGCTATGATACAACATATTAGATTTTTGATGTCCTGATTAAAACAAATTATTTTTAGTGCTTTACAACTTGCCTCAGATATGCTTAGATCAGAAGAAAGTCATCGATCAAAAACTATTATAATTTATTCTGCAGTTTATAACGATGGCGGATTTGATGATCCACAAACTGCTGCAAATGAATTGAAAGATGATGGATATACAATTATTACAATATCTTTTGTTTCAGCTGAAGGTGTAATACCGTATAAGCTGTCGGAGCTTGCCACAGATGGATATGCATATTTCAACAATGATACCGGATTAACTCTAAAATTATCTGCAGCAATGGCTGAAAGTAAGTAATATTTGCTTTGTTTCTTATCCGTGGCATTGATTTTTTGGGATTGATATGATATATCCCTGGGGATTTGCATTAAAAATTTGCATAATGCCTGATTTTATTGTTCTACTTTTTTGAAACCACTTTCAAGAAGGAATCAAATGTCCCAACTTTCCGATAATACTAATTTGCATATTTTTTTAGTTAACTGTTTTTGCCCTTCTGGAATGCTTCAATTTACTTTCAGTGATCCGTTAACACATTTTTCAAAGAAATTTGCCGATTGCTTATACGGTGCCAAATCTCAAACTGATGCATCTTTTGCCGAAATGGCATGTGAAGGTGATCGAGCTATCCTTGTCTCTGTTACAAGTACCGCCAAATTGAATTTCATTACTGATCATATTATCCCGCATGATCTTCAACATTCAAAAGAATTCATTTTTGGAGCACATTTTTCTCCAGCTTTAAAATCATGGGCTTGGTGGAGTTATGATAATACCGAAATTCCGATGGATGAATTCCCTGAATTAGCGCTGGAACCAGAATCACATGAACAAATTTATGGATATATGAAAAATTATTTTGGTTTTAATTGGGAATTCCTTCCAATTGATGATAATTCTCCTAAAGTCTATATCTGTCAGACAAAGGCTTTTGATGCTGATAATATGGCATCTGGAATCTTTCAAATTTAAATTTAAATTAATTTATCACAAAAATTTTGTTACATCTTTTATTCATTAATAAAATTTAAATTTAATTAAGTAGAACTAAAAATGGAATTGGATGTGGGGGTTTGGTTGTCGAAATTGCGTGAAACATGTTTTACAATTAATATTTAAGTTTTTGAAAAATTAAACTTAATAAATTTTGATGTGTTTCTTAAATTTTTTAAAATATAAAGGTAATTAGAAAATCCCAAAATCTGTACGAGATTCTTTAAATTTGCATAATTAATGACCAGTATTTGTTTAATGATATGTTCTGCCGTCCCTGAAAATCAGGCATTGATTGATATAATCATACTATATTTTATATTTTTTAAATGTATTAAAACTAAGGGTGGACGAGGGCCCAGGGCTTTTTAAGGCCCTGGTAAAGCCCGGCCCGGCCCTAGGGCCGGGCCCGGGCCGGGCCTTGATTTTCTTACAGTTCAAAAAAAACGCAAAGGGGGGACCACGACAAAATTAAGAAAAAACTAGTCGGCCCGGGCCCGGCCCTAAGGCCAGGGCTGGGCCTAAGCACAAACTGAGGGCCAGGGCCGGGCCCGGGCCCTAAAATTTGGGCCCTTGTCCACCCTTAGTGCAGATAAAGTTTTTCTTTCAACCAAATGTGAAAATCAGGCACCAATTAAATGTATAGTTTTGAATCAAAACTATACATTTAATTGGTGCCTGATTTTCACATTTGGTTGAAAGAAAAACTTTATCTGTACTTTTACAAAAAAAATGTTTAAACTTCAATATGCTCTAAAACAAAAAGTCACTAACATTCTTGACCAAAAATTAAATAAACTCAAATAATATTTTGTTTAAAAATGTGAGAAACAAAAAATAAATATTCATAGATTATTTGAATCCATCAAAAAACCTTTTTTTCAATGATGCATCTTTCCAAGTTTTTTTTTTCATTGTAGCCTCCAAAAGAAATGTTGCCCTCCGGGCAGGAAGTTTTGAATTCAACCCAAAAAATGAGAACCTTATAATTTTTCATTACCCAAAAAATTATGGTCCTTCTTAAAAGCAATAATAAAAAAATTGACATTTAATAATTTTTTTTATTAATAATGAATTTTTAAGTCATAAAAACTATTTTTAGGAATTCTTTGAATTGGAACATGTCTTTTTTTTGAAAAAAATGAAACCCTTCCATGTTCTTTGCTTTCTCTTTTTGCTTTTGCGAAATAAAAATAATGAAACTTTTTTTGTAGAAACTTCTCTCTTTCTATTTGATGTTGGTGGTGCTGGAATAACATGACACCATATCATTAGTCTATTTTGAGCATTATCTCTTTAATATGCCTTTTTTCCATAGATTTTTTTGAAGGTCAATTTAGTTTTCTGGCATTTTTATAATTTCATTTTAGGATCAATAATTTGAAGTTTTAAACATCCCTATTTTTAGAGTATTTACAGTAATTTTACCACTGCTTTTTTATCAGATTTTTGAGATGAAGATTTTGTTTTTCATGTTTTTGAACTTTTAAAAGGTACTTGGAAAATAATAAATGCTATATTTTTGTGCAATAATTACATATAATTTTGTTTAACCTTTAAAACTGCAGATAATCCATTTCTAAGAATAACATGTGTGATCATTTTTAATATTTTTCATGTTTATTAATGTCTAAAAAGTGATCATTTGTCATGTTTAATTATTAATTTTAAGAACTTTTGATAAAATTTTTATTCGGTTTCGAGCTTTAAAAATTTAGTAAAAATATTCGCTGTTGATTTGCTAAAATTATTAAATATATCTGAAAGATTACTGTAACGCATTAATTTTTCATAATTTTATTCAAAAAAATCTTGCAAGATAAATGCATGCATATTTTCTCTTTGTTGTTTGCTTATTAAAAATACAAAAATGCCGAACAAAGAACAAAAAATGTTTCCATGACGTTCTCGTAAACCCCAAAAATGGAATGCATAAATTTTAATTCAATTTTTTTGACCAGTTTCAAAAACGCCTACTTTCTTCTTCAAAAAAATTTAAAACTTTCTTTTGTTTTAAACCTATTTAAATATTTTCTTTTAAAAGGAAAATTTCTTCCGTGTTTTTTATATGTTTTTTCACAAAAATGATTCAAAAAGAATGTTCCTCTTCAACTTTACTTTACATCTGCAGCTGTAAGATAAAGATGAAAGATAAGTGGGGAAAGTTGTTAAAGAGTTTTTGGTTTTTTTGTTCGCAAAAAAGTAAAACTTATTAATTTTCGATCCCTTTGAATTATAATCAGCATTGATTTAGTAATTTTAGTCCTTAGTAATATTTTAACAAATCTAAAATCATTTCATTCAAGGAATTTTCGTGGACATTGAGGCGTCATTCAAAGTTTTTATTGAGTCAAAATAAAAACAAATTTTGCGTGTTTTTGACATTTTCATATCAAAAAAAACTTTTCTGCAAGTTTTCCGCTTTCCTTTTCCGCCTTTTTTAAAGTCTAAAATTAAAATTTCAGTTTGTTTGTTTGTTTTTTTCTTTTACAATTCTTAGAGACACACAATCGCAGAGGTGGTCACTTTTTTAAATTTGCAGAGGCGAATAAAAGGGCATCTTTTGCTTTTTACTACACTTGTTAATTTTAGTTTCTTTTTGAATAAATTTTATTTAAAAATAAATGGTTTGTTTTGGATCATTTTCTTTTTGGATTGATACTGTATTACAGTGGTTAAAAATGTTTAAGTAGCCTATGTTTTAAAAAAACCTACAACAAACTGTCTTACCGAACTCGGGTAACCAAAACTTTTTCTTTATCTTGTAAAGCTTTACTTTTTTTTGATGAACGTGGATAAGTAAATTACAACTCGTTTTTTTTTGTTAGAAGAAGAACGTTGTTGTTTTTTCTTCTTTTGTTTCGAACATGTAGAAAATTACTTCTACAACATGTACTTCCTACTTCTATCTCCCTCTACTTTTAAGTCCACCATTCCATTCCTTTCCCTTTTCCTTTATTCCCTCCTAATTGCTACAAACAATTGGCATCGATTCGACCAATTTTGGTTAGATTTTTGAAGGAAACCAAAAAAGAGCTTTTTTCTATGCATTTTTTACCTTCTGGTTTTTTGAAAGAAAGATTTTTTTGGGGCATTTAAGCTTTAAAAAACTTTTTTTGGGGTGTTGGTTTTTTATTCTGTTTTTTTGATGGGATAAAAAACACATAAAAAGAACGAAATATCTAAAAGTTTGGTTTTTATTACTGTTTAAATTAGCAATAAAAAAATTAGGGGAGTATAAGTTTCGTATGTGGGTGGCTTTATTTAAGGAAAAATTAGGTGTTTGAATTATTTGAATGTTATTTTAGTATAAAAACCTTTTTACGTATCTACAATCACTGATACTTTCGTTTTTTTGTTTTCCTGGTTTTCCGATACTGTAGTAGGACGTAACGTTATGCAAATTTGCAAACCTTCCAACCAGAAAGAAAACCCATGAACCGAATTTCATAATGTTTTTATAACTCCCATTTTCTTTTGACTTTTTTATATGAGATACCGTAACACTACTACTCTATTTGTTTCGTATTTTGTTTTCTTCTTTTTTATTAATTAATGAATATTTTTTAATTATTTTTTTAATGTAGTGAAAATCATAACACATTTTATCTTCTTACATAACAATAATTATCATCTAAAAAACGTATTTTTGCAATTTCATTTCCGCTTTAAATTTAACAATAAAAAAACAAACAATTTTATTTTAAATTTAGTAAAAATGCGTAGCAACAAAACAAACAAAACTGTCACCTTTCATTCATTTTTGAACACTTTTGCTTTCCCCAAAAACGCAATAAATATTTTATTTTAAATCTTCTTCTTTTTTGATGTCTTCATGCCATGGCATTTTTGCCAATATTATCTTCTCAAAAATTTTATATTTAGTTTTACCTGTTGTCAATTTTTGTTAAAATTCGAATATTTCTTTTAAAATATTTTGTTAAAGAATTTTAACCTTTTACTCTTCCCGATTTGTTCCGGTATATTAAACCTATCCTTTAACGAAAAATAATTGTTTATGAGAAGAAGATGAAAGGTAAAAAACTCGTCATTTTTCACCCCAAACAAAACCTAGACCCCCATTCATTTTGCTATAAAAAAACAAAATCATGCTTCATTGCTTCCATTCTTCTTCTTATGTTTATCTCCCCCTTTTTTCTTTTTTCAAGCTTAAAATTTTTCTTCCTTCTTTTTGGTCTTTTTTTGGAAATATTTGTAATTTATTTTTAAAACATTTTAATGAATTCATTTTTTGAATAAGTGCAATGTTGAAAGAGAATCATTGATATTCAAAGCAAATGTTTGTAATTTTTACAAATTAGTTACCCCTTCTGCTGCGTTTAGTTGATGATGTTGATGGACCCTTGGGAGCATTGTTTCTGGAAATGAAATGAATTGTTTTTCCTTCCAGAATTCTAGACATTTAAAACAGTTAGTTAGTTACTTTCAAAAAAAACAAATACGTAAAACAATGGTCTTGGATAAATGAATTTCAGATGCAAAATTTCATGGTCATTGTTTCACGTTTAACTAACTAAAACCATTCTTTGATGTCTAGGAATTCTGGATGCAACAATTCCAGAAACAAAAAAACCCCTTTTTAAATGCAAATTTATTTATCTCCATGTTTTTTTATCCCTCCAAAAAAAGCTTTTTTCACCAAAACCACGAGTCTTTTTTTGTTTCTTTGTTTTCGATAAAACAAAATCTAACACTTTTTCCAAAAGCTAAAACGACAGCAAAAAAAACTTTAATTTAATTATTAAAAAATAAAGTTTTAACGTCAAAAAATGGAAGAAAAAAAACTTTTTCTGACGATTTTCTTTTTTTTGCGTAAAAAAAATGCAAACACTTTTTTGCTGCTTTTATTTTTTTCTCTGAAAAGAGAGTCTCTCTTTTGTTGTCTGTCGCCCTCGTTGACTTTGTTTTGGGTGTGTTCTTTTTTGTGTTTTTATTTTCTCTTTCGTTTTCTAAAAAAACTGATCAATGATTGAAACAATTGGAATTACCGATTGATTGTATGTGAGAAAAACCACAAGCGGCTAAATTTTATATCTGAGATCCAAACATTTAAATTTTGAAATTTATTGTACAAATAAATCTACAGTAATAAAGATTAAAGCATAAACCTTTTCGTTTGCATACCGTAAATTCTATTATTCGTTGCTTTTCTTATTAGCAGTTAGTTTTAACAAATCTACCGTACTATAAAAATATGATTAATTTGAAATTGTTAAATTGTATTTTCTACAATAACAAAAAAGGCATTATATGATGATTTATTTGCTTTACTTTTTTCGTAGCAGTTTTCTCCCCATTTAACCTGGTAGTTATCTTTTACCGACAAAAAGAAAGAAAATGACAACAACATAAAAAATGAAATAATGCCCTCCGGAAACATGGTAGTTTTTTTGAACTACCAACAGCAGGCAAGCAGTAACTTCAACCTTTCTCGTTATTCAAAATAGAAATGCTGAAATGCCTATATTTTTCTCGTCATACTTTTTCTTTCTTTTTTTTTATTTTTGGTTTTGATGAAGTACTTTTATCTTTCCTTTGAGGGACAAAAAAAGAAATGGGTTCATTTTTTTGAGGGATAAAAATATAATTTTTGTTTTTTAAAGAATTTTGTTTGCAACATAAAAATTTTCAAAAAATACAAGTTTAAGGAAGCGTTGTTTAAATATACTGTATTACCGCTGAAGTCGATTTAAAATAGACTGAATTCTTACTGTAAAATTGCTTCCATGAAAAATGATGTAATTACTTTTCTTTCTTCAATTCCTTTGATACCTGCTATATCTTTTTACTCATTCTTTGCAAAGAATTATCCGTGTCAAATTGATTTTGAAAATTACCAAATCCTTCGGGATTAAAATTTGTTCTTTCCTCATTATTAATAACTTCCTAGGGATGTAGAAAAACAAGATTTTGGTTAAAAATATTTTTGTAATTTTGTAGCCTTTATTAATCCTTTATCTCGTTAGCTTTAAAAAATTAACGTTTTAAAAATTTCCTTACAGTTATCTTTTCAAATCTTTTTTTTCGCTTTTTTCGACTCGTTTTAAATTTAAATTTCATTAGATTTTTGATTAACGCCTTTTTTGTTTGTTGCAGCGTTTCCGAGTAACTCAAACAAATAAGAAAAAAACTGTTTTTTACATTGCCCCAAAAATGACGACAAATCTTTTTTTGCCCAAGACAAAAAAATTGCAACCTAAAAAACAAATTAAATTTATCTTTTGCCTCTTTTTTTTTGCTTTTTTATCTTTTGATTTATATTTTTTTAATCGAAATTTTGTCTTTTAAAAATTAAAAAAATAAAGATTTTTGTGTTTGTTTTTGTTTCTCTCTCTTTTTTTTTCGGTTTTTTAAAATACGGAAGCATCTCTCATTTATATAAAAAGAGTGTGTAATTTAAGTTTTATCTTTTTTTTATAAAAAAAAACTAATCTCAATGATGAGGCAAAAACAGAAGAAGGAGTTTTTTGAATTTTATACATCCTTCTCTCCCTTTTTGGACCTTGTTGGAGCCAACGAGGGGCTTAAGCTTAATCGTGTTTTTTTTCTAAAATATGGTTTTTAAAAAATTTGGATAATAATTATTAAAAATTTTTCAGACTTTATATATTTATCTCCCCCCAAATGGGTGGTTTGAAAAGCAATGCTTCACGATCTTTTATTAATGTTAGCATTAATGCAGAATTATCAGCCAACAATGCCAACTCCATCATCATCATCAGACATAGAAATTCCATCTTCGGTAACCCCAATTCCAGAGCTTGAAGTTCAAACAACTTTTCCACAAATTCGTCGAACAAATTTTGATCGAAAAAATTTAAAGAAATCTCAGTCTATTGTTCCATTAAATCTTAATCCGACCATATCTGAGGATAAAGTAAATCCTTCTTCATCATCATCTTCAACTGCCTTTGAAGAACATGAAACTTTACCAAAAGAGCCTGTTAGTGATGAATGTGTTTATAACAGTAATCATCGAAAATCTCTTCTTGCCGATTTGCTATCATCATATGATAAAACGGTTGTGCCGTCAAATGAAAGTGTTACGGTCAGTGTTGAATTGACTGTACAAGGTTAGTTAGTGTTGTTGTATCTATCAAAGTGTTATGCAAATTTTGTTTAGATATTTCATCAATATCTGAAATAACAAATTCTTTTGTTGCTGATGTATGGTTCAGTCAGGTATATTAATTTAATATTAAAGTATGAAAATACAGTATTCCATAATATAGATATGGAATGATCCAAGATTAGATTATTCAAATGTTTCATGTAAAACAAATTTATCGTTGGATTCTTCGGTTGCTGATAAACTTTGGACCCCGAATGTTTGTTTTGTAAATTCAAAAGCAACCGAAGTTCATAAATCTCCGGCCTCAAATGTGTTGTTAATTATTTATCCAAATGGTTAGTTTTTAGTGGTTTAAACTTTAAACATAGTTTTCTTGGACAATTTTGAACTTATGTTTTATTGGATTCGCTAAAAAGATGACTGTAAAAATTTACTACTTTTTAGGCACAACATGGCTAAATTATCGTGTAAGAGTTTCTGGACCATGTGTTTTTAAACTTTCAAATTTTCCGGTAATAATTTTTTTCCTCCAATTTGTTAAAAATTACTGTAACTTCCAAAACCTTTAAGGTTGATTCCCAAGAATGCACATTAGTATTTGAATCATATTCTTATAATATCGCAGAAGTTCGGCTTGTTTGGCAACCTTGGGTGCCTGTAACCCTTCCACCAGCAGATGACTTTCGGCTACCAGATTTTGAATATCATAATCTTACATGGGAACACACAACTCAAGAGTTTGTTTATCCCTTTTTTTGTTATCATTTTTAATCATCAATCCTTTTTTTTTCAGTTACACAGCAGGAATGTGGGATCAGTTAAAAGTGACATTTCGGTAAATACAATTTTTGCCGAAATAAATTTAATTAATTTTTTCTCTTAGATTTAAAAGACTTTACGGGTATTATGTTTTGCAATTATATTTGCCTGGGTATTTATCAGTTATGATCAGTTGGGTAAGGGACTCTTTTTAAAGATAAAAATTTATTTAATTAATTTTATTTTTAGATTGCATTTTGGATTCCCTCAGGTAATGAAATATTTCTAACAAGGAATTAATTATTGATTGACAGTAACCCATGCAATTTCGGGTTACTGTAATATGTCAAATTTTGAAAAAATTCATTCAACTTTGTGTTTTTATTATTATTCAAATTAAAATTTCAGGTGCACTTCCGGCCCGAATTACACTTGGAGTTTCGTCATTGATGGCGCTGCTTTTTTCTGTAAGCCCTTTTGGGAATTATATTTTTTATTGGCACAGGTTTTTTGCTTCCTTATTTCTTTGAAAGAAAGATTAAAAGCCGATTAAGAGTCTGATGTTTAAGTTGGCTGAAATGAAAAATTTTTTTGTAGTTTTAAAATTCTTCTTTTAAAAAGTTTGGAAATTAAAGTTTTCTAAGAAAATTCAAGATACTTTAAAAAATAAATTTTGCAGTAAAAACAATATTTACTCTTCTGCTGTTTTTGGAGGGGCATTATTTGACTACTTTTTTAAAAACTTTGGACGAAATGAAAATCAATAATCGTAAAAATTTTTAGTTCGGAAATGTTGTGAAAAATCTTCCGCGAGTTTCTTTTGTGAAAGCTTGCGATCTCTGGTTTTTTATTTGTGTGGCATTTATCTTCTTTTCATTGATTGAATTGGCAGTTGTTGGTAAGGTTTTTATCTGTAGAATATAAACTAGATTTAAACATCTTTGTTCAAACTATTCAATCCTACAATAAATGGGATTTACTGTATCTTTGATTACTGTAATAAACCAAAGTTACGGTAACACCATTATTATTGAGGAAAATATGTATAAGTAAAGTATTACTCTAGATTACAAATTTTTTTTGAAGAATAGTGGTGTTACAGGATGGCAGTAATCATTGTTACATTTTTACTATCATAATTACAGTATCAAAGTTACAGTAACCCAACTTTTAAAGGAATTAAACTGCATAATACTGTAGATTGTTAAATTTTACTAACATTATTAATAATCTAAATTTTTTATTAAGCTCGAATTCAACACTCTGTTACAGGATTTGTTGACAAAATCACAGATGTTCGACGACGAACTTGGCTTGCAATGGTAAAAGCAAAACAGCAAAGAAATAGCGTAATTTCATATGGACAACAAGCTCGCCGATTTTCACATCATCGATCACATGCAAATACTTTTGCAAGAACACCTTCTTCACCCTTGTTTGGCCTAAATAGTACTGTAACAAATTTGAATGGCACAACCGCGGTTGAAGTCATTCGAAAAGAAAATAATAATTCTACCCCAAATGGGGATACTACTGTAATTGGAATAAATAATAATAAACGATCTTCAACTGGCGGAGCAACGATGAAACGAACATCCTTCGCAGTTGGAAATGGACAAATCAGTTATGAAAATAATGAAAATCCCCTCAGGCATCGAAGGAAAAGTTTTATTCCAGATGATTTTGTTGAGTTAGTTTTTACTTAATTTACACTTACAGTAATCACATAAACAACGGAGAGAATTTTTAGGCCAAGTTATTCTGTTGAAAATGGTTGTTCAAATCGTCCACCAACAGATTTGGCAAATAATATTGATGCCTGTGCTGCTAAGGCTTTTCCAGCATTTTTTGCTTTTTTTAATAGTTAGTTTTTTAGGTTTTATTAAACATGGGAAATATTAATTTACTGTGATTTTAGTAATATATTGGTGGTATTATCTTCATGGAAGTTAGTTAAACTGTAATCATTTAAATAAAAGCAAATTGAAACATTCCGACCAAAAGTGCTCAATTATTTAAAAAAATTATTGTTTTTTGTATATATCGAAAAAAAAATACTGTATCAAAAAAAGATGTACAAAGTTTATAATTTAATAAATAATTATTACTGATAATATTAGTTTTTTGTTAATCACATTTTATTTTAACACGAAAAATTGAATTTGCAAAAAAAAGATCTTCGAAGCTTCGAGAATTGCTTTGATTGGTGATGCAAAAAAGTAATTAAAGAATTTGCATAGTTTTTGTAACACTCAGTCAACGTTTTTATTCTTTGCTTCCCAAAAACCTTTAAAATTGCTTGTCATCAAATTTTTATTTCATTCATTCATTTGCTTCATCGTTCTCACCTCTCGTCATCTTTTATCTCTCTTTCATCAAATCTTCTTCTTCTTTATTCATCATCATCAACAACAACATTGATCGATTGATTGAAGATGTCAAAAATTGAAAAGCTACAAAGTAAAATGAAGAATTATGATCATTTGGCAGTAGTTCGTTTGTGTCCTTTTGTCACAAATGTTCAGTTAAATCGTCCACAACAACGTAATGCATTAAATGGAAATTTATGGCAAGAAATTGGTGAAATCTTTCGATTCTTGGCAACTGATCCCGATACTCGGGTTGTAATTATCTCTGGAAATGGTCGAGCATTTTGTGCCGGACTTGATTTGAAAGATTCTCAAGATATCATTCAACCTCCCAATGCTGATACTGCTGATGATCCAGCTCGTCGATCAAGAAGATTTCGGGAAAAGATTATCTCATATCAAAATGCCTTTCGTGCAATTGAAGATTGTCCAAAGCCTGTAATTGCTGCAATTCATGGTGCCTGTATTGGTGGTGGTATTGATTTGATTACTGCTTGTGATATTCGGGTTGCTGCAACTGAAAGTACTTTTTGTGTTAAGGTATGTCTTTATCTTGTTTATGTTGGATTAATGTATGTCTCGGCAACATTGATATATAGAAATAGGTTATACTCAACCAACAATTAATAATATCCTTGTAGAATTAGAGATATACATATGTAGAGGGACAGAAAAAATTGCCATCAGCCTTTGATCTTATGCCGATGACGGTAAAAGATCAAAGGATTTTCATGATCTCCGAAGTGGATCAGCAGGTCGCGTTTGCTCCTGCTGATCTACCCTACTGACATCCTTGTATCACTCCACAATTACAGTAACATTCTCCTTTTTTAGGAAGTTGATATTGGAATGGCTGCTGATACTGGCTCTCTCAATCGTCTACCAAAAATTTGTGGCAATGAAAGTTGGGTTCGTGAAATTGCTTTAACTGCTCGTCGATTTGATGAAACTGAAGCACTTCAACATGGTATCTTTTTTTATGTCTTATCAATCATTTATATTTATCATGTAATCATTTTTTAGATCTTGTATCAAAAGTATATGATAATCGTGAAGATATGATGAAAGGTGTTGAAAAGATGGCTCAAACAATTGCTGCAAAATCTCCGGTTGCAATTCAAGGAACTAAAATTGTCCTCAACTATTCAAGAGATCATTCAATTCAAGATTCTCTCAATTTTGTTGCAAATTGGAATATGTCTCAATTAATTACTGAAGATGTTCCAAAAGCTGCAATGGCAGTCTTTCAAAAGCAACCTCCTCCAGCTTTTTCTAAACTTTAATCCATCTCTCTCTCTCTCTTATTTTGTAATTGTATTAGTAATAATTGTATGTGTTTAATTTTTGTAAAGGATTAATTTATTATTTTTTGTGGTGAAATAAATGTCAAACAAATATGAAAATTGAAAGATAGTACAATATGTGATTAAGTAGGCATTCAGAGGTTGTATTTGATTAACTCTCATTGTATTTTTAATCCAAAATTTTTGTTTCAAACGATTTCAATAAAATTGTAACAAAAACTTGTGACAAACTTGTTAGGAAACAAATCAATATCTTTGTTTATAAAAGTAAAATTTCTTTCTAAATTTTTTTCTTTGTAGATATCATAATGGCCTGCCTCATTATTTTAAGAATATTACATTTGGTATTGGTATTTGGGTATGCAAGAATCCTGAATACCCTGGATGTCCTGGAAAAATCCGAACACGAGATGAAAATGGTGAAATTCTTGATCGTTTTACCGTACCACATGTACATGAACGTGGTGCCACCTCCAATATCGCCACAAAATCCAAAATTATTCCATTGGTCAAAGAATTTCCAATTAATAATTTGAATATTAACGTCGTTGTTCCAATAATCTTTGAAGCACCTGAAACTCCACAGAGAAAAGATTTTATTTTTATGATTCCCATTGAATCTCAAAATATTATTGAAACTCATGGTTAAATTATTGAACATATGCATCGCACTTCAGCCAATGTAAGTACTTAATTTTATTAAAATGTGAAACAAGCACTTACAACTTAATTTTTCAGACAGATTTACGTCATCGAAAAATTTTCACTTGGCCAAAGCTTTTGCATATTAGCCTTGCAACATGTTCCATTCAAACTATTGAACAACTCAAAACTGCTCGAAGTATTGTTCGAAAAGCCGTTCAGTATTATAAGAAAGCTGGTGTTGAATTAAACTGCCAAATTTCTGGATCAAAAGAAGATGATGCAAGAGCTACAACTCAAGTATCTGCCAATGTCACTTCCTCAACGTGAGTAAATAGCCAGGAAATCGTGTAACTAAAAAATCTTGATTTTTAGATAGAACTGTTGCCGAAACTTACATATCAACACAACAATGCATCAAATTTATTCAAATTTCAATATCGAGATCAGGGCTGTGCGAAATTTTCGTTTCGTTTCGCGTTTCGCGAAATTTCGCACTTTTTTCTGGTTTCGTTTCGTTTCGTGTTTCGCGAAAAATTTTACAAAATTTCGCACTTTTTTGTATGCTTTTAAGCCGCTTTTTTCAAAAAAAAGTTTAGATGCAAAGATAGGATCTTCCATTTCAAGTGTCGTTTCACTTGTAAAAGCCTGATTTCAAAGTTAAAAAAGCTCTTCAAGTTGGAAATGAAAACCTTATTGATGGATTATTTCCATCACTATATGATCAAAATAAAAGTTCGTTTACAAAAAAAAATGTTAAAAGTTGTTGTAGTTGATGAATGGATTTTTGAATTCAAAAAATTTGGAAAAAAATTTCGTTTCGTTTCGCATTTCGCGAAATTTCGCATGATTTTTAAAATTTCGTTTCGTTTCGCCCTTACGAAATGAAATTCCTATTTCGTTTCGTTTTGTTTCGCAGAACAAAACTCAGTTTCGCACAGCCCTGATCGAGATCTCGAATATCAATGTTGTTGTTCCAGTTTTTTTTTCAAAATCTTTAAGCTCAAAATCTTATCAAAGCAAAATGTCAATGATTTATGAAAATGGAAAGCTTATTAAAATTGTTCAATTTTTCCTTTTTGTGTTTTTTTGTTTCTTTGTTCTCATTTTACTACTAGACAAAAAAATAAAAAATATTAGATGTCATTTGTGTTTATCATCCCTTAACATGTAACTAGAAAAATTAGGGTTTTTATTTTTCTAACTTTCGATAAACTGAACAAACAGTTTTTCATCATTACCAATATTTAAACTTATGCTTGGATGTATCATAAATGAGTAACAAACATATGCTCTATAAATGTCTTAAAAGAATTTTGGGGCAGAAAATGCCGTAATCTAAAGTACAAAACAAAGTTTTCTATCAAGCCATTCCAAAAGTTTTGAGCGTTTTTTCTATGGCATAACACTTTTGGCATTCTATTTTTATTTTCACAAATTGATTACTGTAAAACAACAACTCGTTTTTCAGTAATAACCGTTAGTAGTAAAATAAATTTTTTTTTGAAATTTTGCATTAAAGTCCATCTCAAATTTCAAGTGGATATTTGCTGAAGACCATTTCTTTTGATAAAGGCAAATTTGATGGATTCGTTTTGATGTGACTGGAAAAAAATAGGATTGTTTTCGAGATTTTGGAGTAAATTCAAGCGTTTTGCCATAAAAACCATCGTCTTCAGATTCAAAATCAAAGAAATGTCGCATCTGCATTTGTGTTTCAATGTCATTTAAAGCAGTGACTTTAATTTCACATTCTTTTTTGCTTTCAAATACAGAATCAATGAAAAACCGAAGCGGATTTTCATAATTTAAATAAATTTCTTTTTCAAAATAAATATTACTTGTTTCATCAGCTTTTAGTGGAACGATTACAGTAATCGGGATATCAAATATATGGTTAAAAACTGGGTTCGAAGGATGTAAAACTTCAATTTCTGCAAAATTTAAACTTCCTTCTTCCAATTTTGTTGTATCAATTTTAACAGAAAAAGAATTGTCGGAATTAATTTGAGAAACATTAATATATTTTTGAGCTTCTGATGACAACTTTAAAATCCAGTTTGGACCCATTTTATCTGCTGAAGTGGAAGGCAAATTTGGTAATTTAATTTCAAATTCTTTTGTATCTGCATCTTTACGAACAAAATAAATGTTTGCCTTTTCTATGTTTGTCCATAATACCATCGAAAGGGTATCAATTCCATTTTTACAGTAATCAAAAGCTGCATCAATTTGAACAATTCCATGCCCAAATTCAAGTTTATTTCCTTTTTGGGGTAATTTTGCAGTTTTGAATAAAATAAATTTAATCATCGAAAATGAATATTGAATATTCTTTTGTTTTAAAGCTGAAAGCAAACATGCAACTGAACCGGCGGCATTTGGCGTTGAAAAACTTGTTCCTTCAACAACTTGATTTGTTGAGATGAAATATTTTGGAAAGTTAACTGTTGCTGCTCCAGGGGCAACAAAATCAACACCTAAACCATTTCCATCAGGACCTCGAGAAGAAAAATTAAAAACCATTGGAGAAGGATTTTCTTCTCCTTTGCTGTCAGTTGTTGTAAATTTCCCCGGAATATTTTTCATCATTTCAGATGTCAAAATTGCTCCAATTGTAAATGTATTTTCATAAAAACTTAAATCCAAACGATGGACACCTTGATAAAAAGGACCATAATTGCCTGCACTATTAAAAAATAAAACATGATGTTTTTTGACCATTTCGATCATTAAGTTTTCAAGCTCTTCGTCTCTAAAAAAAACATTTGAAAAATGGAATGTTTTAGACATTTTCTAAAAATGTTTATTCTGCAAAACAACCTATCGTATAAATTACAATATCCACTTTCATTTCAATGCATTTGGAAAACTAAAAAGATATTTTAGTAATCCATATTTTTTTGTAGCTAAATCGGTGAAATCTTACAGCTTTTTTCACTGCACCATCATTCATCACATTCTCATTACTTCGATCCGAAACATTCATTGAGATAATTTGTGCTCCTGGAGCAAGCCCGTCTTTTTCAGGTTCATTTGGAAAATGTGCTGCTGCAATTTGGGCGATACCAGTTGCGTGATAATCGTAAGCCGTAAAAATTTCAAGTAGTTTTCCATTGTTTTGTACAGAAATGCAATAACACATTTCCAATTTATTTTTGAGAATACCGTAACCATGTTCATCCCGAAAATTTGTTAAAACTTTTGCATCTTCTAAATCTCCAAAAGTTTCAATGCAAGCAAGCCATTTTTTGCCATCATTCCAAACAATGCAATCCATTTCTGGTAGTTTTTCTTCACTTAAGCGCTTAAGTAATCCGTGAAATCCAGGAATATAATATAATGGTTTAAAAAGAGACAAAATGCCCAAATGCCATTTTCCTGAAGGATTTGACCATGTTGAAGGAATCTAAATTCAAATTTTATTAAAGCAAATCTTTTTATATGCTAATTTACTTTCAATTTTCGGCCACTTAATCCTATTAAACAATTTTCTGAATCCAATTCCTTCACTTTTGAAGTATCAACATCCCCGGCTCCAGTAAAATCAAAACAATCAATAATTTTCGGAAGGCCTTCTGAAGTCTTGTGTAATCCATCAAGGCTGACATCAACCAGACTATCAATTATCGCAATTTTAATTCCTCTTCCATCAAAACTAGGATATGTTGATAAAAATAATTCCTAAACATATTTATTAAATTTGTTAAATAATAAAAAGTAATTACTTGTTGAGTTGCAACTTTTTCAATATAATACGGCTGATCTAACATTTTTGATAATAAAAAACGATAAATTGTGAGATCTATTCTTACTGAAAAAAGTGAGCTTAAATTTTTTTGACAGAAAATAACCAAAATCTTTTTTTGATTTCCTAGGTCAATTCAATAAATCTATTTATGCGGTGCAAACTGGCCTCATAAATCTAAAAGTTTTTTTCGATAAATTGATTAATTTAGTATACTTTTCGAACGAAAAAAAAGCATCAAAAATAGTATAAATTGTTCATAAGTTAAGTTTTCTGAGTACTTTAAACATTTTTGCAGACCAAGAAACTATTTTGAAACATTTACAACAAAGCAATTTATAGACATTACTTTCAAAAGTCTTCTGAATTTTACAAAAGCATCGATCTTTCATTTAAATGTTTCCTTTCTTTTACAATATTTGATTTATTATAATTGTGTTTCATGTCTAGGGACTTTCATCGAAAAAATTTTTTTTCAATTTTTCAAAAAATTTTCATACAGGAAGGTATTTTCAAGTCTTCTCTATCTATGAATCATGTCTCTTTAAAAAGAATACAATAAATTTGTAAGATAAAGAAAGAAGAGAGAACTTATCAATTTGATTATTTCATTTATCAATAAACATAAACATATGATCTCCCTATAACAGAACAGTTTTTCTTTGATGTTTTCAACATTAAAAATGAATTTAAAAAAAATTATTTATCTTTTTAAAATGCTAAGCTTTTTAAGAAAGCTTTTCCTCACTTTAAACATAATGATAAAAAAATTTCAGAATTTTTTTATTATTTTTCGTGATTCCAAAAAGCAATCTTTCACAGTGTTGTGCTTTTTTATTTTAGTCGCCTCCGACTCCGCCTCCGGAGGCGGAGGCGAAAAATCGACTCCGGCGGCGCCTCCGGAGGCGCAAAGCGGCATTCTCATCTTTGATCTTTTGCAAAACGCGCCTCCGCCTCCGCCTCCTCGCCTCCGGAGGCGGAGGCGCAACAACACTGATCTTTCATAACAAATATTTAACCTTTTAAATGGCAAACTTTTATTTCAACTAAAATCTTTTTATTCAACGAGGAACAAAATGAAGCACTAGAAAAAAAACAAAACATGGCATTTTTGCATATCATTGATAAAAATTTTAATATGGATGATGTGGAGCTACTGCTTCAGAAGCATAATGATGTGGAGAGACATGTGCAGCTTCAGTTGCATAATGATGGGGTGAATGTCCCCAGCCATCAGAATGTGCAAAGCCATGCCCGTTGGAATCAGCATGTCCGTGATGGGCTCCACCAGCATGTCCAACATCGTGTCCATCACCGAATGCACTACCGTATCCCTTTGCAAATGAATCACCTTCTGCTCGAGCTCCTTCTCCACCGTATTGATAATTGGCCCAATCGGATTTTGCACCCTTTGCAAATCCGGTTGCAGATCCGCCATCATGTGAATCATCATGTCCATATTTATGGCCATATGCATTCCCATATACTCCATGATCATCGTGTCCATTACCCCATCCACTTCCATGAGAATCTGCATGTCCATAATATGGTGCAGCACCCCATCCATGATTACCACCATGATGTCCATGTCCACCACCCCATTGAAAATCTGCTGATGCAGAAACAGTTGCAACAGCAATTGAAGCAGCAATAAAAGCAGAAATAAGAGTGGCAAGTTTACAAGTCATTCTTATGGTGGAGATGAGAAAGATGAAAGTGATGCTCTTTTGTTGAAATTCTTTTACTTTTATATTATTTGGTTTTTGTTGGATGAAAAGAATAAACAGGCTGGGAATGATTTAATGCGATCAAACGACTTTTTTTATTGTGTCGCTGTCTCAAAAAATTCTTTAAGAAAAAAATATGCGATTATTGCTTATTGACTTGAGATATAAACTTGTATTTTTGCTGCCACCTTTTAAACGACATTTTTATTGTAAAATTTTAATTTCTTTTGAAAAAACAGGCTTAACTTTGGCAAAAGAATAACAGTATAAAAGCTTTGAAAAATGTGTAATAAAGCATCACTTTCATCTTTCTCATCTCCACCATAAGAATGACTTGTAAACTTGCCACTCTTATTTCTGCTTTTATTGCTGCTTCAATTGCTGTTGCAACTGTTTCTGCATCAGCAGATTTTCAATGGGGTGGTGGACATGGACATCATGGTGGTAATCATGGATGGGGTGCTGCACCATATTATGGACATGCAGATTCTCATGGAAGTGGATGGGGTAATGGACATGATGATCATGGAGTATATGGGAATGCATATGGCCATAAATATGGACACGATGATTCACATGATGGAGGATCTGCAACCGGATTTGCAAAGGGTGCAAAATCTGATTGGGCCAATTATCAATACGGTGGAGAAGGAGCTCGAGCAGAAGGTGATTCATTTGCAAAGGGATACGGTAGTGCATTCGGTGATGGACACGATGTTGGACATGCTGGTGGAGCCCATCACGGACATGCTGATTCCAACGGGCATGGCTTTGCACATTCTGATGGCTGGGGACATTCACCCCATCATTATGCAACTGAAGCTGCACATGTCTCTCCACATCATTATGCTTCTGAAGCAGTAGCTCCACATCATCCATATTAAAATTTTTATCAATGATATGCAAAAATGCCATGTTTTGTTTTTTTTCTAGTGCTTCATTTTGTTCCTCGTTGAATAAAAAGATTTTAGTTGAAATAAAAGTTTGCTATTTGAATGCTATCTTTGAGGCACGAAAATCAATGAAAAGAAGATCACGTGGATAAGCCATTTAAAAGGACAAATCTTTGCCAAGAAAGATTACAACTGTTTATAAACCGTTAACCATGCAGAAACTGCACAAAGAAAAAAATAATTCTTTTGCAAAATATATTTTTCCCATGAAAAATTATGGAATTGACCTTATATGCATATTAGTTGAGCAACGAAAAATCTCAACCATTTAAAAACAAAAACGATTAAGAAGTTGGCTGTTCTTTTTTTATAAATTAAATACTCTTATTTGTTCAATAAATAAGATGCTAAATTATATTGAAAAATTTGCTACTCAACAAGTAATTACTTTTTATTATTTAACAAATTTAATAAATATGTTTAGGAATTATTTTTATCAACATATCCTAGTTTTGATGGAAGAGGAATTAAAATTGCGATAATTGATAGTCTGGTTGATGTCAGCCTTGAAGGTTTACAAAAGACTTCAGAAGGCCTTCCAAAAATGATTGATTGTTTTGATTTTACTGGAGCCGGAGATGTTGATACTTCGACTGTGAAGGAATTGGATTCTGAAAATTGTTTAATAGGATTGAGTGGTCGAAAAATTAAAGTAAATTTGCATATTAAAAGATTTGCTTTAATAAAATTTGAATTTAGATTCCATTGAAATGGACAAATCCTTCAGGAAAATGGCATCTTGGAATCAAATCATTGTATAAACCATTGTTGAAAGACATGACCACAGAAAAAGATTGTGTTGTTTGGAAAGATGGGGAAAAATTGATGGCCTGTATTGATACGTTTGGGGATTTGAAAGAAGTCAAAATGCTAACAAAAGATGAATATGAAAATATCGATATTTCGCTTGTGACTATAATAAAACCTCAGTTTCGAGAGCAAAACATTGTAACTGGATTAAATAATCGTAAAATAAAAGTTAGCACGTTTAGAAAGACTTAATATTGTAATAACAATTTGTTAATTTCAGATTCCCTCACATTGGAAAAATCCTTCTGGAAGATGGGAATTCGGTTTGTTCAAAATCCCCCCAGATTATCCTTTCAATATTTCATATCAAGCAGGAAATGAAAAATTACCAGAAATAGATTGCATTGTTTGGAATGATGGTGAAAAATGGCTTGCTTGCATTGAAACTTTCGGAGATTTGGAAGAAGCAAAAGTTTTAACAAATTTTCGGGATGAAAATGATTATGGTATTCTTAAAAATAATTTGAGTTACTGTATTACTGTACATGATGATGGAAAATTACTTGAAATTTGTACTCCGCATATCGATCATGGAAGTGTTGTTGCTCAAATTGCTGCAGCACATTTTCCGAATAAACCTGAAAATGATGGCTTGGCTCCTGGGGCACAAATTGTTTCGATGAATGTTATGGATCAAAGTAATGAGAATTATATGAATGAGAAGGCGCTCAAAAAAGCTGTAAGTAGAAACATTTAAAATAATTTTGGATTGCTAATTTTTGTTATATATTATAGCTTCAAAAATGCATTGAAATGAAAGTGGATATTGTTAATTATTCAATTGGGAGTTTCACACGGTAATATTATTTTTTGAAAACTTATTTGTTAAATAATTTGAAACATTTAAGGGATCCTGAAATAAGGGCTTTAATAAACGAAATGGTTCAAAAACGTAACATTTTGATTTTTAAATCTGCTGGCAACAGTGGACCATTTTATTCTACAGTATGCAAATGGGACGTACATATTCGTAATTTGATATTTACAATCGGAGCTTTGTCAACCCCAGAAGCAGATAAAAATGTATATAACTCTATCACTGAAAATAATATTGCTGTTGTTTCAAATTTTTCATCCAAAGGTCCTGACGCCGACGGAAACCTTGGGATCAATTTTGTTGCTCCAGGCGAAGCAGTTGTTGATCTTCCAAGATTTAATATTTTAAAAAATAGAATATCCTGGGGAACAAGTTTTTCAACGCCGAATGCCGCCGGTTCAGTTGCATGTTTGCTTTCAGCTTTAAAACAAAAGAAAATTCAATATTCATTTTCAATGATTAAATTTATTTTATTCAAAACTGCAAAATTACCCCAAAAAGGAAATAAACTTGAATTCGGACATGGAACTATTCAAATTGATACTGCTTTTGATTATTGTAAAAATGGAATTGATCAACTTTCGATGGAATTATGGACAAACAAAGAAAGGACAAACATTTATTTTGTTCAGAAAGATGCAGATACAAAAGAATTTGAAATTAAATTACCAAATTTGCCTTCAACTTCAGCTAAAAAAATGGTTGCAAAATGGATTTTACAGTTGTCATCAAATGCTGAGAGATTTGTTAAACTTTCACAAGTTGATTCCGACAATTGTTTTTCCGTTAAAATTGATACAACAAAATTGGAAGAAGGAAGTTTAAATTTTGCAGAAATTGAAGTTTTGCATCCTTATGATCCATCATTTGGTTCAGTTTTTACTATTCCGGTTACTGTAATCGTGCCATTAAAAGTGATTGAAAATCAAAATCGAATTGAAAAAGAAATTACTTTGAATAATGAAAGACCGCATCATATTTTTATTGATCCATCCACTTTCATAACCAGCAAAAAATGTGAAATGAAAATCACTGTTTTACACAACACCGAAACTCAATTAAACATTCGCTGTGCAGTTGAAAATGACGCTTTAAAATTTGAAAAAGCAGAAGCTAGATACCATTTTTATTTAGAAAACGAATCACATACTCATTCTTTCACAATTGAAGGCAACAAGTTGTATGAAGTCTGTGTAACACAAGCATACTTGCAAGAAACAATGTCTGTAACAAAATTTAAAATACTTTTTGAATTATAATGAAACGAAAAAATACAATTCGTCTTATTTTTGTCTTTCATTTTATTTTGAATTCGTTTTTTAATAAATTTCTCCAAAAAAATACACAAATAAATATTATTTGAGATATTCTAGTAACAAAAAAATTCAGATAACAGATTCTGTGTCCGAAAACTTTTTTTCTAAATGCTATAAAACATACATTTATACAAGTCGATATATATCCCACTCTTCAGCTTTCATTTTAGCTTTTGTTTTTCTTTCATTAAACTGTAAAATAAGTATTACTTTTGTGTTTTATTTTTAAAATAGAAGTTTTTTAAATAAATAAAACAGAAACCAAAAATTCCATTTTTATTCTCCACCTTTTTCAATTTCAGTGTTCTCACGACAAAAATAGTCAGGCATAAATCAAAATGGTGCAAACTAAAATATCATAGTAACAGTTCAAATTCCAATTATCACAATTCAAAACAATATATTAAATTTGTATTAATCAATGAAATCAAAATTTATGCTTGAATTTGATTTTACAAATAACGAGAAAGAAAATTAGCACTTATATCCTTTTTGAATATATAAAATTACTTTACAAAGTTATGTCTTTGTTATTTTTTTAAAATTAAAAATGCAAAAGACAAATGAATTTGATCAAAATCACCCAAAAGTTAAAAAAACACTTTTTAAATGTCTAAGATTCGATTTTGCACAAAAGTAATTTAATGTTAAACATAGATGAATATTTAATTAAATTATTTTTTTGTCATTTTTAAAAACATCAAAAAAGTAGTAATAATCAGTGAATGAATGAAAATTTGTTGCTCAACTTAAAAAAAACCAACAGCTGTCTTCTAAAAACACAATGAAAAAAGTCGTTGTCCAAGAACATCTCTTTTTTTGCAAAGCCGCTGCTGCTGCCATCAATTTTCAATCGTCTTTTCCTTGTTCTTTTTCTTGCTTTTTTTTTATCCTCATCGATCTCCCCAAGGAAAAATATATTTTTTTAAAAAATATGGATGGAAATGCGTGGGATCTTGTTGAAGGTGGAAATGATGCATCAGATTCCGGTGGGGCTGGTGAGAATCATCATAATCGACGATCCCGCTCATCATCAAATTTATCAAAAGTTGCTGGAGGGGGGAATGATGCTGCCATATTTGGTTATGATGGAAAGGAAATTGATGCGGAAGCTTTATCAATGATAATTGATCAAGAAAGAAAAGAACGAAATCGTCGAAGTAAATCTCCAGCAGTTGAATCCTTGAGAAAAGTGAGCCGAGTAATCCTTGAAAAAGTTCGAATAAAACCAAAGAAAAAAGAAGATTGGATTTTATTTGTAAAAACTCAAGAATTGGGAATTTTTCCTTTGGATGAATGGATTTCACAGCGACCAAAAGAATGGATATATCAAAGCCCAAAAAGTGGTTCAACACTTTTTCCAAAAATTTTAAGTTCTGCTTTGTTAAAGGATAGAAAGAAGGAAAAAGCAGCCGATATTAAATGGTAAACATTTTTTACAGTAATTTTTTCAGGTGCAGTAACTACATATATACAGCATTGTAATATTGCTGTAAATGTTTAAGTTTTTGCATTTACAGTAATCACGTGTACACTAATTTTAAGTCACTGTAAAGGTACCAAAATACAGCTATTCCAAAAATTTGCATATAAGCTTTTTTCAAATCATCTTCCATTTTAGTTCATATCTTTTTAAATCCACTGAAGATGTCTATGTTAATCCAGAGCATGCCACAAAAGTTGAACGAACATATCTCTATGATCCATATTGTCCAATTCATGGTCGCAGAAGGGCACATTTAAAATCTCAAAAACTTGTTGACATGAATAAATTTGTGAAAAGTGTCGACCAAAATGAACCGGCAAATAATTCAATTCTTTATAGGTTGGACTTTATATATCCCCCCTCCAGGCATTTAATAATTAATAAGCATTTTCAGTCAAGCATATATCGCAAAAATTTTGAGAAAACAAAAACGTGCAAATTTTGTTGGAGATGATAAAATTTTTATTGATAAGCATCGACGAAAGATAAAAGTAAATCTTGCAATTATTTCAATTGCATTTTTATTTTTATTTACTGCTTTTAATGCTCTTCAAAATTTACAAACTTCCATCAATGGTGACATGGGTGCTGATAGTTTGTTGTATATTTTCTACCGTAATCTTCTACAGTAATTCTATGCATGTTTTAGTGCACTGTATTTATCATTATCAATTTCATCTCTTTTTGTTCCATCATTTGTGTTGAATCGGTTAGGCTCAAAATTAACTTTGGTTACAGCCTTCAGTATTTATATTGTTTATATGATTGCTAATTTTTTACCAAAATATTATTCACTTTTGCCTGTTTCAATTTTGACTGGAATTGCGGGAAGTTGTTTATGGGCAGCAAAATGTGTTTATATTGTAAGTTTTATAAAAAATTTTAGAAGGATTAAATGCCTAAATTGTTTCATCAAAATTATCGTTAGAGTTTACGTTGTCTACCTAACCAAAAAAGTTTTTACTTTTTTTTAAATTTAAAAATCAAAAAATGAGCCATTTAAAAATAGACTCTTTTCCATCATACCCAAATATGGCAGCATCTCCTCTTCCACCAACTTTTGATAAAATTGATGAGGAATAGGAAGGTATTAACGAAACAGGGTCCTTTTTGCAAATCCGGAATTTTTATTATAAATTCAGGCTTCATTTTTGTCTAAAACTTTACAGTAGCCAAGATAAAACTTTGCTGGAGACACACATGGGCAAGTTGGAGGATCTTGGAGGATTATCCTCCGAAGATTCGCGCATTGCGCAGCCAAAAATCGGGGGGTTTGCGCAAAAATTTGGGGAAAAAGGGAAAAAAAGGAAAAAAAAGAAAGAAGGAAAAAGGAGAGAAAAAAAGAAAGAGAAACTGGGAAAAAATCACTAATTAGTTGAAGATATGCGCTAACCTTTTGGGCTTTAAGGTTGGCGCTAACGATTTTCGCTTTATGGTTAGCGCAAACCATTTTGTTTTCAAACGCATGCGCAAACCACTTTTTCTTAAAGATTGGCATAAACGTTTTTGTCGTTTAAACCTGTTTTTGCTAATTCTCAAACATCTGAAAAATGTGAATTTTAGTATCACTTTTAACCTAAGAAAGTCGGCTTCTGATTCCTCAAACTTCTGAAATTCAGTAAAAATTCAGATTTTGTCTAATTTGCATAATTTCACGGATTTATGGGTTCTCAAGCAGGGGGAATTTAATAACGACTTTATTTTACATTTAAAAATTTTTGGCTTTTCATTACCTGAAAAGCTAAACTCTCACAATGAAAATTTTAAGTATTCATTCTCAGTGGTTTAGTGATCATATTTGTAATGGACTGAAATTATTTCATTGTTTTAGAATTAGCATATCATTTATCCATTAGAGTATTAGATACACGCAATTATGTTAGACAGCCTCTGACTCACATTGTTTTTCTCAAAGAGAGACCCTTTGAAAATTACCAAAAATTACTCCGACCGTGCCCATGTGTGGCTGGAGATCAGTAAAAATTAAGCAATGAAATTGATAGAAACTTTATTTAAAATAACGTATTATTGATTTTTTTAGACAGAATCCGGAATAAAATATGCAAAATTGAATGTTGAGCATAACAATGTTGTAATTGTTCGATTTTTTGGTTACTTTTTTATGGTGGTTCATTTGGGTCAAGTTGCTGGAAATTTAATTTCATCTTTTGTCTTGACAGATATATTTGGGATTACTCATGTCCATGGAGATACGGTAGATACCACATGTGGACATGGATTTATTGATAATATTTCAATGCTTTCCGAACAAGCCCTTATCAATCTTCAACGACCTCCAAATGAAGCATTTTTATCGATTGTTACAATAAATCTTTGCTGTTCGTTGATTGCTTTATTGATTGTTGTGTTGTTTTTGAATGCCCTAAAAAGAGATGAAGCTTCAAAAACAAAGGCTCCACATTTTACTTTGGATGTTTTGAAGTTGACTTGGAAGAATCTTCGCCGACCGAAGCCTTTGTTGCTTGTGCCGTTGACAGTTTTTAATGGAATTGAGCAAGCCTTTGCCGCAGGGCTTTACACAAAAGCCTTTGTTGGATGTGGACTTGGAATTTCACATATCGGATATGTGATGACGGCATTTGGAGTTGCGGATGCAGTTTGTTCATTGGTTTTTGGGCCGTTGATAAAACTCTTTGGTCGAATGCCACTTTTTATTTTTGGGGCTGTAATTAATATTTTGATGATTATGACCCTCATGATTTGGCCCTTAAATCCATCGGATAATGCCCTCTTCTATGTTATTGCCCTTGTTTTGGGGATGGCAGATGCTGTGTGGAATACTCAAGTAGGGGTTTACACCATAAATTTGCCGATTTTAAACTAATTCATATTCAGATAAACGGATTTTGGGTAGCTCTTGTTGGAAGATCTTCCCTTGAAGTGGCCTTCGCCAATTACAGATTTTGGATCTCACTTGGATTAGCAATTGGATTTGCTTTGATCCGATTTACAACCATTGACATGTATCTGCTTATCTCATTCGTATTCCTTCTGGTTGGAATTTTGGGATATCTAATTATTGAATTATATGAACTTTTAGCGGTAAAAAATTTTTTATTGATAAAACATTTTGACAAAAAATAGACAAAATAGGAAAAAACAAAGCGAAAAAGCACCTCGTAACTAAATAAATAAAACTATATATATAAAACCAAAAATCCATTTTTCAGGCATATTTCAAACATCTTTTTGAAGCTTGTTTCTTCATTTGTGGCATGAATCCCCCAAATAAAAGAGATGAAGAAGCCGAAAAGCTGGAAGAAGTGAGTGAAAGTATTAGTGATGATGACGATGAAGAAGAAGAAACAAATGATGATGATGAAGAGATGATAGAAGAACCAGCAGAAGTTAAAACAAAATAATTGAATATACTTTAAGCAGAAGTTGGAGAGGATGGAGGAAGTGAAGGTTGATGTTGTTCTTCATCTGTGATGGATGGGGTTGGATCAACAATCATTTCTTCAACTTCTTTTTTCTCAGGTGTTGATTCTTTGATGCCTTCAGGAGATGGAAGATTAGAGACAACTTCTTCAGATTGAACAGATTTTGATTCAACAACTTTTTCATCATCAAGCATTACAACATCTTCATCATCTTCTTCTTTCTGCTTCTTTGCTGCCAAAAATTCTTCAATCAATGATGAATTCATTGGAACTCGCATTCCTCTAAAAAATATTAAAATTACTTTCATTTCATTACGGTAATTTATTCTTCAAACATACCTAATAAACTTCATTGTTTCTGTACCATCATTTTCTTCTACAAAAAGAGAAGAAGCAATTCCATCCAAAATATATGATGGAATTTCATGCACTCGACGAGCTTGTGTCATATTTCGAATCTTTTCTCGTCGTTCTATTATCAAATCAATTTCAGTTTTTTCTTGTGATTGCGGAATTGGATTCGGAATACGATCATATGAAAAATCTCGAAACATTCGAAAATTTTGAATATAATCTTTTGATTTCATCACTTGAAGAGTTTTTCGAATTTTTGAGCTACATTTTGGTGGAACAAAGTTTTCATCTTTCGTGACAGCTAATTCAAATCGAGTTCTATTTTCTGGATCACAATCACTTAAATTTATATGATTCCATAAAGCCATAATACACGTTGATTCAAAGGAGCAACGATCACATTTTCGTCTAAAAATATAATATCAGTAATAACAATAATAAAAAATCAAAAAAGCAATTTACGGTTTATCAAAATGATCTTCAGCTTTTGGGAATTGCATATTACATTCAACACATTTCAATAAAGTTAATTGTTCATGTCGAGGCTTAGTTTTGAGAGCTTCTTCTTTCAAGGATTTAAAACTTTTAAATTGAATTGGCCATTTATGTTGTTCAATTTGATGACATTTTGTATGCTTTTCAAAACAATTTTCATCAATAAATTTATAGGAACAGCAGGAACATTTCTGTGCTATCACTAAAAAAATTGATAAGATTATTAAGATAAAAACGATCAATAAACAAATATTACCATTGCCATGCTCGGTTACATGTTGAACATAATTCTTTGCAAAAACAACTGGCTTCAATTTTTCAGATGCAGAAATTTGTGTTGTATAAGGACAAAATGGACACATTAACAAGGTAGTACCAATATGAATTTTTGAGAAATGATCAATAAGTGCCATTCTTGAACTTGATCTATAAAAAATACAGGAAATTTAAAAAAATCATCCAAACAAAATTCAAGAAACTGGACAAAAAAGAACGTATCTTTTCGTTAAAAATGTGAGTACCAAAATGTGTTCTTTTTTATTCAACATCATTAAAAAACAGTTTGACTTACCGAAATTTACACCTTCTGCATTCATATGGAAGTTCATTCTGTCGATGCTTTATTTCATTGGCATGTTTACCGTCATGATCAACAGTTTCACAAAGATGACAAAGCCGATATGATTGAAATACTCCACGATGAACTTCAAAAAAAGAATTTACATTAGTTTTTTTTTTCATCATTGTCGTCAAAAAACAATGAAAAAATGAATGAAAAAGAAATACCTTCAAGGTAATGACGAGTTTTTTCGAATGCTGTTTCAAAAACTGTTAAACAAATGGAACACATTCGAGTAAATTTTTCATCAGTCATGATATCGATTTCTGTGGAAAAATCACGTCTTTGAAAAACTCCAACATGTGCCCATAAATGATACATGAATGAAACATTATTCGAGAGGACTTTATTACAATTTAATGATGTACACTAAAATAAAAGATTATTAAAGATGGAGAATAGAAAAAACTTACTCTAAATTGTCCTGAAAATTCTTCTCCATCTTGTGTTGTAAAGCCATGATTCGGTTCTGAGACGATATAATTACTTGAGCCATGAATATCTTTTTGCACTTGTCCCGATAGTCTCGGCCTTTTACCGGGTACTGCAGATGGTGGAGTATATTGGCGTTGCTGCTGCTGCACCCTTGTCGTTGTTGGTTCACTTGATCGCTTTCGCCTATTTCCATCTGATAAAATCATTGATGAATTTTGCTAAAAATTACAATGTTAATTCTGCTACAGAATCCACCACTTCAATTTCCTTACATTAGAATAAGGTTTAGCCATTCCATTTCGCATTCCATTAATTGCAGAACCATTTGTAATTGGTGAGTAGTAGCTCGTTGCTGGAGGAACAAATGACGGCCGAGCCATAAATGGTGCATTCACAGTCATTGCTGCAGCTTTTGGTTTTGAACTTCGAGATGGTTGAAGAAGCTGTTGCAACGGTGAAGAAAAAAGTTGCGGGGGTGGTGATGGTGAAGTAATTTCCTTTGGAGCAGTTGTTGAAAAATTTAAAAATTGTGATAAATCAAGCGGCCTTTCATTGGTAATTTTACAGGTTGCACTTCCACCTCCTGCTCCGCTTCCACCATTGACAGATGATTGCTGGGAGGATTCTGTTTCTTCATCAGATTCATCATCGATTGTAATAATATCGGAATATTTCATAATAGCAGTCATTTACCTAAAAAATCAAAGCTTTTAAAAATTAGGCTACAGTAATCTGATAATTTACACTGCATAGATTAAAAAGTAGGCGAATATCGATAAAAAACATTCTTCTTTTTTTGAAAAATGTGCAAAAAAGAAAAAAGGAGAGTCGTGTTAAAAGAAAGAGAAAAGGGCTGCATTATTTTAGATTTAAAATGGGCCCCTTGCATGCACATTACTTTTGTTTGTGGGCAACGGAGTGTGCGTCCGTCCTCTCCCCAACTCTATCCATCAAATATACAAATGCAAACACGTGATGTGTCTCTCTTTCGTCCTTTGGTTTATTCTTTTTTCAATATTTTCCTATAGTGTTTTTTTTTACTTTTCTATACATTGATAAAGAACAACTGTTAAAAAACAAAAACTTAAATAAACGATGTTCAAACACTACAGTAACCTATTCAACAAGATCTCTCAAAAATAAGCATACTGTAACTCCACTTTTTGCAGCATTTTTTTGCTTCTAAATTTACCGTTTCTAACAACTTCTAGAAAATTACAACAAAAATTTTAGTAAAACTTATTTTTGTTAAAAAGTTGATACATAAATTTATTACTTCCAAAAAATATCAAAGTTTTTGGCGCGAAGAAGAGAAATGTGGCTTTTAGTTGCAACTGCGGCATCTGTCTTTCCCAGTCTGGCTCGCAATAAACCCTTCTCAAAAAGAAGAGAAAGAAAATCAATCAATAGTGTAATAAAGAAAGACAGGCAAATAGAAATTTCGTTTAATAAACTGTAAAGTACTGTAAATAAAAACAATTTAAAGGAAAAGCCAAGGGCAAGCTTTATATGAACTTCAAATACCAAATATGTTGCATCTTAAAAAGAATCAGAAATTACAAAGTATTAAAAATCTGTAACCCGAAATTTAAAGGAGATTTGTTAGCTGAGGATTCTTCCCATTTCATAAAAAGAATTGCGAAATTAGATTTACCTGATATTCAGGGTCTTATTCTTCTTTTCTATTACTATATTTAGAAAATGTAATAAAATACAAAATTGCAAAAATATTTCATCATTTTACCAAAATGTAACTATTTTTTCCTAAATATCAACAAATTGCCATTTCGCATTGTTTTTATAAAGTCGAAACATAAATCAGCTGACAAATCAACTTCAAAGGAGATTTCGAAAGAAAGTTCTCGAAGCTAAAAGTTATTGAAAATCAGGAACTTTCGCTTTTTTCTAACGTTGTTAACATTAGAAAAAAGCCTGAATTTTAATTTCTTTCAGTCCCGCGAACTTTATTGCGAAACCAAAAAAAGCAGCAAATGCAAAATCTTCTTTTAAATTTTGGGCTAAAAGTAGTAGAATTTTATTAGATTCTCATTACTTTACAGAGTATTTTACGTTCATATAAAGTTTACCGTTGGTTTTTTATTCCAATTGTTTTTCGTTACAGTACTCTGAATTGTTAACTATTTTTAATTGAGAAGTTTCAAAATCTTTGAAACTCCTTAAGAAAGTCAGTTATGAAATAAAAAGCAAAAGTTTTTGATTCTCAACTACTTTCCGATCTTTTTTGCAAAATCAAAAAAGCAGCAAATGATATATTTCCATTGAACTATTGATTTGCCTCGTCTGATACACTATATGGAAACTGTAAGAAACTCATATTTTTCTACTGTAAATATCCCAATAAGGGACTGTCCAGAAATCACGTGACCAAAAAATCGTGATTTTTAAACCCCCTCCCTCCCGCTGTGATCAAAGCTTTTTGCCGACAACATCAAAGCCGGGTGACATTTTGTCTTACCCCCTCCCTCCCCCCTTATGGTCACGTGATTTCTGGGCAATCCTTAAACATTTATTTAAATGGCGCATGATTAGCGCTTAACAGATAATAATAGGCAACAAAAGCATCGTTTGATGCTTAATCAGTTTCAACTTTTTTAAAAGGTATTCTGATACGTGCAAAATTCATGGTTTAAATTAGTGTTGTTCAGCTGCCTTGAAATCTACAAATTGAGTGATTAAAGGGCACACAGAAGTTTTTAACACGTTTAAAGAATATAAAAAGCAAAACTTCTATTTCTGTGAGCAGATGGTTACATTTTTTAATTTTAAGTTTTTTTCCGAAACCTAAGACTATTTGGATGCCTATTAATTCTAAAGATCTGATTTATTTTTACAAAAAGCAGCAATACACCAACATTTATTTCCCTGCAACATTTTAGGCTAACGGATCAGAACTGCAACTTTTTCTATCATTATATTTCCACAAATCTTATCCTAAAAGTTTTCCTTTGACCTTCAAAGTTTCGACCTTGCTCTGATGAATCTTGTGATTATTGATTTTTACAAAAACTTTGTTGGTAAACAACGTTTTAGTAAAAATCAAAAATCATTCTCAAGATTCAGAATCCTTGTTTTTTCGTAACTAATTTCGTTCAAAAAATTAAAGATTCTACAATTTAAAGTTCTGAAAATATGGTGGAGGAACACTCTAGCATAACACAATTTCTTTTTACATTTGTTCTTTTTTTACCACACAATTTTTCTTTTTTTCGCATTTTTTGATGAAAAATGAAGCACAAAGTTTACTGCGGAGAAGGGAAAAAGAGAAAAGCGAAGGAAAGAAAGAAACGAGAACCGACAACTGCAATGAAGCACAAATGACTCAATGACGACGAAAGCGCACTTACATCCTCTTTCATCAAGATCGACGGACAGACAATTAGGGAACAAAAAAATATCCACAGAACGCCAAACAAAATGCATTTAAAACAAGTATATAAGTTTGTTCAGAAAAAATGTCATCCATCGTCAACCCAGTCAAACTAATCGGAAACTGGGTGGAATACAAAGTGCCATAAAAAGGGTGCGCACAAAAAAGAAAATGTCTAGAATATTAAGGTTGTTGCAAATGTAAAAGTCTAATTGTCATTCCTAAAAATCTGTGGCAAAAAGATTGGTTGAATAAACCGACATCCTAAACTTCGGTCAGGAAAACGTAGAAAACTGAAGGATTCAGATGTGCCGAAATAGGCTTCGGGATGAAACACGAAAAACATCTGTCGACATACATAAAATATGTCGTCACTAAATTTTTAAACTTAAAAACAGTAACTTCATTAAGAGGAACATGTAAAAATTGCTAACTGGTCTTCAACTTGTACATGAAATCTGTCCGAGGTATGTATGCCTTTTATCATTTACAACAACACATCGTGGATATGTTACAAATGTCGAATATTTAATGTATTTCGATGACATAAACTATTTCACAATAATATTAGTCAGTATTATACAACTTTCATAACAGTCAATTATGTCTATGCATATAGCAAAAAATACTTATGAAATGCTTTTCAAAGCAAATCTTTAAAGAATACCATTACCAGCTGTGTTGTTGCGAATATTACTGTAATGGTGTAGCCATTACAGAAAAACCAAGGAAAAAATGCTGCTTACATAAGTTGAGAGCCAAAATAAAAATTCGGTGTTCAACAATGTGCAGCTCAACCGTTTAATAAGTGCTTTCGAGAATTATCAAAACAAAAAAAATAAACCAACCTTTTAATTAACAGAAGAAAAAAAGTAGAAAACCATACAAGAAAATCCAAGTATTACTTTTCCTTAAAAATACAAATTAACTATCATTGATAAAAATAAACAATATTTTACAACAAATTACAAAAAAATTCGCGACACAAATATATAAATAATTTATTTGCAGTGTTGTTGCGACTCCGACTCCGGAGTCGATGGGTCGGAGTCGACTCCGACACAAAATTTTAAAAATTGCAAGAAAAACAGTTTCTGTTGAATATAATCGTTGTAAGCATTATTTACCGATATTATAAGCATATTTGGTTATTAAATAAAGCTTTTAAATTTAGGGACCGTCATCGAAAAAATAATTTTTTAGTTCTGCATAAAATTTTTATACCCCAAGGTATTTTCAAGTATTCTCTATCGAATTGCTGAAGCCGATTTTTTTTAAACTCCCTTATTCAAAAGTTATGAGCTTCTGAAGACGCGCGATTCGAAACGAAAACGGTCAGATTTTTTCCTCCAGGCTCAAAAAACGCGTTTTTGTGTCCGAGTGGGGAGTGGCGCGCGGCCATTGTCCAAAGAGAGAAAAACAAAGAGAAAAAAAATATGAGCATGTTTCGACTCCCCCCGCGACACAAAAAAATATTTTCAACGTTCTTTCTCGACTAAAAAAATGTTATAAAAAATGGAGTAATTGGCATTATCCATTAAATAATTAATTGCATATATTAAATTATTGCATTTATTAATTTTTTAAAGATTTTATTTGTGTTTTTGAGTTTTTTAGAGATTGTCCATATTAAATTTTTAAAACTTTTATCTAACGAAAAAATGAGAATGTTTAGATTAAAAAAAGAAAATTCTGAATCCTCAGGATTCTGAATCCGAGAAATATTTTTTTCAAGATGCCACAAAATTGGTATCATTAGATTCTACGAGTAAATTACAATATTATAAAAATTTTAATAATTTGATGGATTCTAGCCAAAACAAAAAAATGAAGAACTAATATTTAAAACCACGAATCTGAAATAATTCTTAGATTCGTAATTTTTTATTGTCACTTTTTTAAAGCATTTATTTACGATACATAATAACCATTAGGGATTTTTCAGATCTGACGTCGGATGTTTTAAGGTGATAGGGGGTAGTCAAAATCTAAAGGTCACCTGAAAAGCAGCAAACATTAAAGGAAAAAATCTGACTGTGGGGGAGGGGGTTTGAAAATTTTGGAAAAAAAACCAGACCCTTATATAATGGTGATATTGAAAATTTTAAAAAACGTTAGACTTCAGTGATTTAATCAACGAAATCTATCTTCAACATTTTTGGGACATCTGTTACAATAGAAAATCTTGTATATATTTATCAGGTATTAATTTTTTTGTTGCCTGCATTCAAACAGAAACTTACATTCACAACAAATTATTGCATTTAATTTACAGAGTAGCAAAAATCAGTTGTCCTCTGATAAAGCAATATTTGTTTCAAGGTTGAGTTGAAAAAATTGACAAAGCTCAAATCAAATAGGAAGTTAAATTTAATAAAAATTTTGTTCAACATTATTACTTAAATATTTAAAAAATGTTGATACTTTCTACTCTTGTCTTACGACTTTTAAAGTTATATAAAAATAAACAGCTGTTTAAAAAAACAAAACTTTTTCTGGGTGATAATGTTAATAAAATTAACATTTGACCTAAAAAAGCAGCAAAAAACATTAAATGCAATAATTTAATATATGCAATTAATTATTTAATGGATAATGCCAATTACTCCATTTTTTATAACATTTTTTTAGTCGAGAAAGAATGTTGAAAATATTTTTTTGTGTCGCGGAGGGGAGTCGAAACATGTTCATCTTTTTTTTTCTCTTTGTTTTTCTCTCTTTGGACAATGGCCGCGCGCCACTCCCCACTCGGACACAAAAACGCGTTTTTTGAGCCTGGAGGAAAAAATCTGACCGTTTTTTTCATTCCTTTTTTTGCAAAAAAAACGACGATGACGGTCCCTATTTAAATTAGTTTTTTTTTTTTTTCGAAATTTTCAAAAAATTTGGAAAAAAGTGTGAAAATTTTTTTGTTAACAAAAGTTGTTAAAAACCACCAGAAACTGTTAATATATGAATTAGACATATTAAATAGTAATAATTAGCATCAAAAAGCATTTTTATATGTTTGAGTCGGAGTCGACCAAAAGTAAAAAGCACAACACTGCTAAGAACTTTGAAATTTTAGTTTTTCTTTCATATTTTTTCCATAATTATTTCGTAATATTTAAATTTTATCATTTTTTTGGTAACATGTGTTATTCCAACAATTTGTGTTCGCAAAACAAATGTTTAACATGGATTTTTTATCTTTGAAGTTTTTATTTTTAACAATGAGTTAAACAATCTCCTCCAAATGTCTAGATATCGAAATGTCAATTCAGTGGATTGACACTTCTCTAAATTTGTATTTAAAGATTCATTTGTTTTATTGCTTTAAAATTTAAAGTTTAAATGTCAGATTTTCTGTGTCATAGGATTTTTTTATTTTTAGTTTAAAAGATAAAAGGTTGTATAACATTAAAATGTTAAACAAATAACTAAAATGTTAAATTTTACTGTAACTTTTTATAAATCAATCATTCCTGTGTTTATTGAAACACAATAAATACTCACTATCACATATATTCCCTAAAAAAATAAATAGTCACTCTCTAGAAATCAATAAACAGATTACACTTTTTCTGTTACATATAAACTTTAAAGCTTTGTCATAACTATTATGTACACTTTTTTTTGCATTTTATTGATTTAAAAGTTTTTTTGACCATTGTCGATTCGTTTAAAAAACAACTTTTTTGACATAAAATGGACTTTGATTGTTTTTCAAAAACCGGTTAAGAGAAAACAAAAATATCATAAATTTGACATGATGAATGACGTCATCTTGTGAATATATTGCTTATAAATATTTATAATTAAATATTATACAGGGTGGTCCATTTATAATGTGCAAATGTTTTTTGATGGTGAATCGGTTGCGGAAGGTCCCAGAAGCTCATATTTTGTGGGAAGGTCACTAACAATGTTGAGTATCTTTTGCACCAAAAATTTTGGCATTCTGGGACATTTTGCCAAACCGCGCCAAATTCAAATTTTTTTGATTCTAAATGTAAACCAGTGCATCGGCAACATTAACTGATTGATTATCAACAATTTAAGATGCCCAGGACATCAATTGGGTCAATATTCATCGTTTAACCACGAAAATTCGAAAAAATATTTTTTTCGTTTAAACGCCTAATTTTCGGTTTATATAGGTTTTCGAGGACGGGGAATTCGATTCTGATATTTATTTTTATTGGTTTTAACGTATTTTTAGTTTAAATGTGGTTTAAAACTTTTTTGTCTAAAAGTATTGATTAAACTAAAAATACGTTAAAACCAATGAAAATAAATATCAGAATCGAATTCCCCGTCCTCGAAAACCTATATAAACCGAAAATTAGGCGTTTAAACGAAAAAAATATTTTTTTCGAATTTTCGTGGTTAAACGATGAATGTTGACCCAATTGATGTCCGGGGCATCTTAAATTGTTGATAATCAATCAGTTAATGTTGCCGATGCACTGGTTTACATTTAGAATCAAAAAAATTTGAATTTGGCGCGGTTTGGCAAAATGTCCCAGAATGCCAAAATTTTTGGTGCAAAAGATACTCAACATTGTTAGTGACCTTCCCACAAAATATGAGCTTCTGGGACCTTCCGCAACCGATTCACCATCAAAAAACATTTGCACATTATAAATGGACCACCCTGTATGACGTTAAAAACATGCATTTATTTAAGGATTCTTTGCAAATTGAATTTTTATGAAAAGGTTTTTGATGAATTGAAATAAATGCATTGATTTTCACAGCAATCAAATATTTCGGGGTTTCTTATTACCATAAAAAATTTTTAAATTTTTTTTGTTTAATTAAATTGCCATTATTATCAGATGTTTGAAATTATTCAAATATTTGCTTTTAAATAGCTATATGTAATTGAAAAACCATTTGAAGTATATAAAATTTGTGGATTGTTTAAAAGTTTTTTAAAAATTTCATGAATTTGCATCTTTTCCTTTTTATTTTAACTTTAATTGCCCATTTTAAAACTTGAATGAATGAAATTTCTATCTTTGGTCATTTAAATGTCCAGGTTTCAACAAAACTTGAACATCCTAAATATTATTACAAATTTTTTGAAAAAGCTGGTTTATTATTAATATTTTCATGTTACGTAACATGTTTTGTTTTTGAATCACGGCTATCTTCTTTTTTATCTCTCTTCAAAAACCACAAAAATAAACCTGTTTAGTCTTCGAAGATTTCTTTGCATCCAATTTCGTCTTCATTTTCTTTTTCATGGATATTATTTATATTTTGATGAAACAATTTATTCAACTTTGATTCTCTCATTGGTTTTATATATTTTTTTTTGGCGGATAAAAAAGATTTTTACTTTGTCTTTTTTTACGCATTTTAAAAATTTTTCAATCAACGACGACGACCCGGTGACCGACTGAAATTTCCTTCCTCTCCTTCTCCACTTTGACCGCCGGCTGAATTCTGACCGCGGATGGCAGCGGTGTTCTGAAAAAAAAGAAGAAAAGTTTTCTCTTTTTAAATCTCCAACTTTTTTTTTCGGATCCTTTTCCCTTTTCCTTTTCTTCTATCCACATAAATATTTGATTACATGATGATTTTACTTTTTTTACCAACATTTTTGTTATTGATTGGATTTATTCCTTCAAATGTTTTTGGACAATTTACTTCCCAGAATTACCCGGACCCGAGAACAGAACCTCTCCGATGTAAACTTCTTCTCCCAGGGCAAATTTGTGATCCCAGTGATATTTTGAGTGATCCTGAAAGGAGAAAGTTGAATGAAAAGATTCAACAACTCGGGACTGTTACGGCACAAATTCGAAATACTTCTCCACAATGTGTCGGAAGTCCAAATCAGAATCTTCAAATTATTGTTGCACTTCTCGAAAAAATTGGTGTAAATCCTCTTGATCCTGTTGACATCGAAAGATTTACAAATAGTCTTCGACTGAAATATCTCAATTTTCAAGTTTGTTTTTATTTTTGTTGGATCATTTTTATGCAAATATTTTTTTAGGAATTAAATTGTGATACTTTAGTTTTGATTGTAAATTCCCGACGAGACCGGCAAGTTTTTACTGTTGCTGGAAGGGATGCAAAACTTTCGAGAGAAGTATTACAAACAGCTTTTCATCGAAATATTGGTCATTTCCGGCAAGGTCATTATGTTTTGGGCCTTGAGGGAATGGTGGAGTATATTGTATCCTCCTATACAAGTACCCATATTGTTCAAGTTCCAAGCCCTGAGGCTGTTGGACCAACAAGTAGTGGTTTGGAATCGTAAGTTTTCTTTTCATTCGAATTAAATAAAATACTTCAAAGAAATCACATAAATATTGCTGTATTGTAAATTAATGGAGCATAGATTACTGTAAAACACGTTACCGTAATTTGTGGTAAGGAGTTACTGAAATTACTGTTATCGAAACTAATAATCAGAAAAAGGCTTTAATTGGAACTTTGATTCAAATAAAGTTTGCATAATTTTTAGAGGCAACTTTGTTGCTCATGGTGTTCGACAAAAACCTGAACAAAAAATTTCTCCTGAAAAATTTGATTTTACTGGAATTCCAGAAGATGACAAAATTTGGGTAGATTTAATGATTCGAGCTGGTGGTCGATGCGGATATGATCCAACAAAAATGACTGAAAATATTCGAGCAATTGTTGAAGAAGCAATGGCCTTATCTTTGAAATTAATTAGTGATACAAGATACAACAAAATTGAAGAAATTTCCCAGGATGTTAGCAGTGGCTCTGGGGCAAGAGAAAAGGCATGGACCGATGCAAAAACATCCTTTTTGGATTCCCTCTACACGCAATACAAAGATCGATTGCCGAGAAAAGTTTCACAATGTCCAAAAATTGAAGCTTCAACAGATCCAACCCCAGCCCCTTCATTTGGAGCATTTGGATTTGGAAAATAATCAATAAAAAACAGCAGTACAAAAATGAAAACAAATAGTTTGAAAAAACAATGGTTCTGTGTTTGTACATTTGTTAATAACAAAAAAATGAAATGATTCGATGAATTTAATATTTGCTTTTTTAAAATATAAAATCAATAAATATGTTTTTTGTTTGTAAAAAGATTTATGAATTTAAAATTTAATCAAAGGTGTTTCTTTAAAAGTTACAGTAATTTTTGTAATAATTTAATTTTTTCTTTATCAAAACTTTTTAAATTTCTTTAAAACCTTTTAAACAGTTTTTGACTTATTTTTTCAACTTTTCAGTTATCTTTAAAGTTTGTAAAAAAAATGAAGCTAAATTGTTCCCAATTTGAACTGCCTATTTAAACAATCACCTTCTCCTTCAAAAATCATCCCCTCTGGCAATTTTGTATATTTATTTATTCAAAAAGTGAATCAGCTCTTTTTTTCCTTCTCTTGAAAAACTTTTTTACTTTTGATATTTGTTTACAAAGCAGAAAAACTGGAAATATCATATTATTTTTTTTGATTTCAGGAAGGAAGAAGAAAGAACGGAAACAAAAAAACAAGGAAATAATACATCTTCTTACTTATCAAAATTCTTTTTTTTTGTTTAGAAAAGGTTTTTTTATAGTGAATTAAGCGCAAGTTAAGACCATCACCATCAGCAGCATTAATAAAAATTGTGTGTTCTGCAACAGCAACATTTAATAACAATTTTGTTGAAGTTAGAGTTTTGCTTCCTTGCTTGCGCGAAAACGAAGCAGAAGAAGACGACAAACGATTCCATTCATTCAATTCCTTCTTCTTGAATGTCCGAGCCCTGCTGACCACAAAGAAAAAAAGAGGAGGACAAACAACTTGCTTTTTCTTTTGATCACTCATTCCTTTTTATTCATCAAAAAGAAAAACCCTTATTTCAAGCTGGAAAAAAGAAAGAGATAAAAGGGCCTTGATGGGCCAGTTAAATGGCGACCGGCCACAAATGAAAATCTTCTTTGTTTAACGGTTTCAGGAAATTTCATCAAATTAACCATGATATTTTATTACTTAATTTTTTCCCTTACTATCTTTAAACTTATCAATTGTGATCAATATGCTGCAGAATGTATGCAAATTTTAGCTCTTATCCATCCGTTACAGTAACCCATTAATTTAGGCTCAAATGGTGCAACTCCATATCAAACTGAAGAAGGTTGCTTCATTCGATGTCCATCAGAATCTTGCCTTCCACCATATGAATGTGATTTGGATTCAGGATTTTGTTGCCCAAAGGCTGTTATCAGTGATCCCTTAGAAAATTATAATCAAACCCATTTTGAACATGAAGGTGATCATGAAAGACTATGTGGAATTGAGGGTCGACTTGTTAAAGGTATGCATCGATTCTATTTTATGCAAATTTATTAAACAATTAAACTTATCAGAGAAGGGAAACTTACTTGTTCATTGTTCCTCGGATGATGAATGCCTTCCACCTTCAATGTGCCATACTGAAACTGGATACTGTTGTTTAATGGCACTTAACCAAGAACCTCCACCAATTGGATGTCCAAAAGGTACCCGACCATTAAGGAATGTTGAAGGCATTGAACTTTCCTGTCAACCAAATACCCCCAACAGTTGCCCTGGAGAAGCAATGTGCTATGAAGATAGCTTAGATGGAACTCGAAGATGTTGTGGCATTGATCCAGGTGAGGGTTGCCCCTCTGGAAGTCGAGCCATCAAACATTCAAATGGTTCACTGCATTTATGCTCCCCTGGATCTGTTAAAGATAAATGCCCAACAGGAAATTCAATTTGTCAATGGTCATTTCAAATTGATCGATACCAATGTTGTGAACCAGACAATGGTTCGTTTTTTTGTTACTTTCACATCGTTGTATTTGTTTTTTGTCTTTATATAAGAAAGAGGATTATAGGTTGTCCATCAATGTATTCACCAGTTTTAACAACTCAAGCTAAGCCAATGCAATGTTCGCCTCATCAACCATGCCAAAATGGAGCCTTATGCAAATTTAATTTTTGGACTGCCGATTATCAATGTTGCGAAATAAATCTTATTGGTAATTTTTTCGGTTTTGGAAAATTTTTTCTTTCTTCTTCATCTTTTTCGATCGTAGTAGCTTAATTATTACCTCCTCCTTCTTATTCTTCTTCTTTCTTCTCCGATCGGACATCGAAATTCGACAACGACGACGACCTTATTTTGTCCTCTTTTTTTTTCTTTTTTCCCTCTTCTTTTTTTCGTTCTTCTAAATCCGAAAAATTACATATATATTTTTTTGGTATTTATTTATTGACTGATGTTTCAAACATTACTTTTAACAACAACTTTTCTATTTCAAATATTATTTTTGCACGCAAAAATATTTACAGAATTATGTCCCGCCGGTGAAGTATCATATTTATCAACGACGTCTGGGAAGCCAATTGAATGTGTAACTTCAGCAGAATGTCCGGAAGGGTTTTATTGTTCCCCAGTGGGACAGGTGTGTTGTGGGTCACCTTCAACATGCCCATCAAAAAGGGAGAAACCTGTCATTGATGAGCTTGGAAGATATCATCCATGTTCAAGTCATTCCCCAGAGATTTGCCCTGAGGGTTCAAAATGTAAACAAACTACACCTGGACAACGGCTTTGCTGTGCTGCACAAGATAGCTCAAATTCAGTGTTATTTTCTTGTCCAATTTCTGGAATGCCATTCCCAAATGCCATTGCCCCACAGCAGTGCTCAACTGAAAATCCATTTGGTTCATGCCCTCTGGGAAGTGTTTGCCAACCAAGTAATATCCCAGGCACAAATATTTGTTGTTCAGTTGTACTACCTGGCAGTGGAATTCCAGCACAAAATCTTTGTCCACAAGGTTGGCAACCTCCAAGCGGATTAACTACTGTAAGTTTATCCTTATCAGTAGTAAATGATAACAATTAAATTGCAGTTTTGTGAACCATCAAGATCTTCTTGCCCCAATCTTGCCTCCTGTATTCTAAGTCCATTTTCAAGGCAATTTGTTTGCTGCATTGCCAATACCTTCCATGATACCCCTGCGGCGGTAATCCCACAACGAACATATTCATGTCATCCACCATTTGATAATCTTGAACTTATTCATGGTCAAACAAGGCAGTGCTACCTCGGAGATGGAGGGCAAAGATGTTCAAAAGGATTTTGGTGTCAAATGTCTCGTGAAAATCCAGCAATAAATATTTGTTGTGGTCCATTTCGGCAACGATCTGCCCTAATCCGGCATCGAGATGATCCAGCATTTTCATGCCCTCGAGGAAATGAAGCTCCAGCTTTAATAAATTCCAATCGAAATATTTTTTGTAATGCCGTTGGAAGTCAAGATAATTGTCCATCTGGATCAATTTGTGAAACGGCACTAAACTCACCAAATATTCAAATTTGTTGCTATCAACCAATGTATCAAGATTTCCCACAATGCCCAAATGGCTTAAATCCCCAAATTACAAATAACCGAATTGTGCCATGTGACATAAGTCTACCAAATACTTGCAGTGCCGGATTTACTTGCACGACAGCTTTAAATGGCAATGCGGCACTTTGTTGTGGATCAGGTTCAACTGTGCCAAGGTTGTTGTGCCCTGGGCAACAATCATTGTACACTGAAAATGGAAACCCAAGATTCTGTAATCCCAATCAATTTGGTTCATGCCCAACTGGATATGCCTGTTCAGAATCACTTGGAGCTGCAGGAGTTTTTATGTGTTGTTCAACTCCATCACTTTCAACTTGCCCAACGGGATTTGCTCCTGCCACCGATGCCATCGGAAATTCAATTTCTTGTTCTCCGACCGATATCAATATTTGTCCTGCAAATTCTCAATGCCTTCAAGTCCAAAATCAACCATCTTCGTTTATTTGTTGCCGATCAACTGATGCCCCAAGGGTTTGTCCAAATAATCAAAATGCCCTCCTTCAACCTAATGGTGGCTTGGAGTTATGCACCGGGCCAGGAAGTGGTTGTTCACAACCTGGATATACTTGTCAACTTTCAACAATTCTATCTCAATGGGTTTGTTGTGGAGCGAGTACGGCAACGGCAGTCTGTGCAGATGGCAGGGAAACATATACCCAACAATTCGGTTCAACTTATTCCTGCAACCCGTTGGCATTCCCTTCAAACTGCCCTCCAGGATATGATTGTGCTTCCTCAACCCAGTTGGGAGTGAATGTTTGCTGTCGGGGATCCCTTCAAACCCCTCCACCATTTACGTCAACTTTTCGACCGCCAGTTGATGTTCTCGATTGTCCTACGGGATGGACCGGATATTCTGATGCAACTGGAGCGCATCGATTTTGTGAAGGTGCAACAGATATGTCATGCCCTCAAGGATTCAGTTGCACCCAATCATCTGTGCAGGGCATATTCCTATGCTGCAGAATTGCAAGTAATCTTCAATGTGCCACAGGCTATACGACACTTTTAATTAATAATAGTCCAAGACTTTGTACAAGAAATAATTTTAACAGCTGTCCATCTGGATATTCATGTCAACAAAGTACTCTTGTAAGTAATATCAAATTATGTAAATTTTATGGGATAGTATTTTTAAGGGGCAAGTAAATATTTGTTGTGCATCAAATACCGATCCAAATGCTTTGATGTGTGCCGATAGCCAAACTCCGGCATATATTGGCACAAATGTACGGTATTGTCAGCGACTTGGACTTGCAGATGTTTGCCCACCAAGTTACGTTTGTGCCAGGTCAAACCGGCAAGGACTTAATGTCTGCTGTCATTATAGTCGACAAAAGTGAGGAGATTCTTTAGTTTTTAAAATTTGCATAAAAACAAAATTTTCAGAACCTTTTCATCAATGCTCCGAGAAGAATCAGCTGTTTGCGGTGATACCGCAATTGCATATTTCTCTGAAAATAGTCCTGGCAAAGCATTAGAATGTACTGGAAATCCATCAGTTTGTCCTTCGGTTAGTTTTTCAGAATCTTTTTAAATTTTTGCAACAAAATTTTTTTGCAGGAATTTGATTGTCAGCCAAGTCTAACAGATACAAAAATGTATTGTTGTCAAGAAGCTAAATGCCCGAATGATGGCATCCTCCCAGACACTCCTACAGCGTGTGCATCAGATTCTGATTGTGAAAATGGAAAACAATGTATTCCTTCAACGAATGTCCCAAATGTTAGAATTTGTTGTTATTCATCTTCGTCTGGAAAAGTTTCAAGTCAACCTGATGCTGTTACAACTCGTCAAGCAAGATGCCTTGGAAGAAGTACTTTCCTTCTCTCTGGAAATTCAGTATCTTGTTCATCAGATTCTGGATGCCAAGATGGATATGAATGTTCCTCCCATACAACCCAGGGAGAAGCAATTTGTTGTGCAAAACTAAGCCTTGATCTTCGACATTGTCCAGATAATCGAAATCCGATTCGAGATTCTGCAACAGATTCTCCAATTTCATGTGAATCTTCTTCATGCCCCACAAAATCTGTTTGCAAAAAAAGTCCATCCAATGGAAAATCATATTGTTGTTCGTTGATAGCATTTTGCCCTGCAAATATGCAACCACAATATGACAGCCAAACTCGGCATGCTAAACGTTGCTTTGGGTTTGGATGCCCTGAGGGTTTTGAATGCATTGAATCTACAGTATCGGGAGTACATGTTTGTTGTCGACATTCATTTAATGATGATACCGTAACCCCACCTCCAAATGGTGATTATCATTTACCAGTTGATGATGATGAAAGTAATACTAATAATGATCAAAAATGGGTAGTTTTGGATGGTTAAAAAAGATTTTTTAATTAATTAATAAATAAATATATATATTTGTAATTTTGTTTGTGTAGTGCTTATAGCACAAAAAAAGAAGAAGAAGGTGTAAAAAGTATTGAAAAAATTAATAAAAGAATTTGTTTATTGTTAAATTCTGAATAATAATCAATAAATCACTTTTTTATAAATTTTTGAAAAAAAGGAAAGACATGGATTTTGGTAATTTTTAGAAAAATAATATAAGAATTTTTACACCCATAAAAGTTGAAAGAGTTGAAGCGAAGGCAAAACAGGAACAAAAATTATTAAAAAGCGGCAGTTAAAAATATATAATAGAATTTTAATAAGGCAACAAAAGAATAATAATCAAGGACATGATAGAAATAGTGTATATCTTTGGCCTCTTTCAACTTAAAAATTTAAATGGCATTTAAATGAGCAATTATAGAAATTAGAGAGAAGATAGAAGAAATTCGGGCAAGATAAATTTAATAAAAAAAAAGTGTTGATGTTTGCATTTTGATGAAATAAAATTCCATAAGAACATTTTTAGGATTAATAGGTAGAAGGCTTGATGGTCTCAATTGGAATTTTGATTTCCACAAAAACACAAATCAACAAAAAAAATTAACAAGTATGTACATTGGTAATAACAGTAACAATAATGACCAGGAATACCCTTACAAAAATAAATTGGGATTTAACTGGCTTAAAAGAAGGATTAACAAAAGTAATTAATGAAATTCAATATACATAAAACTATTTACAAAAATATTTGCATATGTTTTTACCGGATAAGGGATAAAGGCCTTGAATGAATTAAAGAACCATTGAGAAATTTGGTTTCATGTGATGATGAAGATGAAGTAGCTGCTGCTGAAGAGGATGATAACAAATGTCCATTTGCCGTTTTTGAAGGTGATGAAAAAGATTGTTCAATAAATTTTAGATCTTCTTCAAGCTCTTCAGGAACTCGATGAACGTCAAAATCAATTGGAGGATGTTTACGAGCACATTGTTGCCAAAATTTGTGCACATCCATATCCGCCGAAGGACATCGATGAAGTTTGAAATATGCTTCCTGCTTTTTTGTTGTTTCGCAGGTTTCTTCGATGATCGAAGTTTGGGCCATACAATCTTGTTTTTCATTTACAATTGAATGTAAAAATGGGCGAAGTTTAATTTTATCGTAATCTGAAAAAATGGAGGATTTTAGGAAAAGTATTACGGTAGTCAATGTAAAATGAAGAGATACAAAATTATTATAACTGTACATTGTAAGTTCTTGAAATGGTACAACTTAAAGATTACGGTATTTTGATATGATTAAAATAAAGACTATTGCGACATTACAGTATGCTCCTGTTTAATGTAACAGTACGGTATTAAAAAATTGAATTTTTAATACAGTTATCTTTTGTGTATTATCAAACTTTGACGTGTTTTAAAACTACAAATTTGTAAACTTTTTTTTAAAAAATATAAGTGTTTCTTGATTTCATAAAATTAATAAATAAAAATATTACCTGCTAAAAGGCTAAGATATCGCTGAACAATTGTTGGCGGATTTTCATGTTTAAAAGGTTGTGGTAAATGTTCCACCACAATATTATAATAAAATATTTCCATTGATTTGGCATCTTTTTCGTTCAAATTTCTCTCCAATCGAACAATAAATAATTCATCCGTTTCTTTCTTTGGTAATTTGGCTGTTAACGGCACTCCAAGTAAATTTGCTTCTCCAACAAATTTATAAGTTTTTGAACACGGCTCAAAATTAATGCAATCATCTGGAAGTAAGACAGAAAAAGCGAATAAAAATTGCTTCCTTGCCACAGGGGCATTTGATCGGCAGATCAGTTGTCCGCCAATACATAAATGCCATAATAAAATTTGAAAAATTGAAGGTTTTAATTTTCTTTGAATCATTTTTAAATCTCGAATTGCTTCAAATGCAAAAATTCTAGAAAATTCTGAAGCTTGTTGTTGACCCATAAATCTTTCAGGTAAAGGATTCCTTTCATGATTCAGAAGGCGTTGCAAAATTCCAACAAAATCTCGATGTAATACCGTATAACAGTTGGAATTATTTACAATAACTTCCAAACTTCGACTTGTATCTATTTCAATTTTGGATTTAAAAAATTCTTGTGGTAACCATTTTGCAGTTCGGACAACAATATTTTTATCAAATTTTTGTTCCTCTAAATAAACAGCGTTTGCAGCAACCTAAAATTCAAGGTTTTAGCGTTTATGGACGCATTATAATCTTACTTGAAGTAATCGAGCAGTTGTTGAAAATTCATTAATTAACATTTTATAATTCCATACAATTAAATCTCGATCTTCTGAAAGTGCCATCAACATATATCTCCTTTGAAAGCCACGAGATTTTGCATCTTTAAGAATAAAAGTTCTAACAACAGCCGTATATCCGTCATCATCACTTCCAAACAGCAAAATTCCTTCATCATTCGCATCCAAGGAATTCAATGAGAATAACTTCGACAGCCTTTTTAGTCGATTTGTTTGAGCTTTTGATGCATTTGGTGAAGAGTAATTTTCAATGGATTCACTAACAGAATTAAGTTTTTCAGCGATCATTGCCCGAAAAGCTGCTTTTTTAACAATCATATAACATTCATCATTGATTGCAGTTTGAGTTGATAAAAAACTTCTCTTCATACTGTAATCATTTGCAACATGCGCGGCATTATCCCCAAAAGAAGTACAAGCTGGGCAACGATTCTCTTCATCAACAAGCTCAATTCGACGATCCCATTCCCCGAAAGCTAATTCATCTTCTTTTTCATCAATCAGATCATCTTTAAAAATGTTTAAGATAAAGATTTTTATTATTAAAGTTGTTGTTCCTTACTAATTGGTTTATTGCATTCCATCAACGATAACACACTTATGGTATATGGAGCATCGGCTTCCCTTTCTGCTATCACATCCCATGGCAAATTTGTACGTTTTAATGAAGATGGCACCAAAGGATCTGTGAATCTTGGTACTGCTTGTGTTGTCATAACAACCCTAAATTTAGTTAATTACTTATAATAGAAAAAGATAAAGGATAAGAATCTTTAATAACTAAAATTTGAATAATGATAATTGAAATAATATCAAATAAATAGATCATCATGCCAAAAAGTTGCTTAAGATTTATTACAAATACAATTTTATAAATCTTGAAAATCCACAAATTAAGAAATATTACCTTGGTCCATCATTTTCGCAAAAATACGCCAAAACGACGACGGCATCAGGAAAGTTAACATTCATCGACTAATTTAAAAATATATGGTAAGCAATGCCTAAATTACCCATTTATACCCCAAATTTTAAGCTATCTTTTTAAACAAACTTGGAAAAATATAGTAATATTTAAAAAATAGAATATAATATTCCATTCAGCTCTTTTTTTCCTTTTACCACATTTATTTATTACAATATCTTCTTTTTTCTATGTTAAATAGGAACAACAAATATATTTAACACCAAAAGTACTTTTTTTTATCACTTTTGATGATCTTCTTCGTCTCACGCGATTTTTTTCTTCTTGAATATTTTTTTTGTTGAAATAAAAATACGCGAGGTTTTTTTCAATGTTTCGAAGAATTTCAACGCTAAATTTTAAGTCGCATAAAAACTATCACGTGCGATAAGACCGAACGAAACGACGGGGGACCACTTTGACGTCACACATTCATGTCCCCTCTTATTTTTTACACTATTTTTTTCTTTTTCTCATCCAAAAAATTTCTGGGCCAAAATTTTTTTTTGAATCAAGACGACGCAAAATTTTTTTTGGTCCAAAAAATAATAAAAATCAGTTGCGAGAATATTGCTTCAATAGAAAAAGAGAAAGAGAGAAAAATAATTTGGTTTTAATAAATAAACAAAAACAGATTAAACCTTTAAAGAATGGATGTACTCTAATTACAATAGTTCTTTAAATGGATCTAATTAAACAAAATATTTTATTCCTGCAATTCATTTATTAACAAAACATTTAGCCATTGGCAACTTGTGAAAGCTTGAATTTGCATAAACATTATTTACTGTTGATATTCAGAAGTAAATTTTTCGGCAAATTTGAGAAGATCATAGAAAAATGTAACATAAAATTTTTCAAATCCAGTTAATTCAGTTCCATACCAATTATAACCCGATTTAAGAAATCGACAAAGATGAAGGACGCCATAAGTATCAGCAAAATCAACACCTGAAACTTATGATATATTGTACATTCAACGTTGAACAACAAAAAAATATTACCTGGACTATCAAAAAGTTCCATACGATTTTCTTTCTTTTCATATAATGCTTTCATTTCTTCCATAGTAAATTCGCTTTCACCAATATCAGCCTTTTTCTTATTGAAAATTGTCAAGCATTGTTTCATTTCACCTTGGGTTAAATATGTCATCAAATTCATGTTAAAATCATGCTTCAATTGTTCTACTAAAGTTTTAATCATTTCATCTGCTGCAGGATGTTTCGGATATATTCGATCAAATTTTCCTTTGTTTTCTTTCAGATACTGTAAAATTGAAAGAGTATTAGAAAGATACTAAGTATACCGTATACTGGATTATCCAGAAATCAAAAAGTAAAAAAATATTAATGTATACTGTATCCTTAAAACAACTGAACCAAAATTTACCCTTTTTAAAAAATCATCCACTGAAGTCTTTTCTTCAAGATTTGAAACAGATCTAACATTTTGAAGCATAAACAAAACATTCGATGGAATAGGTTCTTTATTAATAAATTGTTGTTGTTGAATCTGATTCGAAGTTGTTTCTTTTGATGATTCAATCGAAGGTGTTTCTTCAGCTTCATCAATTCGGCGTTTTCTTTTATTTGCATTTTTTGATAAAACAATGGCACTTTCTTTTTGTTGCTAAAATTGATTCAAAATTATTCTGTTAAATTAATCATAATAAAAAGCATTACTTTTGTCATTTCAATATTCTCTGGATTATGTTCCATGAATCGAGAAGGCGTATTTGAATGTTTAATATTTTCATCATATCGAGAATTCCAACCCTAAAATAATAATATTATTTAAAAAGCAAATTCATAAAATTGTGTATTTTCCTACTGTATAATGTAAGCGATAAACCCATTCTCCATCTTTTAGAAAAACTTTAAGAATTTTTGCTTCATAATATAAATTATCAGTATGCTTGCAAAGAACTAATGCCGATTGTTGATATGGAGGCATTTGGGGATCGCTGCTAAAACGAAATGCATTAAAAATTGTATCAAAGAGCAACAAAATTTACAAATAATATTTTAGTAAAATACAGTATAATAATAAGATTTAGATGGCGCTCCTAATAGTTTTCGAAACCAATTAACGAAAACTAAGCCTGATTGTTATTTAAAAACCGTTAAAACCACGCATATAATAAGGTAATGAAAAAATTAATATCATACTGTAATCAATCAAACACGGAAATTAGGGAATGTCCAGACGTTACGTAACGGGTTTTAAGGGTGGGAGGGGGTAAGCAAAATGTTACGCGGCTTTGATGTTTTGTTACCTAATGGGTGGGTAGGATTTGAGATTTTACCGTTACGTCTAGACAATCTCTTAATATAAACAGTAAGATGTAAAATTTTGTTAATTCAAACGTTGCATGACAAGTGAGTTAATAAACAAAAAAAATATGACATAGAGTTATACATGTATAATATGCCTAACATCGTGGTAACAAGCATATGCAATTTTTAAATTTGTAATTTTTTTTCAAACATGACAAGTTATTACAGTTGAAGCACGCAAAAACACAAGATAAATAATATAGGAACCAAAGCATCACATTCTCGGAGTTAACAACCTTCATTTTTACAATATTCTTGTACAATTTTATTATCATAAAAATTTAAAAAATAAAAACTTAAAACATTGTTTTGCTTCAACTTTTAACAATTGTTTTACAAAAACAAACATTTGATGTTCTTGACACGAATGAAATTTTTAACAGCGGTATAAAATTTTTTTGAAAAGCTTTTTTATTTTTTTGCTTCCATTTTTTTTAATCTTCTACAACAACACCAAGTATCCTTCTTTGATGACATCAATTCAAAGCTCTTCTGGTATTGGAAGAAGCAGACGAAAAGATCCTGAATTAGCTGCTGAAACTCCTGAGAAAAGTGTTTCAAGTAAAAGTCCTTCGAGAAAATTAAAAGCTGTTGCTGCACCACCAAGAACTCCAAATGGAACAAAAAATGAACGTGATGATAAAGCTGAAAAATTCGAAGATGAAATAAAAGATTCTGCTGAAGCTGTCGAACGTGATACCAAAACTACGAATATTGAAAATGTGCAAAAATCCAAAGAATCAACTTTTAATGCAATTGCAGCATATCTTGAAGGAAAAATACTCAAATATTTTGAAGTTATGACAGAAATTCAAAAACAAGTAATTTCTTTTTTGCATTAATTAAAAGTATAAGTGTTTTGTTTCAGGTTTATGATGAATACACGAAGGATAAAAACTTTAAATTTTACCGTTTTGAGAATATGAAAGTTCATGTTGATATTTGTCATTTCCTAGCAACTCAATGGTCTAGAACGGATATCAAAAATCTTTATCATAAAGCTTTGGATTTTTATTTTCTTAGAGTGTATCCAACATGTTCAAATCTTCCTGAAAGTTGTAAAAAGAAAGTTGCTGAATACGGTAGAATTTTGACTGGAATTGCTTTTGTTAATGGAGATGTAAGTTTTTTCCCATTACTTGTTTGGTGTTGTAGATGTCGATCTAGCAGAGGGTATGTAAAATATAGATCTTGTTTAAGTGCTATAGATTATGTACCCCCATAACCATCTTCTAGAAAATCCATAATGCTTCTACAGATGCTACAGTATAACATCTCTTCCTAACTTATTTACGTTTTTAGTATTATGCTGGATTGACATGTGCTGTTAGTGTCCTCGAACTTCTTCCTCTTGATGCTTATATCTTTGTGGTAATCGCAAAATGGTCCTGTCGATTAAGAGAATTTGATATCTTTCGCAAATATGATAATTTACCTTTGAAATATCCTTCTGAAATTCAAGATGTCCGAAATGTTTGTCGTCTTTTTTCTGAATTCTTCGAAATCAATGACACTGATAAACAGCTTGAAATTGTTGATCAATTGATTGTAATTAAAGATGAACTTCGTAACTCAAAAGAAAAGACTTTTTTTGGTCACATGTGTCTTGAACTTATTCATAATTTATTCCAACATGCTTCAAAGCTCCCGATGATGAATGTTGAAAAATACGGGGATATTGCTTCTCATCTCTCATGTGAAATTTCTTGTTCTTTAACAATTCTTTCATCAAGGTACAAAGAATATCGTACAGATAATCCAATCTATATTTATAACTTTGATAAAATTCCTGATAGTTTTAGCTTTTGTAAGTCATGTAATAATTTGCTATAACTTTTTATGAACTTTATTTCAGTGAAATCTGTCATGTCTATTCCGGATTTTTGTGATACTCAAATCTCTTATGCTAAATTAATGTTTGAAACTGGTTCCGTGGTTGAAGCAGAATCCAATCTTGTTTTTGCTTTGTATCGTGGAACTATCTTTGCTGCTCCATTTCGTGTTCTTCAACCTTTAAATGCGTTATATTACCTCAAATTTCGAACAATCAATGACAAAAATAAACTCAAAGGTTTGGGAGCTATGATTGCTCTTCTTCTTGGGGTATGTTAAACTTTTGTGATTTGCTTTATTTAATTCATTACTGTATTTCAGAAAATGTCAGATGTTAAAAATAGTGTTGAACCATATTCTCGATTTAGGATTGATTTATTAAATGATACCTACACTTTTCCGGCGTATGTTTCTACTGTATTGTGTACATCAATTACTGTATTTTAAATTTTTAGAAAAACTGATTCTGAATCCGTATTAAATAAAACGTTAGTTACGTATGTTACATCAATTCCTGAACATCTGCCTGAATGTGATTGCTTTCTTTGTCTCGAAGTTGCAAACAATGGATGCATGTATGCAGAAAAGCAATACAGTGAACTTCTGATTGATGGATTATCTATTGATGCTTGCAATGAATTTTATTCAAATGTTGCATATTTTGGTAATCAAAGATTCAAAAAACGAAAAGCTCTTTTGTTTCAAATTGCTTTTGATGCTCATGAAACGGAAAAGGTTTGTTTGAATTTATTATTTATCCTTGAGTTATTTATGGATTTTGTTTCAGCAAAAGAAGGCAGCTCTTTCCCTTTTGACGTCTATTTGTGAAGCTTCAACTCATTGCATTTTGACAAATAAAAATATGGGTGGACATAGTAAAGAAAAGATTTGTAAAAATATTATTACTGTTAGTTGGCGTCTAACATTAAAGAATACTAAGATTTCTTTTTTAGTGTTCAGCTTATTATCATCTTGAATTACGGTATTATTATCTTCTTGCTCGACAATTCAAAAGAAAAGCTTATTCATTAGATGCATATTTTTGGCTAAGCTCCGAGAAACATGAAATTCCATCATCGAAGAATGAATTATCTGAAATACAATCACTGTTTGAATGCTTCAGTGGTTTTCGAATTTCTTCAAAGAATACAAAAAAGTCACCTCCAAAATCTCCATCAAGAGAAGTTCTGGCAAATCATGCAAATTCTTATATAAGTCAAGGAAAAAAGGGTGTTGGAATTAGTGGGATGACTGAAGAAGAACGAGAAACTTTTAATCAAGCTCGAATGGATTTTAAGTCATTTCAACATTTATTCTTTTCGTATGTCTTATCCATTTTTACAGTATGATTTATAAAGTTTATTTTAGTGAATGGCGACGTCGATTATGTCATTATTTGGGCTCATATTTATCTGATGCTTATCCATGGTATGCTGCATGGTATTTTATTGAATCTCGAGCAATATCGTTACGTCAGCGTGTTAGACTTCGGAAAACTGAATTGTTAGAAGATTTACGCTATAAAGATATTGTTGAATTTAAAGCTGCTGTTTCTTCTTTACCAAATGATTTTACTCTTATTCAACTATTTCTTGATGAACAAAATATTCTTTGGTTAGTTCGATGTGGCTTTGATCATATTCCGATTGTACTTCCATTAACTAAAATTAATATTGGAAAAGATGATATTTCACATAGAATGCATAGCTTATTACTTGAAAATGATCAATCTGTTGATGGAAGTGTTCGAAAAGAAAAATTTTGGACTGTTCGTGAACAAATAAATACCAAACTTGAAACACTTATTTCTGATGTTGAATATAAATGGTTGGATAAATTTAGAATTCTTTTGATGCCTTTTGGTAAAATTGATGCGAAATTACAAAGAAAGATTGCTGTTGCTAAAAAGCTTCTTTTTGATGCTGGATTCAGTGAAGAAAGAGCAAAAGTAAGAACATGATAAGTATACTGTAAAAAGCTAACTTATAATTTTTTTTAGTTTCTTTCAAAATTGTTTATTCATGCTTATCAAGATGATTACAAATATTTATTGTCGGTATTTAGTTTCGTTGAACGTGAAACCTTTGAAAATCTTATTGATATAAATGCGCAAGAACAACTCTACAAAAAACTTTTAAAAGCATGTCCTGAAGCTTTGTTTGAAAATTATTTGAAAGAAGATCGGTATACTGTACTTAGTGTTTCTCCGGTATGCTTGAATTATTTTTTTATCAACTTTATTGTACAGTATATTACATTTTAGGAACTTAGTTGTTATCCATGGGAATCTCTTCCAATTTATCGTTCAAATCCATATGTTTTGAGAATTCAATCCTTTCATTTCTTTGATCGATTAACCAAGAAAACAAATGCTCCACTTCCGATGTATGCAAATTCAAAAGATTCTTTTTATGTTTTGAATCCAAGTGGAGATTTAAATTCAACTGAAAAAAGAATTACTGAACGTATTGATTTGAAGAAATTGGAAGGTTCTAGAGGAGAATATCCAACATCTGAAAAATTCTTGGAAATCTTACAAAAGAATGATTTTTTCTTGTATGTGTTTCAACATTTTTACTTTTGATATATCTTTATTTTTATAGATACATTGGACATGGAAGTGGATCTCGTTATGTTGGAGCAACAACAATTCGTCGAGCAATCTGTAAAGCAGTTACAATATTAATGGGATGTTCAAGTGTTCGAATAGAAGATGAAGGGCATGGCTTTGATGGAAAATCTGCTGTCAATGATTATGCAATTGCTGGTTCCCCATGTACAATTGGATGTTTGTGGATGGTTACCGATGGAGAAATTGATAGATTTTTAATAAATTTTGTTGAACAATGCTTTACTGAATGGTCTTCTTCAAAGTCATCTGCGAATAAAGAAAACAGCAAAAAGCGTAATGTTGAAATGCAATAGTACGTTTTTCTTATTTCATTTGATCGTTTGAATACATTTTTCTTTTAGTCCATATCGTCTTTTGATCAAAGCAGTTGTTCGAGCTCGTCAAGCATGCCGCCTAAAAATTTTAACAGGTGGTTCTGTTGTGGTATATGGTATCCCTGTTCTAAATCATGAATCTTCTCTTCAAAGTTCTAATCTGTGATCGTTATTATTGGCTAGTCAATTGTTAATTTTTTGTTTCTTTTTACTTTTATTATTTGTTGTATAGATGTTTTGTTGGTTGTAAATATTTTAAATGAATAATGTTTACTATATTTACAACACTTTCTTATTACACACAGCTAAAAATCGGTAGTCATTTTTAAATTGTTTTCACATCCGAAACATTTGAAATTGGTTTTATTGTCACATTTTCTGCAACAAACTTGTCTTTTTTATGTTTATTTCGTAACAAACTTTTCAAAACAGTTAACTTGTAAATATCGTTATTTTTTCCTACTTGTTTGAAACAACTTGTAAATGATAGAAATGTTTTTAAAAATAAAGATTTCAGATGGCAGTCAGAGATGAAGTGTTGCCGCTGAAACAAAAATCACGTCTACATAATGTTATTGAAAATAATCAATATTCGAATTTCAACCTAAACCATAGTCATAAATGTTTTAATGTATCAGTTGTTCAATCAAAGAGCAAATCATACAGTAATAACAAAGGCCCTGGTAAACTTTGCTGCAATCTCTTTGTTTCCATAAAAATGTAGTTCAAAAAGTCTAAAAAATTGTACAGTCGAACCTCGATTTTACGTCTTTCAAGGGACCGTAAAAAAAAGACGTAAAATCGAGGTCCGATTTATATGGGCTCCTTGTTGAAGGGACCGCAAACAAAGGACGTAAAATCGAGGGACGTAAAATCGAGATTCGACTGTACTGTAGAATGCAAAAAATTTTTTTAGCTCAAGCTTTTAAAATTGACGATAATCTTTAAAAACGTCAAAGGGGATTGCAACAGCAATATTTAAAAAAGCAGATTCAAAAATTGTTGAATTAAACAATAAAAAAGAAAGTTTACATTTTCGGAAAAATTCAACATCAAAAGGTTCACATTCAAAAGCCTTTAAATCTTTTTCTGCAGCTCTTAAAGCTGAAGGAAATGTTAAAACAAAGAAGTGGAAAAATAATTCTTCAAATGCGACAACCACCACCAGTAGCACTTTATCCCTTCATATTGCGGCTTATGAGAATTATATTGAAGGTGATACTGTATCAATGGATAAAAATGAAGTCTTGAAAAAGGATTTGATTAATAAACGGAAACAAATTTTAATTAATTCAACTTTGGTTAGTCGATTTAAATGTGACGCATCATTGGTGAAATTTAAAAAAAAATTTAGAATCCATTTGAATTTCCAAGACAGCAAGCAGATGACGAAACTGATCCTGCTGTTATGCAATTTACAGCATCCCAACGATTACTTAACCCGAATCAAATAGGTTCATCAAATACTAAACAAAAGACAAAAAATGCTGCAGGTATACATTTTGTTTTTGTTTATTTTAGCCACCCTCTAGCTGAAAAGGCATTCGATGTGATAAAATAAAAAAAAATATTTAAATATTTACCAATTTCTCGGTAGTATTTTTTTTGAAAAATTAATTTTTCCATAAAAATGTGTTTGGCAAAATCTTCTTTAATGCCAAACTCAAAGTTATAAAAATTCTTTCGAAAGTTTTTGTCTTTTTCCATCTCTTTTTTTACCGTAAATTTCTATTAACCTTTTTTAAGCAATGGAAGATGGATTTGAATCCTTTGATCTTAATGATGCTGATCTCGAATTTGCTATGGATCCATCAAAACGTGGAAGAAGAAAGCAAACGAAAGAGCAACAACTTTATGGTAAGATTTTTAATCCCAATAACTTATTTAAAATATTAATTCTGTACATTTTTATAGGCGTTTTTGCTGATGAAGATGAAGACGATAACAGATTTGGATTTGGCGCATCTTCGTCTACAAAAGTTGAACTTACAAAAGGTGTGAGCTTTGTAAGCGCTGGAAAAACAACTGATTTAACACCCGATGATACACCAAAACCAGAAAAGCGTCCACGCTTAAATTTTCAACCATCTTCGTCATCAAATGCAGGAATTGGAGCACAAGTTTTTGCTGGAATTAGAACTACTTCAACAATGAATATTAAAGGGTCAGAATGGACTCAAGCCTCTGGGAAAAGTGATGTGATTATGCAGATGATGAAAAAGATGGGATATGAGCAAGGAAAAGGATTAGGTGCAAAGAAGCAGGGGATTGTCGAACCCATTATTGCATCAGTTCGAGAAGGTCGTGGTGCTGTTGGAGCATATGGAAAAGAATCTTCTGCAGTTGGACAAAAATTCGGAGAAACGGCTGCTGCGGCACAAGCTCGAGAACTTGGAAATGATGAACTTGCCGAAACTTTATCAAGAAAAGGAAATTGGAAGAAGGATAAACAACAAAAAGCTAAAACTCAATACAAAACTATTAATGATGTAATTGCTGAAGGAGGACTTGAAGCTGCTGGAATTGGTGGTCCATCTTTGAATATGAAAGTAAGCTTAATATTATTTTATGTATAAAAATAATTAACTGATATTTTTAGATTATTGATATGACTGGTCCACAACAAAAAGTGTACAACGACTTTCATTCGTTCTCTCGAAAAGCTAAAGCTCCTGAATTGGATAATGATCGACGAAAATTTGATATTCCCGAACTTGCTCATAACCTTGATACTTTATTGGATGTAACAGAAGATGAAATTCGAAGAAATGATCGGCAGCTTAAGCTGTTGAAAGATCAAAATAAAGGCATTGAAGCTGATTCACAAGAAATTCGAAAAGCTATTATTGATGAAGAAAAAGAGGTGGTTCGAATGAAAGAAGTTTTTGGAGTTGTTGAAGAATTTGCTCAAAGCAAAAATCAATCTCTTAATTCCTGCAAAAATTTGTTGCTTCGTTTAAAACGTGATTTTGCTGTTGAATATAAAATTTATGGCTTGGATTCAATTGCATTATCAAATGTTATGCCAATGGTAAGTGTTTTATAGTAGCTTTTTAATCTTTATGAATTTTAACTTTTTCAGCTTCGTGCACATTTTAATAGTTGGAATCCTTTGAATGAACCGGATTACGGTATTGAAATTGTTGAAGAATGGAAAGAAATTTTACAAGGTGAAGGAAAAGAGAAGAAACATATGTTCGATCGAATGAAATCTGAATTAGATGCTTTGCCAGCCTTTGATCGGTGTATTTGGGAATCTTGGATGCCAGCAATGCGGCAAGCAGCTCTTCGATGGAATGTTAAACAAGAATCAAAACAAATGATTCATGCAATTCTTAAATGGATCCCAATACTGCCTGATTGGATTGCTGATAATCTTCTTGAACAAATTATTGTCCCGAAAATCAAAGAACAAGTTGATAAATGGGATCCAACTACGGATGCAGTGCCAATTGATTCATGGCTTCTTCCTTGGCATCCATTACTTGGACATCGTTTAATGCCAGTTTATTCACCAATTCGACAAAAGCTTGCAAAAGCATTACGAAGTTGGGTGGCAACTGATGAAAGTGCAATTGCAGTGCTTAAACCATGGAATGACGTATTTACAAAGCCAACAATGAGCTCATTTTTGGCGATCAATATTGTACCAAAATTGGAGCAAGCTTTGGCAACAATGAATTTAAATCCTTTGGAAAACTTTGTAAGTTTTTTATAAAAATCATTTTGACTTCTACAGTATTCTTTTTGAGGTATTTGCTGAATTTTATGCTCTCTTGAATTGGATTGAATTAATTGGTCCTGAAATTACATGTCAAATTTTAATGAAATGTTTCTTTCCTCAATGGCTTGATGCAATTGTTTCATGGCTTCGAAATCCTGGAATGGTCTTAGCTGAAGTGGCTCGATATTACAAAGAATGGAGTGATCGATTCCCACCATATCTTAAAGAAATACCATCGATTAAAGGTGAACTACAACGTGCTTTGAATCTTATTTCACAAGCGAAAAGAAATCTTCCAATTCAACTTGCTCCTGCTGCACCACTCCACCAACAACCAATGGAACAAGCTCCACGATTCTTTAATCCTCCACCAATTTCAACAACTCGACCCCTTCCAACTGCATCTCTTCGAGAATTTATTGAACATCGGGCGCAACAATCTGGTCTTGTTTTTATGCCATTGAGGAAGCAAATGGATGGAAAACCTGTGTATCAACTTGGTGGATTAGAAATATTCTTTGATCGTGATCTTCTTATTGCTTTTAATCTTGAAAGAAATCGTTGGGAACCAATTGGTGTGGAACATGCTTTCGAGATTGCCTCCGATTTTTGATTGTTTTTTGTATGTTTAGTTGTAAATATTTTTTTGAATAAAATTAAAGTGTATTAGAAAATGTGTAGATGCAGATAAAATTTACAAAAAAAGATTATTGAAAAATTTCGTTTAAACTATTTAAATGTTTATTATGTAAATTGTTGCCAAAAGAGATTAGTTTTCGTGACACTATATTACAGTAACTTTACATTGCCTTTCCTCCTGAAAAATAAATAATTGTTTTTTCTTCTTTCATTTCATCTGTAAAATCCATTTCTAATTTAACCTTCGCATTTGAATCAAATGATTTGATGAAACATAAATGAACTGGACAATACAAATTTAATTCAAGTAAAGTTAAAACAAAAGAGACTGCGCGCATTTTTTCCAAAAAATTTTCAAGGTTCTTTTTTCTGTATTATCGAGTGTGATGTTTTCGTTATTAGCGTGTTTTGATTGCTTAATTGAGTTTCAAGATGATAAAAAGCAGCAGTTACGATTTCATCTTTTTTATTGGTTTCCTAAATCGATGGATCATTAAAAGTGATATCATATTTTAAAAGAGTAAAATGTGATTCAAGACTTTATAAACTCAAGAGTCTTCTTCTGTAACAGTGCATAAGTGTGAAAATGAATGAATAACAGAAAGAGAAGAAGAATTGTTATTGTTGTTGATGAAGATGTTCATTGACGGACTCAATTTTGAAGTTTGCTAGAAACAAATTTATGTAAATTGAAAGATTACAGTACCTACAGCAATTTGAAATATAAAAATTCAAAAAAAACAAAGGAACAATCAAGATTGAAGAAAATTTTTGAAATTTCATAAATTTCTTGAAATCGAATCAGAGGGTTTTCTTTTGTAAATACACGAGACTTTGGATCAATGCATCTGGCAATATTTAAAGTGTCATGTGTGAAAAACTTATTTATTTATTTATTCATTGCATTTTCAAAAAAAAATAATTTTTTCATAACAACAATCATAACACAACTTTGTAAAAAACAATAGTTTTTGAATGAAATTTTTTACAGTATTCTCAAATTCTACAAAACGATATGAGTGTGCTAGTTTTCTTTCTCGTTATTTGTAAAATCAAATTCAAGCATGAATTTTGCTTTCAAAGTTTCAGAATTCCATTGATTAATACAAATTTGATAAATTGTTTTTGATTGAATTGGAATTTGAACTGTTGCTATATGGTTCTTTGCCTGAAATTCATAGATAGTTTTGATTTCTCCAGGTTTGTGATAACGGCCATATTCGGCATACTGTATTGATAATTCCGTTTTGCCATTTTCCAAAGAAAACAATTTTATTTTACCCATTTTGATGCTTTGAAATTGCGGATCAATAAAAATGTTATACGGTTTTCCATAATTTAAAATAATTTCTTTCTCCATTTGATTGAGAGTTTCTGTTAGTTTTATTGGTAGAATTACAGTAACCGGAATAGTAAAGATTGAACCAAATGATGGATTTATAGGATGTAAAACGTCTATTTCTGCAAAATTCAAACTTCCTTCTTCCAATTTTGTTGTATCAATTTTAACAGAAAAATAATTATCGGAACTTTCACAAGCTTGTGAAAGTTTAATAAATCTTTCAGCATTTGATGACAACTGTAAAATCCATTTTGTAAAATTGCCATTATGTTTAATATTTGGAAAACGCAAAATAAATTTTCGAACAATTGAATTTTGATTTTTATCAGTTTCATAAATTTTAATAAATTTCTCTGAATTTTGCAATAACTGGGTATTCGATTTCACAGTTTTGATAGCAGCTGAAATATTTTGATAAAGAAAATTAACAAACACGTTTTTAACAATTTGTTTTTCGATTTGTGGTTTAATGTAAATATTATTTGTCCCCTTCAACGGCCATAAATCTATCGAAAGTTGATCAATTCCATTTTTACAGTAATCAAAAGCTGCATCAATTTGAATAATTCCATGTCCAAATTCCAGTTTATTTCAATTTTGGGGTAATTTTGCAGTTTTGAATAAAATAAATTTAATCATCGAAAATGAATATTGAATTTTCTTTTGTTTTAAAGCTGAAAGCAAACATGCAACTGAACCGGCGGTATTTGGGGATGAAAAACTTGTTCCCGAGGATAATCTCTTTTTTACAGTATTATATCGAGGAACATTTGTCAGAGCAGCCCCTGGGGCAACAAACTCCCAACCAATGTTCCCATATACATCAGGACCTCGGGATGAAAAGGAATATAGTTCAAGAGTGTCTACATCATGGTTGATCTTTCTTCCAATTTCAGAAGGTAATTTCACAGCCCCAATTTTTAAAAACAAATCCTGGATATTTAGGTCACATTTGTTAAGTGAAGAATAAAAAGGACCACAATTTCCCACACTTTTAAAAATTAAAATATTATGTTTCTTAACCATTTGGGTAATTATGTTTTTAAAGCATCTGAAAATGTTTGAAAATAGGTATTTTGAGAAATGTATAAATTGCTTTAACCCTTTAAAACATTCAATGGAATAATTAATAATATCCACATTCATTTCAATGCATTTTAAAAGCTAAAAATTATAATCATAAGTATTTTTTAGTACTGTAATAGTGGAAGCTTACAGCTTTTTTGAGTGCTTTTGTTTTCATGGTATGTTTTTTCGTTGGTACTAAAACATTCATCGAAATAATTTGTGCTCCTGGAGCCAGGCCATCATTTTCAGGTTTATCTGGAAAATATGCTGCAGCAATTTGAGCAACAACACTTCCATGATCGATATGCGGAGTACAAATTTCAAGTAATTTTCCATCATCGTGTACAGTAATACAGTAACTCAAATTATTTTTAAGAATACCATAATCATTTTCATCCCGAAAATTTGTTAAAACTTTTGCTTCTTCCAAATCTCCAAAAGTTTCAATGCAAGCCAGTTTGTTAATAATAACTAGTTTAACATACTGCAAAAGTTTGAACACTTTTTGTGAACAAAAACACATAAATTTAGATACTGTAATTTAGGTAACAATTACCAAAATTTCAGCTTTTAACAAAACCTTTTGGGGATCATTTCAGAAGTGCAAACTGTCGCAGTATGTTAATAATAACTAGTTTAACATACTGCGAAAGTTTGAACACATTTTAAAATCAAAAACAGATAAATTTAGATACTGTAATTTAGGTAAAAATTACCAAAATTTCAGTGATTAATAAAACCTTTTGGGGATCATTTCAGAAGTGCAAACTGTCGCAGTATGTTAATAATAACTAGTTTAACATACTGCGAAAGTTTGAACACTTTTTGTGAACAAAAACACATAAATTTAGATACTGTAATTTAGGTAACAATTACCAAAATTTCAGAGATTAATAAAACCTTTTGGGGATCATTTCAGAAGTGCAAACTGTCGCAGTATGTTAATAATAACTAGTTCAACATACTGCGAAAGTTTGAACACATTTTAAAATCAAAAACAGATAAATTTAGATACTGTAATTTAGGTAAAAATTACCAAAATTTCAGTGATTAATAAAACCTTTTGGGGATCATTTCAGAAGTGCAAACTGTCGCAGTATGTTAATAATAACTAGTTCAACATACTGCAAAAGTTTGAACACATTTTAAAATCAAAAACAGATAAATTTAGATACTGTAATTTAGGTAAAAATTACCAAAATTTCAGTGATTAATAAAACCTTTTGGGGATCATTTCAGAAGTGCAAACTGTCGCAGTATGTTAATAATAACTAGTTCAACATACTGCGAAAGTTTGAACACATTTTAAAATCAAAAACAGATAAATTTAGATACTGTAATTTAGGTAAAAATTACCAAAATTTCAGTGATTAATAAAACCTTTTGGGGATCATTTCAGAAGTGCAAACTGTCGCAGTATGTTAATAATAACTAGTTTAACATACTGCGAAAGTTTGAACACATTTTAAAATCAAAAACAGATAAATTTAGATACTGTAATTTAGGTAAAAATTACCAAAATTTCAGTGATTAATAAAACCTTTTGGGGATCATTTCAGAAGTGCAAACTGTCGCAGTATGTTAATAATAACTAGTTCAACATACTGCGAAAGTTTGAACACTTTTTGTGAACAAAAACACATAAATTTAGATACTGTAATTTAGGTAACAATTACCAAAATTTCAGCTTTTAACAAAACCTTTTGGGGATCATTTCAGAAGTGCAAACTGTCGCAGTATGTTAATAATAACTAGTTTAACATACTGCGAAAGTTTGAACACTTTTTGTGAACAAAAACACATAAATTTAGATACTGTAATTTAGGTAACAATTACCAAAATTTCAGAGATTAATAAAACCTTTTGGGGATCATTTCAGAAGTGCAAACTGTCGCAGTATGTTAATAATAACTAGTTTAACATACTGCGAAAGTTTGAACACATTTTAAAATCAAAAACAGATAAATTTAGATACTGTAATTTAGGTAAAAATTACCAAAATTTCAGTGATTAATAAAACCTTTTGGGGATCATTTCAGAAGTGCAAACTGTCGCAGTATGTTAATAATAACTAGTTTAACATACTGCGAAAGTTTGAACACTTTTTGTAATCAAAAACACATAAATTTAGATACTGTAATTTAGGTAAAAATTACCAAAATTTCAATGATTAATAAAACCTTTTGGGGAACATTTCAGAAGTGCAAACTGTCGCAGTATGTTAATAATAACTAGTTTAACATACTGCGAAAGTTTGAACACATTTTAAAATCAAAAACAGATAAATTTAGATACTGTAATTTAGGTAAAAATTACCAAAATTTCAGTGATTAATAAAACCTTTTGGGGATCATTTCAGAAGTGCAAACTGTCGCAGTATGTTAATAATAACTAGTTTAACATACTGCGAAAGTTTGAACACTTTTTGTGAACAAAAACACATAAATTTAGATACTGTAATTTAGGTAAAAATTACCAAAATTTCAGTGATTAATAAAACCTTTTGGGGATCATTTCAGAAGTGCAAACTGTCGCAGTATGTTAATAATAACTAGTTTAACATACTGCGAAAGTTTGAACACTTTTTGTAATCAAAAACACATTAATTTAGATACTGTAATTTAGGTAAAAATTACCAAAATTTCAGTGATTAATAAAACCTTTTGGGGATCATTTCAGAAGTGCAAACTGTCGCAGTATGTTAATAATAACTAGTTTAACATACTGCGAAAGTTTGAACACTTTTTGTGAACAAAAACACATAAATTTAGATACTGTAATTTAGGTAAAAATTACCAAAATTTCAGTGATTAATAAAACCTTTTGGGGATCATTTCAGAAGTGCAAACTGTCGCAGTATGTTAATTATAACTAGTTTAACATACTGCGAAAGTTTGAACACATTTTAAAATCAAAAACAGATAAATTAAGATACTGTAATTTAGGTAAAAATTACCAAAATTTCAGTGATTAATAAAACCTTTTGGGGATCATTTCAGAAGTGCAAACTGTCGCAGTATGTTAATAATAACTAGTTTAACATACTGCGAAAGTTTGAACACTTTTTGTAATCAAAAACACATAAATTTAGATACTGTAATTTAGGTAACAATTACAAAAATTTCAGTGATTAATAAAACCTTTTGGGGATCATTTCAGAAGTGCAAACTGTCGCAGTATGTTAATAATAACTAGTTTAACATACTGCGAAAGTTTGAACACTTTTTGTGAACAAAAACACATAAATTTAGATACTGTAATTTAGGTAAAAATTACCAAAATTTCAGTGATTAATAAAACCTTTTGGGGATCATTTCAGAAGTGCAAACTGTCGCAGTATGTTAATAATAACTAGTTTAACATACTGCGAAAGTTTGAACACTTTTTGTGAACAAAAACACATAAATTTAGATACTGTAATTTAGGTAACAATTACCAAAATTTCAGTGATTAATAAAACCTTTTGGGGATCATTTCAGAAGTGCAAACTGTCGCAGTATGTTAATAATAACTAGTTTAACATACTGCGAAAGTTTGAACACTTTTTGTGAACAAAAACACATAAATTTAGATACTGTAATTTAGGTAACAATTACCAAAATTTCAGTGATTAATAAAACCTTTTGGGGATCATTTCAGAAGTGCAAACTGTCGCAGTATGTTAATAATAACTAGTTTAACATACTGCGAAAGTTTGAACACTTTTTGTGAACAAAATCACATAAATTTAGATACTGTAATTTAGGTAACAATTACCAAAATTTCAGTGATTAATAAAACCTTTTGGGGATCATTTCAGAAGTGCAAACTGTCGCAGTATGTTAATAATAACTAGTTTAACATACTGCGAAAGTTTGAACACTTTTTGTGAACAAAAACACATAAATTTAGATACTGTAATTTAGGTAACAATTACCAAAATTTCAGTGATTAATAAAACCTTTTGGGGATCATTTCAGAAGTGCAAACTGTCGCAGTATGTTAATAATAACTAGTTTAACATACTGCGAAAGTTTGAACACTTTTTGTAATCAAAAACACATAAATTTAGATACTGTAATTTAGGTAACAATTACAAAAATTTCAGTGATTAATAAAACCTTTTGGGGATCATTTCAGAAGTGCAAACTGTCGCAGTATGTTAATAATAACTAGTTTAACATACTGCGAAAGTTTGAACACTTTTTGTAATCAAAAACACATAAATTTAGATACTGTAATTTAGGTAAAAATTACCAAAATTTCAATGATTAATAAAACCTTTTGGGGATCATTTCAGAAGTGCAAACTGTCGCAGTATGTTAATAATAACTAGTTTAACATACTGCGAAAGTTTGAACACTTTTTGTAATCAAAAACACATAAATTTAGATACTGTAATTTAGGTAAAAATTACAAAAATTTCAGTGATTAATAAAACCTTTTGGGGATCATTTCAGAAGTGCAAACTGTCGCAGTATGTTAATAATAACTAGTTTAACATATTGCGAAAGTTTGAACACTTTTTGTAATCAAAAACAGATAAATTTAGATACTGTAATTTAGGTAAAAATTACCAAAATTTCAGTGATTAATAAAACCTTCTGGGGATCATTTCAGAAGTGCAAACTGTCGCAGTATGTTAATAATAACTAGTTTAACATACTGCGAAAGTTTGAACACTTTTTGTGAACAAAAACACATAAATTTAGATACTGTAATTTAGGTAACAATTACCAAAATTTCAGTGATTAATAAAACCTTTTGGGGATCATTTCAGAAGTGCAAACTGTCGCAGTATGTTAATAATAACTAGTTTAACATACTGCGAAAGTTTGAACACTTTTTGTAATCAAAAACACATAAATTTAGATACTGTAATTTAGGTAACAATTACAAAAAATTCAGTGATTAATAAAACCTTTTGGGGATCATTTCAGAAGTGCAAACTGTCGCAGTATGTTAATAATAACTAGTTTAACATACTGCGAAAGTTTGAACACTTTTTGTAATCAAAAACACATAAATTTAGATACTGTAATTTAGGTAACAATTACAAAAATTTCAGAGATTAATAAAACCTTTTGGGGATCATTTCAGAAGTGCAAACTGTCGCAGTATGTTAATAATAACTAGTTTAACATACTGCGAAAGTTTGAACACTTTTTGTAATCAAAAACACATAAATTTAGATACTGTAATTTAGGTAACAATTACAAAAATTTCAGTGATTAATAAAACCTTTTGGGGATCATTTCAGAAGTGCAAACTGTCGCAGTATGTTAATAATAACTAGTTTAACATACTGCGAAAGTTTGAACACTTTTTGTAATCAAAAACACATAAATTTAGATACTGTAATTTAGGTAAAAATTACCAAAATTTCAATGATTAATAAAACCTTTTGGGGATCATTTCAGAAGTGCAAACTGTCGCAGTATGTTAATAATAACTAGTTTAACATACTGCGAAAGTTTGAACACTTTTTGTAATCAAAAACACATAAATTTAGATACTGTAATTTAGGTAAAAATTACAAAAATTTCAGTGATTAATAAAACCTTTTGGGGATCATTTCAGAAGTGCAAACTGTCGCAGTATGTTAATAATAACTAGTTTAACGGTACTTCTTTACTTTTGCACCCCCTTGCAACTTCCTTCCTTGAACGATGATTTTCCTTGTTGTTTTTCTTCAAAGTTTTTTACAAAAAGTAAAAACTTTGAAGAAAGACAGCAAAAAAAACCACCGTTCAAGGAAGGAAAAAACATGTCGAAAGAACTCGATTAACGACATTCACCAACCTTTTATACTACTTTGAAGCATTAACATAATTTGCATTGACAAATTTGAATTTACGAATGAGGGAATGCAAAAAGTACAATAGTGTAGCACTGATTTGCTGTTTTTACTGTAGTTTTGCATTACTTTATCATTTCACGAACAATTCAACAGAGATGCAAATTTGACAAAATCACCAAAAAGTAAAAATTGATGCAAATTTGAAAAAAATCAAAGAAGGAAGTTGCAAGGGGGTGCAAAAGTAAAGAAGTGCCAGTTTAACATATTGCGAAAGTTTGAACACTTTTTGTAATCAAAAACAGATAAATTTAGATACTGTAATTTAGGTAAAAATTACCAAAATTTCAGTGATTAATAAAACCTTCTGGGGATCATTTCAGAAGTGCAAACTGTCGCAGTATGTTTATAATAACTAGTTTAACATACTGCGAAAGTTTGAACACTTTTTGTAATCAAAAACACATAAATTTAGATACTGTAATTTAGGTAACAATTACAAAAATTTCAGTGATTAATAAAACCTTCAGGGGATCATTTCAGAAGTGCAAACTGTCGCAGTATGTTAATAATAACTAGTTTAACATACTGCGAAAGTTTGAACACTTTTTGTAATCAAAAACAGATAAATTTAGATACTGTAATTTAGGTAAAAATTACCAAAATTTCAGTGATTAATAAAACCTTCAGGGGATCATTTCAGAAGTGCAAACTGTCGCAGTATGTTAATAATAACTAGTTTAACATACTGCGAAAGTTTGAACACTTTTTGTAATCAAAAACAGATAAATTTAGATACTGTAATTTAGGTAAAAATTACCAAAATTTCAGTGATTAATAAAACCTTCAGGGGATCATTTCAGAAGTGCAAACTGTCGCAGTATGTTAATAATAACTAGTTTAACATACTGCGAAAGTTTGAACACTTTTTGTAATCAAAAACACATAAATTTAGATACTGTAATTTAGGTAACAATTACAAAAATTTCAGTGATTAATAAAACCTTCAGGGGATCATTTCAGAAGTGCAAACTGTCGCAGTATGTTTATAATAACTAGTTTAACATACTGCGAAAGTTTGAACACTTTTTGTAATCAAAAACAGATAAATTTAGATACTGTAATTTAGGTAAAAATTACCAAAATTTCAGTGATTAATAAAACCTTCAGGGGATCATTTCAGAAGTGCAAACTGTCGCAGTATGTTTATAATAACTAGTTTAACATACTGCGAAAGTTTGAACACTTTTTGTAATCAAAAACAGATAAATTTAGATACTGTAATTTAGGTAAAAATTACCAAAATTTCAGTGATTAATAAAACCTTCAGGGGATCATTTCAGAAGTGCAAACTGTCGCAGTATGTTAATAATAACTAGTTTAACATATTGCGAAAGTTTGAACACTTTTTGTAATCAAAAACAGATAAATTTAGATACTGTAATTTAGGTAACAATTACAAAAATTTCAGAGATTAATAAAACCTTTTGGGGATCATTTCAGAAGTGCAAACTGTCGCAGTATGTTAATAATAACTAGTTTAACATACTGCGAAAGTTTGAACACTTTTTGTAATCAAAAACACATAAATTTAGATACTGTAATTTAGGTAACAATTACAAAAATTTCAGTGATTAATAAAACCTTTTGGGGATCATTTCAGAAGTGCAAACTGTCGCAGTATGTTTATAATAACTAGTTTAACATACTGCGAAAGTTTGAACACTTTTTGTAATCAAAAACAGATAAATTTAGATACTGTAATTTAGGTAAAAATTACCAAAATTTCAGTGATTAATAAAACCTTCAGGGGATCATTTCAGAAGTGCAAACTGTCGCAGTATGTTAATAATAACTAGTTTAACATATTGCGAAAGTTTGAACACTTTTTGTAATCAAAAACAGATAAATTTAGATACTGTAATTTAGGTAACAATTACAAAAATTTCAGAGATTAATAAAACCTTTTGGGGATCATTTCAGAAGTGCAAACTGTCGCAGTATGTTAATAATAACTAGTTTAACATACTGCGAAAGTTTGAACACTTTTTGTAATCAAAAACAGATAAATTTAGATACTGTAATTTAGGTAACAATTACAAAAATTTCAGAGATTAATAAAACCTTTTGGGGATCATTTCAGAAGTGCAAACTGTCGCAGTATGTTTATAATAACTAGTTTAACATACTGCGAAAGTTTGAACACTTTTTGTAATCAAAAACACATAAATTTAGATACTGTAATTTAGGTAACAATTACAAAAATTTCAGAGATTAATAAAACCTTTTGGGGATCATTTCAGAAGTGCAAACTGTCGCAGTATGTTTATAATAACTAGTTTAACATACTGCGAAAGTTTGAACACTTTTTGTAATCAAAAACACATAAATTTAGATACTGTAATTTAGGTAACAATTACAAAAATTTCAGAGATTAATAAAACCTTTTGGGGATCATTTCAGAAGTGCAAACTGTCGCAGTATGTTTATAATAACTAGTTTAACATACTGCGAAAGTTTGAACACTTTTTGTAATCAAAAACACATAAATTTAGATACTGTAATTTAGGTAACAATTACAAAAATTTCAGAGATTAATAAAACCTTTTGGGGATCATTTCAGAAGTGCAAACTGTCGCAGTATGTTTATAATAACTAGTTTAACATACTGCGAAAGTTTGAACACTTTTTGTAATCAAAAACACATAAATTTAGATACTGTAATTTAGGTAACAATTACAAAAATTTCAGAGATTAATAAAACCTTTTGGGGATCATTTCAGAAGTGCAAACTGTCGCAGTATGTTTATAATAACTAGTTTAACATACTGCGAAAGTTTGAACACTTTTTGTAATCAAAAACACATAAATTTAGATACTGTAATTTAGGTAACAATTACAAAAATTTCAGAGATTAATAAAACCTTTTGGGGATCATTTCAGAAGTGCAAACTGTCGCAGTATGTTTATAATAACTAGTTTAACATACTGCGAAAGTTTGAACACTTTTTGTAATCAAAAACACATAAATTTAGATACTGTAATTTAGGTAACAATTACAAAAATTTCAGAGATTAATAAAACCTTTTGGGGATCATTTCAGAAGTGCAAACTGTCGCAGTATGTTTATAATAACTAGTTTAACATACTGCGAAAGTTTGAACACTTTTTGTAATCAAAAACACATAAATTTAGATACTGTAATTTAGGTAACAATTACAAAAATTTCAGAGATTAATAAAACCTTTTGGGGATCATTTCAGAAGTGCAAACTGTCGCAGTATGTTTATAATAACTAGTTTAACATACTGCGAAAGTTTGAACACTTTTTGTAATCAAAAACACATAAATTTAGATACTGTAATTTAGGTAACAATTACAAAAATTTCAGAGATTAATAAAACCTTTTGGGGATCATTTCAGAAGTGCAAACTGTCGCAGTATGTTTATAATAACTAGTTTAACATACTGCGAAAGTTTGAACACTTTTTGTAATCAAAAACAGATAAATTTAGATACTGTAATTTAGGTAAAAATTACCAAAATTTCAGTGATTAATAAAACCTTCAGGGGATCATTTCAGAAGTGCAAACTGTCGCAGTATGTTAATAATAACTAGTTTAACATATTGCGAAAGTTTGAACACTTTTTGTAATCAAAAACAGATAAATTTAGATACTGTAATTTAGGTAACAATTACAAAAATTTCAGAGATTAATAAAACCTTTTGGGGATCATTTCAGAAGTGCAAACTGTCGCAGTATGTTAATAATAACTAGTTTAACATACTGCGAAAGTTTGAACACTTTTTGTAATCAAAAACACATAAATTTAGATACTGTAATTTAGGTAAAAATTACCAAAATTTCAATGATTAATAAAACCTTTTGGGGATCATTTCAGAAGTGCAAACTGTCGCAGTATGTTAATAATAACTAGTTTAACATACTGCGAAAGTTTGAACACTTTTTGTAATCAAAAACACATAAATTTAGATACTGTAATTTAGGTAAAAATTACAAAAATTTCAGTGATTAATAAAACCTTTTGGGGATCATTTCAGAAGTGCAAACTGTCGCAGTATGTTAATAATAACTAGTTTAACATATTGCGAAAGTTTGAACACTTTTTGTAATCAAAAACACATAAATTTAGATACTGTAATTTAGGTAAAAATTACCAAAATTTCAATGATTAATAAAACCTTTTGGGGATCATTTCAGAAGTGCAAACTGTCGCAGTATGTTAATAATAACTAGTTTAACATACTGCGAAAGTTTGAACACTTTTTGTAATCAAAAACAGATAAATTTAGATACTGTAATTTAGGTAACAATTACAAAAATTTCAGTGATTAATAAAACCTTTTGGGGATCATTTCAGAAGTGCAAACTGTCGCAGTATGTTAATAATAACTAGTTTAACATACTGCGAAAGTTTGAACACTTTTTGTAATCAAAAACAGATAAATTTAGATACTGTAATTTAGGTAACAATTACAAAAATTTCAGTGATTAATAAAACCTTCAGGGGATCATTTCAGAAGTGCAAACTGTCGCAGTATGTTAATAATAACTAGTTTAACATATTGCGAAAGTTTGAACACTTTTTGTAATCAAAAACAGATAAATTTAGATACTGTAATTTAGGTAACAATTACAAAAATTTCAGTGATTAATAAAACCTTTTGGGGATCATTTCAGAAGTGCAAACTGTCGCAGTATGTTAATAATAACTAGTTTAACATACTGCGAAAGTTTGAACACTTTTTGTAATCAAAAACACATAAATTTAGATACTGTAATTTAGGTAAAAATTACCAAAATTTCAATGATTAATAAAACCTTTTGGGGATCATTTCAGAAGTGCAAACTGTCGCAGTATGTTAATAATAACTAGTTTAACATACTGCGAAAGTTTGAACACTTTTTGTAATCAAAAACACATAAATTTAGATACTGTAATTTAGGTAAAAATTACAAAAATTTCAGTGATTAATAAAACCTTTTGGGGATCATTTCAGAAGTGCAAACTGTCGCAGTATGTTAATAATAACTAGTTTAACATATTGCGAAAGTTTGAACACTTTTTGTAATCAAAAACACATAAATTTAGATACTGTAATTTAGGTAAAAATTACCAAAATTTCAATGATTAATAAAACCTTTTGGGGATCATTTCAGAAGTGCAAACTGTCGCAGTATGTTAATAATAACTAGTTTAACATACTGCGAAAGTTTGAACACTTTTTGTAATCAAAAACACATAAATTTAGATACTGTAATTTAGGTAAAAATTACAAAAATTTCAGTGATTAATAAAACCTTTTGGGGATCATTTCAGAAGTGCAAACTGTCGCAGTATGTTAATAATAACTAGTTTAACATACTGCGAAAGTTTGAACACTTTTTGTAATCAAAAACACATAAATTTAGATACTGTAATTTAGGTAACAATTACAAAAATTTCAGTGATTAATAAAACCTTTTGGGGATCATTTCAGAAGTGCAAACTGTCGCAGTATGTTAATAATAACTAGTTTAACATACTGCGAAAGTTTGAACACTTTTTGTAATCAAAAACACATAAATTTAGATACTGTAATTTAGGTAACAATTACAAAAATTTCAGAGATTAATAAAACCTTTTGGGGATCATTTCAGAAGTGCAAACTGTCGCAGTATGTTAATAATAACTAGTTTAACATACTGCGAAAGTTTGAACACTTTTTGTAATCAAAAACACATAAATTTAGATACTGTAATTTAGGTAACAATTACAAAAATTTCAGTGATTAATAAAACCTTTTGGGGATCATTTCAGAAGTGCAAACTGTCGCAGTATGTTAATAATAACTAGTTTAACATACTGCGAAAGTTTGAACACTTTTTGTAATCAAAAACACATAAATTTAGATACTGTAATTTAGGTAAAAATTACCAAAATTTCAATGATTAATAAAACCTTTTGGGGATCATTTCAGAAGTGCAAACTGTCGCAGTATGTTAATAATAACTAGTTTAACATACTGCGAAAGTTTGAACACTTTTTGTAATCAAAAACACATAAATTTAGATACTGTAATTTAGGTAAAAATTACAAAAATTTCAGTGATTAATAAAACCTTTTGGGGATCATTTCAGAAGTGCAAACTGTCGCAGTATGTTAATAATAACTAGTTTAACATATTGCGAAAGTTTGAACACTTTTTGTAATCAAAAACAGATAAATTTAGATACTGTAATTTAGGTAACAATTACAAAAATTTCAGTGATTAATAAAACCTTTTGGGGATCATTTCAGAAGTGCAAACTGTCGCAGTATGTTAATAATAACTAGTTTAACATACTGCGAAAGTTTGAACACTTTTTGTAATCAAAAACACATAAATTTAGATACTGTAATTTAGGTAAAAATTACCAAAATTTCAATGATTAATAAAACCTTTTGGGGATCATTTCAGAAGTGCAAACTGTCGCAGTATGTTAATAATAACTAGTTTAACATACTGCGAAAGTTTGAACACTTTTTGTAATCAAAAACACATAAATTTAGATACTGTAATTTAGGTAAAAATTACAAAAATTTCAGTGATTAATAAAACCTTTTGGGGATCATTTCAGAAGTGCAAACTGTCGCAGTATGTTAATAATAACTAGTTTAACATACTGCGAAAGTTTGAACACTTTTTGTAATCAAAAACACATAAATTTAGATACTGTAATTTAGGTAAAAATTACCAAAATTTCAATGATTAATAAAACCTTTTGGGGATCATTTCAGAAGTGCAAACTGTCGCAGTATGTTAATAATAACTAGTTTAACATACTGCGAAAGTTTGAACACTTTTTGTAATCAAAAACACATAAATTTAGATACTGTAATTTAGGTAAAAATTACAAAAATTTCAGTGATTAATAAAACCTTTTGGGGATCATTTCAGAAGTGCAAACTGTCGCAGTATGTTAATAATAACTAGTTTAACATACTGCGAAAGTTTGAACACTTTTTGTAATCAAAAACACATAAATTTAGATACTGTAATTTAGGTAAAAATTACCAAAATTTCAGTGATTAATAAAACCTTCTGGGGATCATTTCAGAAGTGCAAACTGTCGCAGTATGTTTATAATAACTAGTTTAACATACTGCGAAAGTTTGAACACTTTTTGTAATCAAAAACACATAAATTTAGATACTGTAATTTAGGTAACAATTACAAAAATTTCAGTGATTAATAAAACCTTCAGGGGATCATTTCAGAAGTGCAAACTGTCGCAGTATGTTTATAATAACTAGTTTAACATACTGCGAAAGTTTGAACACTTTTTGTAATCAAAAACAGATAAATTTAGATACTGTAATTTAGGTAAAAATTACCAAAATTTCAGTGATTAATAAAACCTTCAGGGGATCATTTCAGAAGTGCAAACTGTCGCAGTATGTTAATAATAACTAGTTTAACATATTGCGAAAGTTTGAACACTTTTTGTAATCAAAAACAGATAAATTTAGATACTGTAATTTAGGTAACAATTACAAAAATTTCAGAGATTAATAAAACCTTTTGGGGATCATTTCAGAAGTGCAAACTGTCGCAGTATGTTAATAATAACTAGTTTAACATACTGCGAAAGTTTGAACACTTTTTGTAATCAAAAACACATAAATTTAGATACTGTAATTTAGGTAACAATTACAAAAATTTCAGTGATTAATAAAACCTTTTGGGGATCATTTCAGAAGTGCAAACTGTCGCAGTATGTTTATAATAACTAGTTTAACATACTGCGAAAGTTTGAACACTTTTTGTAATCAAAAACAGATAAATTTAGATACTGTAATTTAGGTAAAAATTACCAAAATTTCAGTGATTAATAAAACCTTCAGGGGATCATTTCAGAAGTGCAAACTGTCGCAGTATGTTTATAATAACTAGTTTAACATACTGCGAAAGTTTGAACACTTTTTGTAATCAAAAACAGATAAATTTAGATACTGTAATTTAGGTAACAATTACAAAAATTTCAGAGATTAATAAAACCTTTTGGGGATCATTTCAGAAGTGCAAACTGTCGCAGTATGTTTATAATAACTAGTTTAACATACTGCGAAAGTTTGAACACTTTTTGTAATCAAAAACACATAAATTTAGATACTGTAATTTAGGTAACAATTACAAAAATTTCAGAGATTAATAAAACCTTTTGGGGATCATTTCAGAAGTGCAAACTGTCGCAGTATGTTTATAATAACTAGTTTAACATACTGCGAAAGTTTGAACACTTTTTGTAATCAAAAACACATAAATTTAGATACTGTAATTTAGGTAACAATTACAAAAATTTCAGAGATTAATAAAACCTTTTGGGGATCATTTCAGAAGTGCAAACTGTCGCAGTATGTTTATAATAACTAGTTTAACATACTGCGAAAGTTTGAACACTTTTTGTAATCAAAAACACATAAATTTAGATACTGTAATTTAGGTAACAATTACAAAAATTTCAGAGATTAATAAAACCTTTTGGGGATCATTTCAGAAGTGCAAACTGTCGCAGTATGTTTATAATAACTAGTTTAACATACTGCGAAAGTTTGAACACTTTTTGTAATCAAAAACACATAAATTTAGATACTGTAATTTAGGTAACAATTACAAAAATTTCAGAGATTAATAAAACCTTTTGGGGATCATTTCAGAAGTGCAAACTGTCGCAGTATGTTTATAATAACTAGTTTAACATACTGCGAAAGTTTGAACACTTTTTGTAATCAAAAACAGATAAATTTAGATACTGTAATTTAGGTAAAAATTACCAAAATTTCAGTGATTAATAAAACCTTCAGGGGATCATTTCAGAAGTGCAAACTGTCGCAGTATGTTAATAATAACTAGTTTAACATATTGCGAAAGTTTGAACACTTTTTGTAATCAAAAACAGATAAATTTAGATACTGTAATTTAGGTAACAATTACAAAAATTTCAGAGATTAATAAAACCTTTTGGGGATCATTTCAGAAGTGCAAACTGTCGCAGTATGTTAATAATAACTAGTTTAACATACTGCGAAAGTTTGAACACTTTTTGTAATCAAAAACACATAAATTTAGATACTGTAATTTAGGTAACAATTACAAAAATTTCAGTGATTAATAAAACCTTTTGGGGATCATTTCAGAAGTGCAAACTGTCGCAGTATGTTAATAATAACTAGTTTAACATACTGCGAAAGTTTGAACACTTTTTGTAATCAAAAACACATAAATTTAGATACTGTAATTTAGGTAAAAATTACCAAAATTTCAATGATTAATAAAACCTTTTGGGGATCATTTCAGAAGTGCAAACTGTCGCAGTATGTTAATAATAACTAGTTTAACATACTGCGAAAGTTTGAACACTTTTTGTAATCAAAAACACATAAATTTAGATACTGTAATTTAGGTAAAAATTACAAAAATTTCAGTGATTAATAAAACCTTTTGGGGATCATTTCAGAAGTGCAAACTGTCGCAGTATGTTAATAATAACTAGTTTAACATATTGCGAAAGTTTGAACACTTTTTGTAATCAAAAACAGATAAATTTAGATACTGTAATTTAGGTAAAAATTACCAAAATTTCAGTGATTAATAAAACCTTCTGGGGATCATTTCAGAAGTGCAAACTGTCGCAGTATGTTTATAATAACTAGTTTAACATACTGCGAAAGTTTGAACACTTTTTGTAATCAAAAACACATAAATTTAGATACTGTAATTTAGGTAACAATTACAAAAATTTCAGTGATTAATAAAACCTTTTGGGGATCATTTCAGAAGTGCAAACTGTCGCAGTATGTTTATAATAACTAGTTTAACATACTGCGAAAGTTTGAACACTTTTTGTAATCAAAAACAGATAAATTTAGATACTGTAATTTAGGTAAAAATTACCAAAATTTCAGTGATTAATAAAACCTTCTGGGGATCATTTCAGAAGTGCAAACTGTCGCAGTATGTTAATAATAACTAGTTTAACATATTGCGAAAGTTTGAACACTTTTTGTAATCAAAAACAGATAAATTTAGATACTGTAATTTAGGTAAAAATTACCAAAATTTCAGTGATTAATAAAACCTTTTGGGGATCATTTCAGAAGTGCAAACTGTCGCAGTATGTTAATAATAACTAGTTTAACATACTGCGAAAGTTTGAACACTTTTTGTAATCAAAAACACATAAATTTAGATACTGTAATTTAGGTAAAAATTACCAAAATTTCAGTGATTAATAAAACCTTTTGGGGATCATTTCAGAAGTGCAAACTGTCGCAGTATGTTAATAATAACTAGTTTAACATACTGCGAAAGTTTGAACACTTTTTGTAATCAAAAACACATAAATTTAGATACTGTAATTTAGGTAACAATTACAAAAATTTCAGTGATTAATAAAACCTTTTGGGGATCATTTCAGAAGTGCAAACTGTCGCAGTATGTTAATAATAACTAGTTTAACATACTGCGAAAGTTTGAACACATTTTAAAATCAAAAACAGATAAATTTAGATACTGTAATTTAGGTAAAAATTACCAAAATTTCAGTGATTAATAAAACCTTTTGGGGATCATTTCAGAAGTGCAAACTGTCGCAGTATGTTAATAATAACTAGTTTAACATACTGCGAAAGTTTGAACACATTTTAAAATCAAAAACAGATAAATTTAGATACTGTAATTTAGGTAAAAATTACCAAAATTTCAGTGATTAATAAAACCTTTTGGGGATCATTTCAGAAGTGCAAACTGACGCAGTATGTTAATAATAACTAGTTTAATATACTGCGAAAGTTTGAACACATTTTAAAATCAAAAACAGATAAATTTAGATACTGTAATTTAGGTAAAAATTACCAAAATTTCAGTGATTAATAAAACCTTCTGGGGATCATTTCAGAAGTGCAAACTGACGCAGTATGTTAATAATAACTAGTTTAACATACTGCGAAAGTTTGAACACTTTTTGTGAACAAAAACACATAAATTTAGATACTGTAATTTAGGTAAAAATTACCAAAATTTCAGTGATTAATAAAACCTTCTGGGGACCATTTCAGAAGTGCAAACTGACGCAGTATGTTAATAATAACTAGTTTAACATACTGCGAAAGTTTGAACACTTTTTGTGAACAAAAACACATAAATTTAGATACTGTAATTTAGGTAACAATTACAAAAATTTCAGTGATTAATAAAACCTTTTGGGGATCATTTCAGAAGTGCAAACTGTCGCAGTATGTTAATAATAACTAGTTTAACATACTGCGAAAGTTTGAACACATTTTAAAATCAAAAACAGATAAATTTAGATACTGTAATTTAGGTAACAATTACAAAAATTTCAGTGATTAATAAAACCTTTTGGGGATCATTTCAGAAGTGCAAACTGACGCAGTATGTTAATAATAACTAGTTTAACATACTGCGAAAGTTTGAACACTTTTTGTGAACAAAAACACATAAATTTAGATACTGTAATTTAGGTAAAAATTACCAAAATTTCAGTGATTAATAAAACCTTTTGGGGATCATTTCAGAAGTGCAAACTGTCGCAGTATGTTAATAATAACTAGTTTAACATACTGCGAAAGTTTGAACACATTTTAAAATCAAAAACAGATAAATTTAGATACTGTAATTTAGGTAACAATTACAAAAATTTCAGTGATTAATAAAACCTTCTGGGGATCATTTCAGAAGTGCAAACTGACGCAGTATGTTAATAATAACTAGTTTAACATACTGCGAAAGTTTGAACACTTTTTGTAATCAAAAACACATAAATTTAGATACTGTAATTTAGGTAACAATTACAAAAATTTCAGTGATTAATAAAACCTTTTGGGGATCATTTCAGAAGTGCAAACTGTCGCAGTATGTTAATAATAACTAGTTTAACATACTGCGAAAGTTTGAACACATTTTAAAATCAAAAACAGATAAATTTAGATACTGTAATTTAGGTAACAATTACAAAAATTTCATTGATTAATAAAACCTTCTGGGGATCATTTCAGAAGTGCAAACTGACGCAGTATGTTAATAATAACTAGTTTAACATACTGCGAAAGTTTGAACACATTTTAAAATCAAAAACAGATAAATTTAGATACTGTAATTTAGGTAAAAATTACCAAAATTTCAGTGATTAATAAAACCTTCTGGGGACCATTTCAGAAGTGCAAACTGTCGCAGTATGTTAATAATAACTAGTTTAACATACTGCGAAAGTTTGAACACTTTTTGTAATCAAAAACACATAAATTTAGATACTGTAATTTAGGTAAAAATTACCAAAATTTCAGTGATTAATAAAACCTTTTGGGGATCATTTCAGAAGTGCAAACTGACGCAGTATGTTAATAATAACTAGTTTAACATACTGCGAAAGTTTGAACACTTTTTGTGAACAAAAACACATAAATTTAGATACTGTAATTTAGGTAAAAATTACCAAAATTTCAGTGATTAATAAAACCTTCTGGGGACCATTTCAGAAGTGCAAACTGACGCAGTATGTTAATAATAACTAGTTTAATATACTGCGAAAGTTTGAACACATTTTAAAATCAAAAACAGATAAATTTAGATACTGTAATTTAGGTAACAATTACAAAAATTTCAGTGATTAATAAAACCTTTTGGGGATCATTTCAGAAGTGCAAACTGTTGCAGTATGTTAATAATAACTAGTTTAACATACTGCGAAAGTTTGAACACTTTTTGTGAACAAAAACACATAAATTTAGATACTGTAATTTAGGTAAAAATTACCAAAATTTCAGTGATTAATAAAACCTTCTGGGGACCATTTCAGAAGTGCAAACTGACGCAGTATGTTAATAATAACTAGTTTAACATACTGCGAAAGTTTGAACACTTTTTGTGAACAAAAACACATAAATTTAGATACTGTAATTTAGGTAAAAATTACCAAAATTTCAGTGATTAATAAAACCTTCTGGGGACCATTTCAGAAGTGCAAACTGACGCAGTATGTTAATAATAACTAGTTTAATATACTGCGAAAGTTTGAACACATTTTAAAATCAAAAACAGATAAATTTAGATACTGTAATTTAGGTAACAATTACAAAAATTTCAGTGATTAATAAAACCTTTTGGGGATCATTTCAGAAGTGCAAACTGTTGCAGTATGTTAATAATAACTAGTTTAATATACTGCGAAAGTTTCAGCACTTTTTGTGATCAAAAACATATAAATTTAGATACTGTAATTTAGGTAACAATTACCAAAATTTCAGTTATTAATAAAACCTTTTGGGGATCATTTCAGAAGTGCAAACTGTTGCAGTATGTTAATAATAACTAGTTTAACATACTGCGAAAGTTTCAGCACTTTTTGTGATCAAAAACAGATAAATTTAGATACTGTAATTTAGGTAAAAATTACCAAAATTTCAGTGATTAATAAAACCTTTTGGGGATCATTTCAGAAGTGCAAACTGACGCAGTATGTTAATAATAACTAGTTTAACATACTGCGAAAGTTTGAACACTTTTTGTGAACAAAAACACATAAATTTAGATACTGTAATTTAGGTAAAAATTACCAAAATTTCAGTTATTAATAAAACCTTTTGGGGATCATTTCAGAAGTGCAAACTGTTGCAGTATGTTAATAATAACTAGTTTAACATACTGCGAAAGTTTCAGCACTTTTTGTGATCAAAAACAGATAAATTTAGATACTGTAATTTAGGTAAAAATTACCAAAATTTCAGTGATTAATAAAACCTTTTGGGGATCATTTCAGAAGTGCAAACTGTTGCAGTATGTTAATAATAACTAGTTTAATATACTGCGAAAGTTTCAGCACTTTTTGTGATCAAAAACATATAAATTTAGATACTGTAATTTAGGTAACAATTACCAAAATTTCAGTTATTAATAAAACCTTTTGGGGATCATTTCAGAAGTGCAAACTGTTGCAGTATGTTAATAATAACTAGTTTAACATACTGCGAAAGTTTCAGCACTTTTTGTGATCAAAAACATATAAATTTAGATACTGTAATTTAGGTAACAATTACCAAAATTTCAGTTATTAATAAAACCTTTTGGGGATCATTTCAGAAGTGCAAACTGACGCAGTATGTTAATAATAACTAGTTTAACATACTGCGAAAGTTTGAACACTTTTTGTGAACAAAAACACATAAATTTAGATACTGTAATTTAGGTAAAAATTACCAAAATTTCAGTGATTAATAAAACCTTCTGGGGACCATTTCAGAAGTGCAAACTGACGCAGTATGTTAATAATAACTAGTTTAACATACTGCGAAAGTTTGAACACTTTTTGTGAACAAAAACACATAAATTTAGATACTGTAATTTAGGTAAAAATTACCAAAATTTCAGTGATTAATAAAACCTTTTGGGGACCATTTCAGAAGTGCAAACTGACGCAGTATGTTAATAATAACTAGTTTAATATACTGCGAAAGTTTCAGCACTTTTTGTGATCAAAAACATATAAATTTAGATACTGTAATTTAGGTAACAATTACCAAAATTTCAGTTATTAATAAAACCTTTTGGGGATCATTTCAGAAGTGCAAACTGTTGCAGTATGTTAATAATAACTAGTTTAACATACTGCGAAAGTTTGAACACTTTTTGTAATCAAAAACACATAAATTTAGATACTGTAATTTAGGTAAAAATTACCAAAATTTCAATGATTAATAAAACCTTTTGGGGATCATTTCAGAAGTGCAAACTGTCGCAGTATGTTAATAATAACTAGTTTAACATACTGCGAAAGTTTGAACACTTTTTGTGAACAAAAACACATAAATTTAGATACTGTAATTTAGGTAAAAATTACCAAAATTTCAGTGATTAATAATTTATTTATTATATTTTTGTGTTTCTGATTTGATTCTCAGGGGTAATTGTTGGGTTAGATGAACGTCTATACTTTGAGGGGTTTGTAATAAGGCTTTATTGTTGATATCAATTGATGTAAAAATTTTTCATTATGTTTTGGATAAAGAGAAATCTAGTCATTTACTGAAACAAAAAATGTTCCTATAAATTACTGTTGCCTGAAGCTGCCGGTTCTAGTACCGTATAAAAATATTACGCATACAATATAAGAATGGGTAAATAGTTCTCTTCTTTTAGTCCATTGCTCTACATTCTATTAAATGGAATGGACATCGTGTCGAATACGACCACTTTTGGTACTGGGTCCAAAAGTGGTCGTATTCCATACACCATTCTTCCATCCAAGTATGTTAGTTTAAATTATTTTAATTAGAGGAAGGTTTAACTCAGTTGATTTTTTCTGACTTAAAACTTCCAAACGCTTTATTTAAAAAAGTTAAACTTTCTTCGGATCATTTTAAATATCAGATTCCGGTTTTGCCGTTTAATTTGTTCATTTACTTGTTACACCTAAAAAAAAGATATGAGTTATTTAAAATAGCATTTTCAGATGGTTCACCTCCACAAGCCGTTCAATAGAATGCAGCGGCAGCTGTTCGAGCTGGTTTTGGTATGTATTTTATCTTTGTTTCTATAAAGTGTAGGTGCACCGTTTGGCATACTGTAAAAGTTTTTCGTGACAATTAAATACTTCTAAGTAGTAGAAAAGTGAAAAGATATTTCAAACTGTAAATTTGTTTATTTATTTTGGGAAAAAAAATCATAAAAAAGATGTTTTTTCATTGAATTCAATGGAATAGAAAACTTTTTTGTTAATATTTAATACATTCCAAATGAAAATTTAATGGATACCATGTGACATATTTTAAAACAATACTGATAAATATGTATCTATAATTCAAAACCGTAAATTTGTTTAATTTAGGCCAAAAAAATCATAAAAAAATTATTGTGTTAAAGGAGGAGAAAACTTGCTGCTCGAACGCTGTTCACATTTTGTTTGTTAAAGTCTATCAACGTATTAATTTTTGATTTTTGATTGGATTAAGTAGTTTTTGGCTAATAAGAAACACATTTTTGGTTTACGGTAGCTTTAAGAGGAGGTTAAGGTTATTTTAATCACGGATTTCTTCTGACGTACTCTGTTGGCAAATTGTTTTCAGTGTTTAATTTTGTTTGATGAACGTGCAGTAGTGACAAGGGTATTTCTTTCGATTACGTACAGTAGCGTTTAAAAGTTTTGACACAAAATTTTTTTTCACAAGAATTTTTTTAAAGTAGTTGGACCTTCGTCAGAAATACGTGAATAAATTTTAACTAATCTCTTAAAACTACCGTAAGTCAAAAATGTGTTTCTCATTAACCGAAAAAAGCTACCGTAATCCAATCAAAAATTAATGAGTTGAGAGACGTTAAGAAACAAAATGTGAACAGATGTCGAGCAGCAAGTTTTCTTCTGTTTCAAAAAACAATCTTTTTATGATGTGAGGAATTGTCCAGACGTTACGCAACGATAAAATTCCACTTCTTTTTTCCCACCACTCATTAGGTAACAAAATATCAAAGCTTTTTGCCGACAACATCAAAGTCGGGTGACCATTTGGCGTACCCAGCATCCACCCGTAAAACCCGTTTCGTAAAGTTTGGACAGTCCCTAATGGCCTAAAATAAACAAATTTACAGTTTCAGAATATTTTTATTTTTTTATAAATAACTTTAAATTTAGAATTGATTCCATTAATTGAAATGGATGGGCGTGGAATCAAATTCTACGGTATATGGTTCCTTTATCGCGAACCAATCAATCTCACCAATCGATCATAATATCGATGCCAATGGCCCGGTTGCACTGCCACCATCGAACTTATTCACCACGATGGTTGGTATTCAATGCGGGATCCAACTCCTGCACATGGTCATCATGCTAGTAAGTAACATTGGGAAAGTAAAACGAGACTAAAAAAGACTGCCTCAAGGCCCTTAAAACTTTAACATTTTTTCTATTCAATTCCATCAAAAAGTATCTTAATTAAAGGAGCATTTTTAAATAACTTTTTGTTTAAAAAAAAACAAGAAGTTACACAATTTCGTCTTTAAAAGAATAAACAAAACACCAATATATCTAAAATACAGCACAAAAAACGAAATCCTTTTAAAAAAATATAACTCAAAAGACTACTCCCTATTTTTGTAAAAGTTTATAATCATAAAAAATTAATTTTATGGCAGTCTTCTTGGTTTCTTTTTACTTTTCGGGGTAATCTAATTTTAAAAAAATTTAATGTTTTATTTTTCAGTTCGTGAACTTCCATTAAATCTATGCCGTGATTGTCATCGACCAATTGGTCCAATTAATTGGTATGTATTTTAGCTTGATTTCAATAACGAAAGTCTTTGGGCACCTTTTGGCGAGAGAAAAAAAAAAAAAAAAATACTGTAAAATTTTTTCGGTGATTGTCCGCCAAAGAATGCGAAAAGTAAAAATTTATCTGAAATTGTAAATTTGTTTATTTTTTGGCAGAAAATCTTAAAAAGATGTTTTTTGATGGAAGAGAAAACTTTCTTCACATTTTATTTCTAAATGTCACAAAAGAAGCTGCATATAAATTTTCGGAATACGGTAGTTTTTTTGGATTATGAGAAACACTTTTTTGGGTTACGGTAGCTTTAGAGGATTGGGGTAATTTTGATTACCCATTTCCTGGGGTTACTGTACTCTTGCGGCAACCCTTTTTTGTGTTTGCTTGTAATAGATATACGTGCAGTATATACTTTCTATATCGATGATTAATGTTTGTTCATTTTAGGTTACCGTTCGTGAAGTCAGCCATACTGAAGCTCAAGTAGTTCCTTAAATGTTCCAATCTGCTCTACAAACAACAGCCTCTTTTCTTTGTGTGTACTGTTGTGTTCTTGTATAATTTTTACTCTGTATAAAATGTTATTCTAAATAAATCTATTTATTATATTTTTGTGTTTTTGTTTTGATTTTGAGGAGGGATAGTTGGGGTGCATAGATTATCTTCTTCTTTTTTGGATTTTCTGAGTGATTATTGGTGTTATTTTTTATAAAAAATACTATTTTATAAACACTTTTTTTACTTCTTCTTATTTTTAAGTGATTTATGTCATATTATATATGGCAGTGCGAGATCCGTTATTTTCGAAGCCTGTCGTCGATGGCGGTATTGTTGTTCTCATCGATACATTTTTCGAGTACCGAGCTTCTTTGATGCCTTGTCACGTTTTGTTAATGAGTGTGGGCCACATGTGTAGGTGGTTTGTCCGCTAGAAAAGATGAAATACAATCAAATTGCTCCACTTGTTTGATCTATGATAATTCAAAAATCTTTTTTGGGCGCGTTTTTGTTATTTTATTTTTTGGGGCTTTTTAAATTTTATTGATACCATTTTTAAGATGACTACTTTTCAAAAAAATTTACATATTATGCTTTGTATCGTCGCTATGATTTATTCAATCCCACTTTATTTTTTCTTTTTCATTTTGGACAAAAAACACTTCAACTAATTGACTGACAATGGATGAAAGAGAAAAAATTTTTCAACATCTTCAACAAAAAATTAAATTTGTTTTTGCTGCTTTAACTGATATTGGAAGTATTAAAACATTTGATTATGAAGCATTTATTTCGTAAGTTTCGTATTTATCATGTCGAATACTATAATGATATTTGATTTTTTAGATATGTAACATGGAGTACTTTGATCAGTGTGATTCGATATATCTCTGCCTCACAAGCTGCTTCAACCATTGGACTTTTTCTTCTTTCACATATGTTTACAAAGGCTACCGCGTTTCATCTTTTATATATTTATCTTCCAACTTTGGCACTTTTTGCTGCAACCTATGAAATTGAAGTAAGTTTTTCGCTGCTTTTTATGAGTTGTTTCATGGTCTTCAAAGTTATATCTTTTCCTTCGGAAGGTCGAAACACTTACATTTGTTGTAATGTATATTCCATTTTTTCAGACTGCTTCATTAACTGATCGCCGAATTATCCTTTCATTCATTTATATCTTCATTGGATTAATGGCTGGTTATTATTATCCACAAAAATTCAATCATGGCAGTGGTGACTTCTTCCTTCCTCTGATCTCCAACTTTTTATTCTACTTTTTGGCACAAAATTTGAAAGATAATCGATTGCTGCTTCTTGGAATTTGTGTATTTGTACCTGCATCAATGAGTATTTACTATGCTTATATCTTTGATGCATTCAGCTTATTATTCTTTGTCAATCTCTTCCAAAGCTCTTTCTATATCTTCTTTTGCCTGCAATTAGCTATTCGAGCATATTCTGAAATTGGACTTAAAAGTAAGTTTTTGTTTATTGCAATGGATACTGTATTTATGTTTCTTTTTTAGCTGAACGAGATATCTTCAAAATGGTTATTCGAATTGCAGTTGTTTCAGAATTCTTGGGAAGTTTATCATTTCTTGCTTCATTTGCTGCTTCATGAATGAATTTTTATGTGTGATAATATTATTGTATATTTTTCTGTGATAAGAAATAAATGAGGTTATTAAATGTATATGTATTTTCTGTCTTTGAGGTTTTACAGCTAATAGTTGTTATCTTTCTTGCATGTTTTTTACAAATTTGTTACTGTATTTTTGTGTGAAAAATTACTGTCAATTTTATTTCAATTTTTTTACTCATTGCATTACGGTAGATTATTTTTTGTCCTTTCGGCAACCTCTTGAACTAAATTGAAACCTTTTCATCGTTTGGCATATGTTGGAGGATTACGGTAGAATTCTTTGTCCCTTAAAACCCCTTTTCCCCAAAGAATCTTCAGTCTTCTTTTTATTTTCTTTTTACTCATCATTACTTTTCTACAGTCAGCTTTAATTGGATTAACTCTGTCTTTAATTTCTTTTTTTGCGAAAAATATCTTTGCTGCAAACATTAAAAATATAAAAAATCGCGCGATTAAAGAAGGATAAATGGTAACGATCTTGTCCGAGCTAGCTCAAATCAATGACACCCTTCTCTTTCTTTAATGGAGAGGAAAGACGAGGCTATTATTTGTTTTTATTACAACATAAGAAGAATAAATGAATGATAGTTAGTTGGTGGTAGTTGAGGAGAGAAATTTAAGGTAATCTAAGGTCAAATAAAAAAGTTGTTTGAATGTGAAAGAAAAACTGTAATGAAGCAAATAAAGAAAATGTCAAAAATAGATTATATGATTTTTCGAGTTGTAAGCATTTTTTTAGAGTTGATTCTTGTTTTCGTTTTAGTCGTTTTCTCTTGGATATGGTTTTGATTTGAAGGGTTATAGCTGAAATAGTTTTGTTACAGGTTTTTCATATTGAATTCAATTGTTAAAAATACCGTATCATTTTTTAAAATTTGTTTAAAAGTTAGGTCTTTAATTTGAACACATAAAAATTACAGTACAATCATATTTGAAAAAAATAAATTAAAACTGTAATTTTTAAAGCAGTTTTTCATTAACAATCCATGAAATATTTTCTTCCATTTCGCAATATGGATACTGTAGTTATATCAACTTGTTAATATTTTGTTTAATTTCTAATTTATTTGTTTGTTTTATCAATTTTGTCATACTGTAGCTGTCTCTTCTTTTCTCCTATATTTGCAATATGTATTTTCGTAGTATCTAACAACTTCAAAATTGACTCCTTCCATCAACAACTTGGTCAACAACAACAACACTACCATCTCTTCTTCCTTTCTCTTCATTTTGCATTATTCATTATTTTTCATACTCATGTTTTTTACAGAAGAAGTCTCTCGTTTTTTGAGAAGTTTTGAATCATACTTCCTTCTTCTAAAATAGTACTTTTCAAACAGTTATTATTTTTGTACACACTCGTTTCACTCACTTTTCTTATTTCAACAAAAAAATCAAAGAGTATTATTCACACTTTTTTTCTTCTGTGAACTTCAGAAAAAAAAATTGACGAACTTCTTTTTTCTTCTGTTTCCCACGCGCCATCAAAAAAAATAATATTCTTCTTTTTGCGCGCGTATAACCTTCTTTTATGAGGCTAATCCCTCTCTTTATTATCTTCGTGGTCGTCGTTGAAGTTGTAATAAAAATGAAAAAAAGAAGAAGAGCGGAAAAGGAAATAAATAAGAAGACAGTATTATTATATTGGCCGTATTGGTGGTGGTTGTCAAAAGAAACTGTGGTGGGAAACATGTGCCATTATCAAAGAAAAAAACACGAATGTTTTCCGCAATATTAGTTTTTATTCCTTTCATATTTTTTTTTCTTTTTTTACAAAGTGTTATCAAAGGAAAGTGCCAAATTTTATGTTCTTTGCAATGGTTTGAACACAAGAGTCGAGTTGTGAAAGTGAGAAATGAGTTTTTTTATTGAAAGCAATAAAACCAACAGGAAAAAAATATATGGAATAATAAAAAAGACATGGGAATGAATCCTTAAAGGTGTCCTTGATCAAGCTTTTATGTGTGTTGTTGCAAAAAATGTTAATCAAAAATTTGAATGTTTGAATTTGGCCCAAATTATTTGGGTGATGACAATGTGTTAAATGCATAGCTTAATAGGAAAAAATCTCAAGAATGTTACCGGATTTCGACAAATTTTAAATATTTTTTGAAGAAAGATACTGTAATTAAAATGATGGAAAATGACCCAGTAACGCGCATTTTAGTTGTTTTTAAATATCGAAAATAGCTGTCAAAGTTTTTAGTTACAGTTTATTTTATTTTGCGTTTAAAAATTGAATCAGAAGCACATCAAAATCATCTGACCTACAGTATCTTCTCCCGCACCTTTCCTTTTCTCTTTCTGCCATTTTTATAGTTTTTATTATCCCTGTTAACAACAAAGCAACAAATTTTTATATAAAATATTCTCAAACTAAAAACGGCACATAATTTTATGTGATTTTTTTCTATGGTTTTTGTTGGGTAAAGAGGCGGCAAAGTTGAAACAATTTCAACAACCAACTTTCCCATAACGATTTAGGCTTCTTAAAAAACTTCTCCTTTCTTTTTTTGATATTAAAAAACTTATTAATCCGAATCGGTAAAAAAAGAATAGAAAAGTTTTTGGCCAATTTTTTTTATTGCTTTTTAAGTATCTCAAGAATAAAAAGGAATCGAAAAAGGAAAGCGGTGGCAAATGAAAGGGAAAGGAAAAGAAGGGAAGAAGATGCGTTAATCGGCGTTTAATTCAAAGATTCAACGACCTTATATTATTGCTATTCATAATAATCAAAGGAAAAAAAGTTTTTTTTGTCGTCGATTTTTGTAAGTGTTCAAAGTAGTTTGAGAGAGAGAGAGAAAAGAGTCACGAAAAGTCAAGTTGTTGACAATTGTGACTTTTGCTGCATCTTCTTTTCACTCATTTTTTTATATGCATTTAACGCTAATCAAACTTCTTACTTCAAGCTTAATCAACGGATTAAGAGAGAAAAAAAAGAGATGAAAAATAAAAAATAGGTAAAGATGAGTGAAGAAAAATAAATTAGTTAGAAGAACAAAAAGTACTGTAGCTACATTAGCTTAAAAAACGCAACATTTTAAATTTCAAATTAAACTTTCGTTTAACCTTTTTGAACCATGATGGAGTTAAAATCTTATCCTTTGATACCTTTAACTCCCTCTTCAAATTGTCCAGCCTATTACCCAAATCTGCATCCAATTTTTTAACTACAGTATTCTCTTCCCCTTCTAAATAAACAAATTCGATTCATTTTTTGGTCTTCCAAAAAAACTAGAATAAAAACCATAAACAAATTCTTCTTCTTCTTCAGTTTTATCCCATCCCGATTTACTACTGATTGAAAAAAGCAGGCGATCAAAAATTGCGCTGTACAATCTGATAATACTTTTTTTTCTTCTTGGCTTTTCTGTTTTGTTTTTATTTCTTTGATTGAAAGTTTGTGCTTGTTTTTTTTTAAATTTTTCCATTCTTGAAATGAAAAAAGACAGTTTCAACCAAAGACGATCAAAGTAAAAAACATTGAAAAATCTTTTTTAATCCATTCTTTCTTTTTTTTCAATGACTTTTGTCATCGGAATTCAAGGCGGGAAAAAAGGGATACTGTAATACAAAAGAAAAGAATTATTCCGAATATTTTGATTGAATGAAAATAGAATGTCCATGTCCATGAAAGAAAGAATAAATTGCTCTTTCTTTTATACTTACTTTGATCCATGATTTTTTATGGAGTGCAAAGTTTTTGGCGCGTTTTTTCTCTCTCATTTGTTTGGCATAGAATGCCGGATATCAAAAACATATAAACAGACGGAATTTTGAACGCGTGCCATTCTTTTTCTTTTTTCTTTCCCTTCAACTTCAAACAAAAAAGCCAAGAAAAGAGATAACAGATAATAAAAGAATCAAGTCATAACTTTTTTGTCTTATTTAATGTTTCCCTTGTTTTCTTTTCTGATAACAGCAACAACGGCACACAAATTTTAACAACTTTCCCACGAAATAAAATTCTTTCTTTTTTTGTTTTTTCATGTGAAAGAAAAACAAAATGTTTTTTCTATTTTTCTAAAAACATAGAAAAAGTCATTGTTGTAAAAATGAAAAATGGCAGAAATAATAACTTTTATTATTAATATTAATAAACTGTTGAAAAGAGAGATACAATGAAAAAAAGCAAAAAAAGATACAAGCATAACGGTAAAAAACATACGATTTTTTAAAATCGACAAAAAAGAAGATAAAAAAATTTTAAAGCGTAATTTTTTTGTTTGAGATATTTGATTGAAAAGAAGTCAATTGCAAAAACATGGTAAAAAATAATTAGAAGAATGAAAAATTACAAAAAAATAAAATTGAGCAAAAGAAGTTAAAAAATTCAGAGAGAAAAAAGCTCACCAAGACAAAAAAAATATTTTTCTAAAACTATGACAAAAAGAATTTGGATGTACCCGAAAAAAATTATTACAATAAAAAACAAAAATTATTACTTTAGTATTCCATCAATTGAAAAGGTAGTTCTTCCACATGATTTTTTGGGTGGTGAAGGACCATCAAAAATTCCAGAATCATCACCTTCTGAAGTGGCATTGAAAGAATTTCGACTTCTTTTTCGGCTTTGAATTTGTGGAAGATGATGCTTGTTTGGAGTTGTTGGAGGTGAAAAAGTTTCATCATGTTTATTGTCAATATTTACAACATCAATTAAATCATCTTCTCCATCGGCATCATCTTCATCATCATCCCCGGAAGAGTTTTCAGTTTCAGCTCGAGAATTTGAACGCGATTCAGTTTCATATGTTTTTGATGGAGATGAATTAGATTCTGATTTGGATTGGGTTGTTGTTGTTGCTGTCGCTGATGGAGTGGTTGTTGTTGATGAAGAGGAAGAAGAGAATGGTGGAGTCATAACTGGTGCACTTGAAGATTTTGGAGCTGTTTGATGTTGATGTAACATTACTGCAGCAGCAGCTGAAGAATTTTGTGCTGGATTAAATTGTGGAAGAAAATGTTGCTGCTGCTGTTGAGGTGGTAATCTTTGTGGAAGCAATAATGGATTCGTTGCAGCTTGAAAGAATATTGGATGCATTGGAGTTGGTATTCTTGAAAGTTGATTGAATGTTGGCATTGCTGGAATTGAAGAAGATGGAATAATTTGTTGTTGTTGTTGACGAAGTTGTGGCGGAGGTGGAAATAAAGAAATCACAACATCTCTAACAGATTTAATTATCTCTGGTGAAGATTTATTCCTTGAAAGTCCATCAAAAATTGTGCCAATTGTTTGTGCCGTTGTTTGATGTTGAATTTGTGATAGTTGAAATTCAAAGAATCGAACAAGTTCAAGAGTTTTTTCAAGGATATCTGCTTTTTCAAGTTTTGAAGTATGATTTGGATCATGCCGTATAATTATCACTTTCAAATCTTCCAATGCTTTATTCATTCGATCACGGCGTTGCTTTTCCATTACAGGCTTCTTTTTCTGCAAAAAAAATTTTGATTAGTTTGTTGCAATCATTTATCCCCCTTTTTGGATAGACTTTGGATTACTGTAAAACTGCCTCTAAAACTTTGACTAAAAAGACCTTCTTCGAAAAATAACAATATTCTTTTAATGGCATTAAAATAATTAATCTCAATCCCAATAACTCTTTCTATGTAGTTTTTTGCATGCTTATAAAAATCATCTTCGAGATCGGGCAACGGAAAAAAGAAGAAAGACGGAAAAAAATTTTATTTTTGCGCAATCAAGGTCGTCACCTTCCTTCCTTCCTTCTTCCTCTCCTTCAAGATGATGATCTCTCTTTTCAAAAGAGTCTTTTGCCTTCTTTTTGAGAAGGGAAAAAAGACAGTAAACTATTTAGAAGAAAAAGAAATGTCCCAATTGAGAGAGAAAGAAATCCAATGAAAAACGGAAAAAAATCAAAGAGAAAAAAGGCAATGAAGAAGACAGTTGACGACAACCGCAAAAACGATCAACGTCAACAGCCACACACACACAAACGGATCAAAAATAACAACAACAGCAACAATTTAGCGCAAAAATTTTAAAAGAAATTTTTTCGGAAACATAAAAAACGGCACAAGCGGGTGGCCTTGTGGCATTTCAATTCAAAAACTCTTCAAATTCAAATTAACCTTTTCGGTTTTTGATGTTCAAGTAAATTTGCCGCTGCTGCCGTCATTGCCATCGCCGCCGCTGATGTTTGTTTCTTTCGTTACTTTATACGATGCCCAATCGAAAAAGTCAAATCTGACAGAAAATCTTCTTTTAAAATTGCATAATTTTTACAAGCTTTTCCATCTTTTTTGACCTTGGTTAACTTTTTTTAAAAGAAGAAGAAGTGGGAGTCTTTATTATTAATTATTATTAACTGGTTTATCCCAACCATGAAAGTACAAATTAGTACTTATTTTTTACAAACGAAAGAAAAAAGATCAAGAAAAAGGATAAATATTTTTCTTTGCCTACGCTTTTTATCTTTCTTTCTTTATTTTCATTCATGGATAAGATTACTGTAGTTCTTATAACTTATTTGTAACTATAAAAATATTACTTAAACCCTACCTTTTTGTTCTTCAACTATGAAATCATCTCTCCATAAAATTCATACTTCCGGATTAAGACAAAATGCAATGCTTTTATAAATCCCACAAAATCCCTATCCCCTTTTTATCCAAAGATAATAATATTATCCAAAAAGAAGAAGGAGTAATACAATTCTGGCTGTTTTTTGTGGTAATATTAAAGCAAAAAATATTTAATCTTGGAACATACAAAATAAAGAACGTGCCAACGCAGTCATAGCAGCAGCAGCAAAAGAAACACACGTGTGCCATTTTCTTTTTATTGAAAAGATTAGCTTTCTTTTTTTGTTTAAATTAAATGATGTGAATTGTGAAGGTGGGCCTCTCTCATTCTCACTTTAAGCTGATTAAAAACAAAAAACAGAGAAAAAGTGGCGTCAATCTGAACGATAATGTTTTTACTGCTGCTGCTACTTTTCACACATCATTGTGTTATTGCTGCTAATGATATTTTTGAGCGATTATAAAATTTGCATAAACCCAAAAAACAGGTGTTGCGACAGGTTTTTGCCATTAAAAATAGTTAAGTTTGAGGACATGCCCGGATACAAAAATAAATCTCGAAAAAAATTTGTAAAAATGTATGTTTTTGAAACCGAAAAAAATTTGTCATAAACATGGGTCTTAAATCATAAAAAAACTTGGCAGCTCACATATTTCTACATTCATTATTGTCCTGGAAAAGAGAGGGTAACAAAACTTTTTTGCTTTTTTGACTGATTTACAGTCTTTGCCTGCACTTTTTTCTTTAGCGCCAGAAGAGAAACAACAACAATGAGAATGAAGAAAAAAGGGTAAGAAAAATCGCGCAAAAAAAACTTTTTTGAAAACTGCAAAAATGGAGAAGGCAAAACAAAAATGAGGAGAAAAAAGAGAGTTGTTCAAAAACACAGAAGCATCAAAAATAAATGATAAATGAGAGTCTCTTTTTGTTTTCCTTGTCAACAGATAAGAATCACAGAAGAGGAAAAAAAGTTTTGAACCAAAAAATTTTCAGAAGACCAGAAAGTTAAAAAAAGAAGATTTGTTGTTTTAGAGAAGCTACTATTTACTACACTCGAAATAAATTCTTAAAATCTAAACTTAATAAAATGTTTAAAGTTTGATTTTTTGTTTAAAAAAGGTTTCCAAATTTTTAAAATGAATCTTTTAAAACTTATTTAAACTCAGACACTTTAAAACATTTCAAAATTCATTTTACATTGATCAGTATCCAAAATCTATCCACACTAGAGAAATTTTAAACCCAAAAAAGAAAAAAAATCACCAACCTTTCGATCCATAATTTCAATAGGTGCCGAAGTTGGCTGCTGTGGAAGAATATAATTCGTCATTGAAGAAGCAGTTGAAGTTGATGGAAATGTTGTGGACGCCGTTGTTGCAATTATGGTTGATGGAAAACTTGATGGAATCGTAGCAGTTGGTGAAAGGGTTGATGGAATCGTTGTTGAAATTGATGATGGCAGGGTTATTCCAGAACCCTTTGAGAGCAAGAATGCACTAAACCAAAGAGGAAATGACATGATTGAAAACAAAAAAAATATTTTGCAAGAATGAGAAAATCACGGATATAAAATTTCTATTTATATGGTCATGGATATGGCAATCATGAAAAACAAGAAAAAACATTTTTTTTGGAAACCGCTTTGAAAAAAGCTTGAATTGAGCCTTAGAGGTTGACACATTTTTTATCGATGCTTAACTTTTGTGTGAGCTTGGTCAAAGATAAAAGGCAGCTTGAAAAATGGATAAAAGAAATCAAAGGAAAGAAAAGAAAAAACGGTAATAGTTTTTTTAAGGAAAAGGAAGACACACGACCTTTTTCTTACAAAAAAGAAGGAAAGAAAAGAAGCAGGCGACAATGACACCCCTTCAAAAAAAAAGAAGGGGAGGAAGATGAAAGCCACGCTTTTCAAAAATTTTACACGCGTGTGCCTTTATGGTCTTTTTCTTCTTCGTCTTTAAAAAAACTGAAGTTGAAGAAAGAATTGCACCAAAGAAAGAAGAAAGGGAGGCGGTTTTCATCAAAAAAAGGCGGAGCATCTTCCTTTTATTGGACGCCATCAAAAAAAAGAGGGCCCCGAAAAATGAGAAAAAGAGCGAAAATGATGAGAACAAAAATTCTTAAACGATTATCGCAGAAAAAAGAAAAGGAACTTTAATAAAAAAAGGTAAGTAAAAACATATTTAAATGAGATTATATTTTTAAAAAATGTAATACTAATTTTAATTTAATTAAGTATGAAAAAATTTGGGGAAAACGAGAGAAAAGCGTTTAAAAAATAGACAAACAAAAACTAATTTTTGAAACACGAATCAAAAACAACAAAAATCTCAAAACCTAGACCATTTTAAAGGCTTTTTTAAAATTTTTTTAAAAAAAATACACAGGATTCTCATAAATTAATTATCTTTTTGAAACATTTGAAAATCTTTAAGGCTGATTCCCAAGCTTTCCTGCAGTTTTTGTTTTGAGCGTTTTTTTGAAACATGGTTTTTTTGATTCTTTGCGGTATGTTTTTATCAGGTCAAAAATGGTGGGTTCCCCCTTGAACCGGAAGTGTTAAACCTCTCCCCATCCAAAAAAACAATCATGTGCCAAAAATTATGTTCATTGTTGTTGTTGTTTTTCTCATCTTTGAAAGTATGGGATATAACTTTAAACCTTTAGATTTTTCATACCTCTAATTGTTAAAAACTGTAACAGGAATAAAAGAAAGCAAATTTGCTTAAAAACATGTTTGAAAAAAGTATTTTTATGTAATCAGAAACATAGTTTTTTCATGTTATCCTTTTCTATTTTAAGCTCAAAGAAAATCCAAAATCATTGATTTTTAAAAGAGCTTTTAAAAGTCCAAAAAAAGTGATTCATTCAAGTTTTCCTTTTCATTTTACAAAAATGCAATTGAAAAAAGATGGATGGATTGTGCTAAAATTGGACATTTAAAGAGTCACACTTTTGTCAAAATGAGAGAGAAAAGAAGAAACAAAATTTTACAAAAAGTACAAAAATATGAAATTTGAGACGAATAAAATAAATTAAAGCACACTTTTGTTGTTAAACAGAAGCCGTTTTTTTCTTCAAAGAATAAAAAAAAACTTTGAAAAAATAGCAATTTTTTTCTTCGGCAGAAAAGGATTGGGTTTTAATGGATTCAAAAAGATATTACAGAAGGACGAAAGAATCACAAGAGTGATGAAGGCAGATAAAAAGGAAATGCAGATTCAGAATGGTGTTAATGAATGGGAAGAAAGATATCCTGATAACAAGTATAATTAAGTATTTTAAGTACTCCAAAAAAAGATGTAAAAGTGCCGAAAAAATAATATTGCGTTTTTTGTCGATGATTGGCAGAAAGGAGCGATTTGTCGCGGCCGTTAAAACAGAAGAAGGAGATCGGATCGAGGACAAAAAAAAACCCAAAAATATCAAAGTTGAAAAAATAAGTTTCCGGTTATTTTCACTTGGATAAATACGAAAATTGGTAGTTTTAAAATAACTTTTCTTTTTTTCATCTCTGATTGCCATAACTGTGTGAAAAACAAGATGAAAAAAAGAGAAACAAAAAAGATGGGAGGAGTTTTTCTTTGCTTTGATTCGTAAAAACTCAAACAAAAAATGTTTCATTTTTCTTTTAAAATTTTTATTGAGAAAGTCCCAGGCTTCAACTTTGTGATTTTTCCCTTAAATCAAAAAACCCCCTCCTTTTCTTTGGTAGAAAAAGAAACTTTTGGGAGTTCCGGTTCTAAAAGTTGACGATGGCCTCTTGACCTAATCAAATTAACTCAAAAAAAGGGAATGAGAAAACACAGCAAAAACATGGATGTTAAAAAAAGCTGCGGGATTCTATGTGAAAAAGTCTTCAAAGCTTCTTTCCCAGGATTTACAACCTCCAATTTTTTAACAAATGTTTTTAAATTTATGAACATTCACTAATTCTTTGAAACAACATGAAAAAGTTAACATAAATTTAAAACTCAATTTTTTCTACATTTTTTGATGACAAAAAATTACGGTAAATCTGTCAAATGACTCGTTCTATAAAAACAGAAAATTAATTCATTTGTTCGTTTTTTTGTGAAATGTGTAAAATAGAGAGACGTCAAAAAGACCTATTTCTCCCTCAAAAGGATTCCGCAGTTGGTGGTCCATGATATCGTTCAAGATATCGTGTTCTGAAACAACAAATAAAAATCCTAAAAGCAACGAGAATTTGCCTTCCATCAATGAAAACAAAACGGATTAACTAAAATTTTGTCCCTCAAAGATAAAATTTTAGTTTGTGATTGAATCAAAAAGAATTTGAATCAATCACAAAATGTTTTATTAAAGTTAGTTAAATCAATTAAAGCAACTACGGTAAAGAATGATGCAAATCGGATATCCATAACGAACAACAATTAAAAAATAAAAATATGCCCGGAGAGGTGACATTTTTGTTCAAGCATGCTTCGATGAAAGCCTTAAGCTTGTTTATCCCAATTTGGAAAAGAGTTTATTGGAAAAAAGACAAAGTTTTTTGGGTGCTTCGAGAAAAGCGTTGATATATGTCATTGGTATGTCTGAGTTATCCAAGATTTTCTTTTGCACAAAATATGCATATCAAAAAAGAATAAAAGGTGTGAAAAATTTTATTTCGGGTCAATTGGATAAAAGCTATCGAATGGCAAAAAAGTAAAAATTGGAGGATCTTAGTAACTGTCAGATCAATAAGTTTTCAAACAAAACATTAGTTAAACTTAAAGTATCTTTTTAAAAAAGAATTGTTTCAATATTATTGAGCACAAATGACAGATATCAGCACTTAGGTGATTGCCATATCCCCAGGAATATTAAAATCCTTAAACTTAAACTCCCAAAATGCATCGAGAATTTACCTTCATTCATCAAAAAAGTGGATTAACTAAATCTCCTGCCTCCAAAGAAAGATCAAAAAAATCCATGTCTATCAATTAAAAAAATATGCCATATTTTTTCTCTTTTTTTGTGGGCGGCAAATTTGCGCGCGATATTTCCGTGTTTCCTTTTTTATAGAAAAAAGAAATCCGATCATGTTTCTCAACTTTGATCTCTTCCTTTTTGTGCCATTATTGTCAATGACATTGCCGTTTGCAGAATGTCGTTAATGCAATATTATTAATTCACTCCACTTAAACTTCACTTAATTCATTTCAAGATTAAAAGAAAAAAAGATGATTTCTAAATTCATTCAAAAACATGAAAGGCAAAAAATTGTTTAGAGAGATTACGGTAATCATAAATTTCATAAAAACTTCTTTTTTTGAAAGGCGCGCTTTTTTCCAAAAAATGATAGCTTTTTTGAATGTAAAAAAGCAAAGAAAAAAATGGGAGAATGAAACAATCAAAAAAGTCTGTGGTTTTCGAGGGTAAGAAAAAAGAAGACAGCGATGATGCGCAGAAAGACCAAAGCAATGCATCTCCTTTAACAACTTTGATTTTTTTTAATGTCCAAGAAAAATGGCTTGCTTCTTTCTTTTTTCCTTTGGTTGTTTTCAGTTGCACATCGCAAGATGGGAATTTACAAATATAATATTTCTTCCTAAACTTTTTCTATCCTTGCCTCTTTTTTGTAACAAAAAAATAATATATTTCTGTTATCATCATCTTTAAGATTGTGAAAATACACTATTATTATTATGGATAAAAAAATATATGAGAAAGAGAGAATAAGCATCGAGATAACAGATCATTGATAAAAAAATTGTGCGATGAAAAAAGAATACTGTAGTTTATCAGACACTGGCGAAAAAAGCGAGCAAGCAATGAATAAAAAAATCAGGCTTTTTGAAAACTTTAAAACTAAAATAATTCAAAAATGTTTTGGTTTAAAAAGGTGCCGATAGGGATAACGTTTTTTATCGAACATATAAAAATGTTTTATTGTTGAAAAAAGATGAGATTTTGGAATTGATATTTCCCAAACAAAAACTGAAAAAAATTCATAATCGAAAAAATACAGTAATCAACCGAAACAATTCGTCAAATTTTGAAAAAAGTGGGATCTCCAAAAGGTTTCATAAACTATAATATGATATTACTATACTATTTTAAAGAAATCTCTATTTTTTTATAATAAGTACTATTTTTAAAAACCAACAAAATCACATAAATCCCCTCAAGCATTTTATGAATTACTGTAGAAACTAAAAAATGATAGTTCATAAATATTTTTTGTCCTTTTTTAAATCTAAAAAGAAAAAGAACTAAACTAAAATCAGGAAAGTCTATGACACTATTTTTATATTCAAAATATCCCGGTCAAAGAATATTTCACATTTTAGAAGGAGAAAAAAATCAACAATGGAAATTTGAAGCTTCAGCAACAAAAAAAGCTTGAAAGAAGTACTTGAAGCATTTAAAAAAATTCCTGTCTGGATTCTTTGAAAAATATATTGCTTGAAAATATAAAAAAAAGCTGTTAATTTTTTTCAGCCTGTTTTTTGCCGCCATTAAAAGTCCCTTTTTAATATGATTCCATTTATTCAATCTCCATCCATTATATTAGCCACTTCCAAGCTTAAAAAACTTCCATTACCAATCCCTAATGTTCCAAAAAAAGTTAAACCAAAAAATCACTTAAAAATGTCTAAAAAAACTTCTTTAACTCGGGGTGGCGAATGGCATTATTAAGGTTACTTTTTTTATTTATTCTGCTTCCAAACAAAAACACATTCATATTAATCAACTTTTTTCTCTTGCTTTTAGTTGCATAAACGGGTTAAATGTGAACAATAAAAAACAGGGTCTATCCCTTTTTTTTAATGAGGTGATTTTAGAAAGCTTTAAAAAAGTTAAAAGCATTCATTCATTTTTTCTGTGTGAAAAGGTATAACGACCATTATACCTTTTCACATTATAATGAAAGGACCTCCTGTCTTGCTTTTGTTTTAAATTTTTGCAGCATCAAAAGTGGTGGTGCTTTGTTGAGGTGAAAGAATAACATTATCATTGACAAGGATTTATTTTCGAGATATTTTTTGGAACGTTTTTAAGAATTTTTAAAAAAATGTCTGCAGTCAGAATCAATTTTTGGTAGTACCATTGAAATTGAAGAGATTCGAATTCTTGAAATTTATTTTAGTTACACTAATTTTTAATGTTAGATTTTAAATCTTTATTTTCTGTTGCTTATCTTCAATTTTGGTTAAAGTTAGGAAAAAAGAAGGAACAAGGAATAAAAATGATGCAAGTTTTTGATTTATAAAAAGGCCAATAACTCCAAAATTAAGCAAAAATCAGAAAGCCTTAAAAAGGTGATTTTAAAACAAATCAAAAATCTCCTACAGTATCTTCCCCCTTTTTTTGAATGACATTTTGGAACAGCAGGAGCAAAAAAACAAATGACCAAAAATTGCGCGGAAATAACAATCATAATTTTGGCATTTCAATATATATTTTGTTTTTTTTTTCATGAGAAAGCATAAAAAAACAGAAGGAAGAAGAATCATAGCTTTTATATTCGATGATGGCATTTCATATAACATTTACATCATTTTTTTGCTGTTGTTGCTTCCATCAATGAATAACAATAACATTGCCATCAACAATGGCACACGAAACAATACATCGAAAAAAAGAAGAAGGTAGAAGGAAGCTGGCTGTCATCAATGAAAAGAAAAAAAAGCTGATAACAAAAGATGTTTCACATATATATTTTTTTTAATTGAATAATATATATATTTGCATATTTATTTATTGTTTAAAGATTCTATTATTTTTCTAAAGGTTTTCTATTGTTGAAAAAAAGAGCAACATATAAAATGAGCTATCCGGGTGGTGAACACCTGCCTTTTTCATTTTTTTGTCAGATGGCATTTCCTTAGGCACTCTTCCTCTTTTCTTTATTATTTTCTAAAATATAAAAAACACCAATTTTCCCAAGAAAATTTTATGCGTGAATAAAATTTTCTCACCAATAACGGGATTTTATAAAAAAAAAGTTGAGTTAAATGGCGCCTCATCAAAAAGAAAAGAAGTTTTTAAAGATGCGTACTTTTTTGGAAGAAAATGATGATGATCGGAGGCTGCCTTTCACATACTTGATTTTTTTGTATTTAATTCGATTTTTTGATGCGGTTATTATTTTAGAGAAAGAAAAAGAGTCTGGGCGATAAACCTCCTCTCCTTCAAACTTGAATCAAAAAGATCTTCAAAAACGAAAGGAATCGGACACGCGCAAAATCAGAGATGCCTTTTTTTAGAAGAGAGAGTGTGCCGAAAATGTTGTCTTCTTTTTCTGCGCCTTCCATCTTTGCCTTCTATATTTTATGATGAATCAAGAGAAGAAAGAGATGAGTCAATGGTGATGATGAACATAAAATATGCATGCATGCTTCCTTCTTCTGATGTTATTTTCTTACGGTCAATCAGAATCATCATAAAAAGATCGTGGGAAAGTTTTGAATTATATAAGATCACCCACCCTTCTTTCTTCTACTTCTTCATAAAAAGAAGAGATGCAAATGCAACCAGCCAAGCAAAGAAAAAAGAAAGAATCAAAGAAAGGCACATCAACCAAAAAAGTGAATACATAATTCTCTTCATTCCATTCCATTTCTGACACCCCTCTTTTTTTCTTCAGCTGTCAATAAAAAAACTGAGAAAAAAGAAGAAGATGAAAGTACTCATCAAAAAAATCAAAAAATGGAAAATTTCTTTGTTATTGTTGTTGTGTTTTTTTTATTATTACAGAAAGAAAATTATTATTATGATAGTTTCTAATCGATGAAAAAAAAAGAAAAACATAAACTCAAAAACCTTAAAAGAAAGAAAAAAAGAACCGCACAAAAATAATAAAAAAATGTTTATTTTGCCGAAAAAAGAAAGGCAAATCGGCGCCTTTCTTTTCGTCTTCTTTTTTCTCGAGTCATCATAAAAATAAAAATATAAAAACTTATTTTTAAATATAAAAAAATCAACAATAAAAAAACACAAGGTAAAAAATATCTAAGGCAGTGAGAAGGTTTTTTTGATGCCATTTTTTTCTTGATTTCTTTCTGTAATGTGAAAAAGGGGTATTTAGGAATGAAAGAAAAAGTTTTGCAACAAAAATTTTTTGAAAGATAAAAATTTAAAAAACTATAAACTTTTGTAACACAAAAAAACAAGGAAAAAAAGAAGATGAAAGTATTTATTTGTCTGCGAATTTGAAGAAAAATAGTCACGCCTTTTTTTATTTTATGTTACAGTAGTTTTTTTCAAGCCTATTATTTGATAATGATCGAAAAGTTTGCAACTTATATTTAATTAAATTGAAAGTTAAAAATGAAAGGTGAACAAAGACAACAAAGATAATAGCGGCACGCGTCACCTTAATTTTTTAAAGTTGCACTTGACGTTGCAGATTTTCTTTTGTTCTTTTTTGAACAAGTTAAAAGTTTATTTATGACTCTTTATTTTTTTATTTAAGCCGAAACTTGAAAAAGACTTAAAACATTTTAAAAACATTCATTCAAGCAAAAGCTTAGCTTGTATTTGACGCATATTAGTTTTACAAATCTTTGAAGTGGCTTTAAAGAATATCTTTCATTTGCTGCTTTTTTAAATTCGATGGGATGACAGAAATCGAGATTCAGGAATTTCTAGTGTTCAAAAGGTTAAAAAGGAAAAGTCCCTGATTTTCAATAAATTACAACTTCGCGAACTCAAAAAGCAGCAAATGAATAATCTTTTTAAGCCCAATTAAATAATTTTTAATTTATACCGTAATCTTGTGGATTAAAAATTAAAACATTCGATCAGTATTTATTGAACAGTGAGTAAAGAAATGCCAAAAATGCAACATTTCCAAATTTTTAAACGTTGACGAAAAAACCTTTGATTCTTTTCCGTTCCGTTCATTTTCCAATTTTAAAACAATTAAAAAATAGTTGCAAATTTTTCAAGGCCAAAGTCCGTTTCAGATTTTTCAGAAGACGCATATAAAAAAGCGAATTTCTTTGATTTACCTTTTTTAGAATCGTTATAGTTTTTTGATACTCGTGATTGGCATTATTTATTTCACATTTTTATTTAAAAGCGCCAAAAAAAGACAAAATTATTTATTACCGTTTTTTTTCTTTCCATTGAACGTTCGTTTGCTTGCTTACAGCAAAATAATAAAAAATAACACTGAAAAAAAAACACTTTAAAAAATTTTGTTTTAACGAAAAAACGGTAATAAATTTTAAAAAACGATTTTATTGAAAACTGACGATAAAAAAGTTGAACGACGCCTTTTTTTATCAGCACTCTTTTGTTTTTTGGAGAAGGAGAAAATGAAAAAAATGGAGCAGCAGAAAGCAAGCAACATGAAATGGGCATGTGATGATAGTTTTTTGTGATTCTTTTTTAAGTGTGATTTATATGGTAATAAAAAATTAAGTTTAAGATCTGTTGATACGAAAAGAAGTTAAAATGTTAGTGACTCGGAAACAAAGAAATTGGAAAAAAATGACTGAAAAACTTTGTTTATTGCATTTTACAAAAATTACTGTTTGAAAAAAAAACAGAAAGAAGCAACTAAAACAAATTTATAAAACATATATTTATTTCATTTTTGTGTCCTATAAAAATTTTAAAAAAACACGTTAAAAAATGATAACAAAATAGAAATACATTTTCTATCAAAACAGAAACAAGGATTTTTTAACTGTTACTGTATTCGATCAGGTACTGTCTTATTACTTTTCTAAATTCAATTCTTTTATCCTTCTTGTTGAAAAGATACGGTAGTAAGTATTTAAATTTTTTTATTATTTGTATCATTTTTGCAAAGAATACTTCAAAACTTTGTTTTTCAATTTCAACAGATTTTTGCTGACCTTGTAATGGTTGTTTGTTAGTTGCAACAAAAATAGGCTTTTAAATCACTCAACTTTGATGACACAATTACGGTCATCCAAGAAATTACAACATCCTGCTATTCAAGAAAGAGACTTTTTTGCTGCTGCAAGTTGCCAATAAAACACAACGAAACAGGCACAAAAAAGAAGCAACAACTGTTTTGGCAATTAAAATTGAATCAAAAAATGTAACATTAAAATTTGCATATAAATCTTGTTAAAACCAAATGAAAATGCCGCCTCGAATGAAAAGGAATCTTTTTTTTTCATTGCGCGTTCGAAAACAAAAAAAAAGTTGTTGCAAAAAATTGCAAAAAGGATTGCCGCAAAAATATTTTTGAAACGTCAAAAAACTGGACGCAACATTTTTTTCTGTCGAAGAAAAAAAAGAAACAAAAAAGCAGTAATTTAAATAGAGATGGGCAAGTCAAAAATAAAAGTCGAAAAAAAATTATTTTATTGTTCCGTCAAGGTACTTTCAGACCTGAATAAACCGAAAATAAGATCAAAAAAATTATTAAAAATAGTTAAAATGCCGAAAATACGGTTTTAAAATTCGGCAAAACAAAAATTTTTGGTTGAAAAAAAAGAAAAGGGAACACTTTTTCTCTTTCTTTTTTGCACAAAAAAGAATGCATTTTTTTGACGCGCGTTGAAAAAAAGTTCATTTCTTTTTCTTTCCTTTGTTTTTCAAGCATTTTTTATACAAATCTAGCTCTGCGATCGCTGTATCTCTTTTTGGGGTGATTCGGGGTGATTTTCCTTTTCACCCCAGATGTATTTTTTGAAGGGCTATCGAATGGTATAAGTCGTTAAGGTTAGCTCGGCTTAGCTCATGGTCAAATAATTAAAAAACATCTAAAAATGCAAATTTTGGGTATTTGCCCTGGATAAAACTTTTCAAAAATGGCATATTCGGAATCAGCGTAAAAAAATACGTCTGGTAGGTTAGATTGTTAATTTGTAAAAAAAAGTATGCGCAAATTCATGTTTTGTTACTGTAACCAAAAAAATGTCAAAGAAAAGAAAGGAAAAAGTGTTCCCTGCCCGTCTCTAAATTTAAATTTAATTTTATTGCCAAAAAAATCAAAAGAAGCGAAGAATCAGAAAGGAGAAGAAAACAAGATTGTTTCTTTTACAAGAAAGAAAAGTTGCAACAATTTTTATGGGTTTTTTAAAGGTTTCCATCTTCCTTCTTCTTTTTCCCTCTGAGGATGATGATGTTTTGAAAATTTTGATTACCTATTTTTCAGATTCTTCTTCAATCACAAAAAGAAGAAGAACGCTTTTTTGTAAGCCGCTACTTTGTTCGGTTTTCTTCATCTTTTTTTGAACACGCTGAGAATTTTATTTTATGTGATTTTGCGCATGCATTTTATCCTTGAAAAATTAAACTCAAATAAAAAAGGAAGAGTTCGAAGAAAATTCATTAATCACCTTCAAATTTATTTAAAAAACAATTTGTTGCAATTTTTTATTGTTTTTGGAGAAGAACAAATGGATCGGTTCCTCGTTTGTTTTACTTTTTATGAAATCGCTTTTGAGCATGAAACAAAAGTTAAGAGGTAAAAAAACAAAACACAAATCAAGTGTTCGTTATTACGATTGTGACATTTAATGAAATAATAGCATAAAGGGAAATGTAACATTTTGAAACAAATTTAGGTAACGCTGATCCAAGGTACTGTAATTTTATCAGATGAAAACTGATTAGTAGACGTTTCCCTGAAAACCATTTCCCTCAATGACATTACCCCGAATGACATATCCCTGAACGATATTCCCCTGAATAAGTCGTTTCCCTGAATGGACATTTCCCTGAATATTTCAAAAAATATTTTCTTTAAAATACTTAGATAAAGTCTGAGATAATGTCTTAGATAATGTCTAAGATAAAGCCTTAGGTCTAAGATAAGCTCATAAAGCAGCTTAATGGGGTGTAAATAGAGCCTGAGTGTTTGCAATTTCTTCTAATAGTAAAACATTACGCATTTAATTATTAGTAGTCCTTAAAATCATTCTTTCATACGTGAAAAAAATTTTTCTATAATTAATTGAAGTATAATATAACAAATTCAGTTTATGAAATATTCAGGGAAATGTCCATTCAGGGAAATGACGCTTTCAGGGAAATGTCATTCAGGGAAACGTCTTTCAGGGAAATGTCATTCAGGGAAACGTCTGCATACCATGAAAACTAGTCTAAAATAAAGAAAAAGCACTGGCTTGATTGCAGAAACTCTATGTTTTTACCGATTGAATAAGGCTGAACGTTCTTTTTACAATTATGAAATAATAAATTATCAGTTGCAGCTAACACAATTACAGTGACCTTCAAATAAATCAATGTATCCATACACAAAAGAAATGACAACAGAAAAATTTTATTACAAATAAATAAACACAGAAAATGATATGCAATTAAAAATACTGTAAACATATTAACAAAAATATTAAACAATAAAAGAGAAAAATTCAACAAAAAATTATTACATTATTATTTCAAGAGATCATTGAGAGCAAAACTGGGAGATGGTTTTTTGGGTGGAGAAGGGCCATCAAAAATCCCAGAATCATCACCTTCTGAAGTTGCTGCAACAGATTCAGCATTGAACGAATTTCGACTTCGTTTTCGGCTTTGATGCAAGTTTGGAGTTGCTGGAGGTGAAAAAGTTTCATCATGCCCATCAACATCAACAGAAACAGTGTTATTGTCATCGTCGGAAGATCCACTATCAGATTCTGAATCACGTTTTCGAGTTGCTGAAGAAGGATGAATTGAAGATGTCGGTGAATTCATTGACGTCTTAGGTGAGACATTTGTTGCTGCTGTTGAAGACATTTGCATTCTTGCAGGATTAAATAATTGAGATAGAAGCATTTGATAACTGAGTAGATTTGGTTGTGACAAAAACATTGGATTTAATGGAATTGGAAGATGATGTTGTTGTGATGCTGGTAATTTCAGAGCTTGATTTGTTGTCGAAGTTGTTGGAGTTGCAGGTTTTGGTGTCAGAGTTGTTGTTGCAGATTGTCGTTTCAAGTCAGCAAGTTCTTGTTGAAGTTGTGCAATTCGCCGTTGTTGTTCAAGCATATATTCCACTGCTTTTTCGGCAATATCCGCTTTCACAAGGGTTGATTCATGACTAAAATTATATCCAAGTAAAATTCCTTTCATGGCATCCAAAGCTTGATTAATTCGAACTCGACGATGCTTTTCAATCAGTGGTTTTCGAGTCTAAAAAATTTATTGAATTAGTTTTACAAAAACAACAAGAATATTCAGAAAAAAGAGAAAAGAGAAAAGAAGAACTTCGAAAAAAGCAGCACAACTAAAAAATTCCACAAACCTTTCGATCCATTTGATCCGCCATTGAAATTAAAGAAGCAGTAGCAGCTTTGGTTGTTTTTCCCGAAAACGTTGTTGTCGTTGTTGAAGATGTCGTCGCCAAATTTGATGATGGAATAAACGAGTTTTTTGAATTAAACCAGGCACCACCACTAAATGGAAACATTTTTCATTTAATTTTTAAATATAAAAATCTGATCACAAATAAAAAAACTGATGAATGACGCAGTACTACTTTTTTTATTTATGAGATGAGTAAGACGCAAATCAGATATCCATAACGAACAACAATTAAAAAATAAAAATATGCCCGGAGAGGTGACATTTTTATTCAAGCATGCTTCGATGAAAGCCTTAAGCTTGTTTATCCCAAATTGGAAAAGAGTTTATCGGAAAAATAGACAAATTTTTTATGGTGCGTCGGGAAAAAGGTTGATAAATGTCTTTGGCATGTCTCAGTTATCCAAGACTTTCTTTTCCACAAAAATATGCATATCAATAAAGAATAAAAGGTGTGAAAAAGAAATTGATGAGGTCATTTGAATAAAAGGCTATCAAATGGCAAAAAAGTAACAAAAATGGAAGACATTTGATTGTATGACGGACAAAAGTTGAACAAATCAATAAGTTTGGAAAGGATATATGAAATCCGTGGTTGGATATCGTGGACGGATTGTTATCAGTGATATTAATATAATGATCAGTTAAAGTAATTTTGGCTACAGTATTACCATATCACTGATAACGAAAAAATAGGTAAATTGAAAAAAGCACCAGACATAAATCGAGAAAGGTTTTATAAAACGAATAGAAAGGGATTTATGAAATCCAGCTTTGGATTTTGTATATCCTTATCAATGATAGTATTAAACCATTGCTATAATATGAAATACAAAAACAAACTATGGAAAAATTAATCCCACAAAAAGTTTGAATTCTTATTTAAAAAGTTAGAGCAAACTAAAATGCGGCATTCGCGTGCCAAACCTTACTTTAACAATCACATTTTTTGATTCGTATAACTTTTTTTCCTTGATTTGTGAAACCATTGAAACATTTGTGTTATGTCTTTCATTTTTTGAATACCCAAAAACACAAAAAAGATGAAAGAATTTCTCATGATTTTTCCGATGAGAAAAATCTCTTTGGCACATTTCTTTTTTTAAACACTTGTGTTTAGGATTTCCGGTCAACTCTTGAACCTGTGAAATGCAATTTTTAAAACTGAGAAAGAAAGAGAAATGTTGAATGATACTTTATTATAACAGCTGGAAATCTATGTGAATGTTCCTTATATTTTTGCCTTTTGGTAAAATAAAGGAATGAGAAAATTTAAGATTCCCAAAGATAAGGCAAAAAATTGCCAAACTTTGTTCTTCGTTTTTTATCAAAGAACGGCACATTCATGGACATGTGACTTCTCACTTGTTTTAACGAAATCCGCCTCCTTTTGAAATTTTAGATCATATAGAAATAAATTGCTATCGGGTACTGTAATTTTAAGATTACGGTATCCGCAAATTTGGTTACTGTAAGTTTGCTTTAAATTCTTTGTTCGACTTTTTGCATAATAAAACATAATAATTCTTTTAAAATCAATTTTATTCAATTCCAAGCATTTTGTAACATTTGAAAATGACGATTTTTATTTTCGATTGTTGTGTTCGTGATTTGTTCACTGATTCGATGAGTGTTTATTTTCTTTGAATTGAAACATGCAATCAATTTTTTTGGAATTAAAAAGGCGAATGGTTTTTTGAAGATTATTAATGCCATTAAAATATACATCGTTGAAAAGAATGCATTTATCTGAAAATTGTGGTATTCATAGTGTTAATAAGAAGAGAATTAATGAAGGATTACGGTATCTTTATTGAAAAATCCTTGTTTGATAAAAACTTACAGTATGAAATAGTAGGCTGTGATATTTGGTAAAGATATAATGAATATTGAAATTTATGCAAAACATTATAATTGCAGATAACATGCTTAATAAATGAGCTGTAAAAACCAAGGGTACTTGAGCTTTTAATATTCGAAGATTTTCAGTTAACTAAAAAATAAATATGTGTTGTTTTGGTTTTAAAATTATTGTTTTGAAAGTTCTTGGATTTTGAATTGAAGTAACACAAAAAAGGCAAAGATTAAAGTCCAAATTTTGTTATTCTTTTTTCGAAACCCTATTTTTAAACATGTTCTTAGAAACTGAAAGTTGTCTGTCAAGACATAAAAGTTCATCATAACTTAAAATTTTAACTGATAATCATTTTTTTGCACCTGTTCCGTTTTTTTAAAATCAACAAAACATGAATTTTTTAATAAACTTCCGTGTTCTTACTTACTTGATATCTTTGTGTTAAAGAAAAATTAAGAATTTGACGTGACTTATTTAAATGTTGATTCCAAAGCCTGATCGATATTGATATCTAAAAAAGGCAGTTATATTAATGAGGTAAAATAATATTATATTAATCACCAAAATTGCTGGAATATCAATGGAAAGACACATCGTCACGTAAGCATAGGTCAAATGTTTTGTCAAAAAATAAACGTAATCAAGGATTACTGTACCAAGAAACTAAAAATTTGAATGTTAAGATAAAGTACGGTAATTTAATATAAGAGATCGTTATACAAGTTACAGTAATCAAAAATGTAAAGACACTTTATTACAGTAATTCTTTCAAAAACAAAATGAAGGAAAAAATCTTGTTTAAAAATCATATCGTAATCCTTACCCAAACAATAACCAAAAGCACCGTAAACCTTGATTTTTGATGTTTTTCATAGACTTTTAGCTGAAAGGTTGCTACAGTACGCTCAAATCCAATCAACAACAAAATTATTCGATTTGAAAAAATTCCAAAAAACGTAAAAATCCTTGCAATCAAATCAATACTTAAAACATTCGAAATTGCAACTTTTTCAGCTTTTAATACCGTAATCATAAAAACTAATTGTCCAATGTGTTGAACAAGGATTCCAAAACACCATAAAAAAATTAAACATTTAATATTAAAATGTGGAAAAGCATTTTTTCTTCCAAAATAAAAGGATGAAAGTGACAAAAAGATATTTAAAGTATCAAAGATTACGGTAGAATACAGTAATGAATATTCAACAGTATTTAACATGGCTGTTTTAAATCAACTTTTTTAAAGTAAGGCTTTGTTCATCAACTTTATAACTTCATTTTAAAAAGTAATAACAAAAAGTAAAATGTGAAAACCCTTTTTTGTTGATTCTTGAAAAAACAGGTGAAAACAATTTTCGATAAAAATAAAACATTTTAAATTGAAGCTCTGAGAAAAATAAAACAAAATGCGTAAAAAATATGTCTCAAAAATACGATTAAAACTTTTCGCAACATGGCTAAAATTCAATTCATTTTATTAAATTTTTGCCTAAAACAATAACAAAAAATACAAAATTGTTTTTCAATAGAGTTGCACATTCAAAATTTGATTGAATTTCAAATAACGTTATTTTTGCTCAATTTTTAGTTCAATATATACAATTACAGTAACACATTAATGATTTATTACGGTTATTATAATTGCATAGTAGCAAAACAGTATATTACTGTATCTCAATAATAACATAAAAACTTGACTGTACTCTACAGTAGCGCAACAAAAATCATACATCACATTTGGAGTAGATTTCTTAAAACCATTAAAATATTACAAAAGATACTGTATTCAACAAAAATTTTATTACATAAATAAGTTTCAACGAAGAAAAAAAACAAAAAAAGTAAACATACATAAAAAAGTAAGAATAAAAAAAGTGATTACAACAAACCCGTTAAAGGGAAAAGATATATAAATAGAAAAAAAGAAAGAGAAAATCTTTTTACTGTTATTATTCTTCATCAACGACTTGCTCTTCTTCAATTGCGACATTTGTTTCTTGAAGAGGAATATATTTTTGTAGAACTGCTTCTAAATCTGAACAAAATTGTGAATGTATTGTTGGATCAGATGGAAGATAGAAGGAAAGATTATGAAAAGCATTTAAAAGGTCATTAACATGCTGTTGAAATGATGCAGTTTGATCTTCATCTTCTGCGGCATCAAAATCATTATTTACAAAATCATCAGCATCACCATGAGCTTGTTGTGTCCATCGAACTGCAAATGGAAGCTTTGGTACGACATCATCTTTCAGTATTGATTGCAGCTCATCTTGTGATTCAAGAGTTTTCCTAAAATTATTGAGATTAGCATAAGTACAATCACAGATAACTAGCGGCGCAATACTCAAATACCGTATCCCTTCTGGCCATGTCTTTCCTTTTGCATACGGATGCGAGAAGAAATTTTAACAATTCAAGCACCAAAAAATAGTGCTAAGTTTTATTTTCACTATTCATAAATCATTCGAAAGATTTTAAAGAAAAACTGACTTAGCCGTCGCCCATAAATAAAGCTATGGTACTTAAGAGGTGGTCATCGTTTAATCTAATTAAAAACACACTCAAAACTTACTTAAACACATAAAGATCTTCATCAGTATCAATAAAGAAAAGTTCTGGATGAACTTTGGATCGATGCCTCGTTCTACTTGCAACAGATTTGAAAGACTTTAAACATGTTTCTCCATCAGATGATGTTCCACCACATGGTAATAATTCAATTGGTTTTTGAAGTTTTGGGCTTTCTTTATTTTCAGCATCATCAGTTCTTTCAATATCAACCAAATCATCATCTTGTCCAATTTCAGATTTAACATTCATTGCTGCTGAAGTCGATTCAGCACCTTCATTCTCAGTTACGATATCCAGTGAAATTTCGGCAGCAGCAGCTTTATCTTGTTTCAAAAGTTTCTTCTTTCCAAGTTGATAATTGAGCATTAATCCACGCTTTCTTGCATTAAATCCATTTCCAACTTGATTCAGTATTGTTTGAGCTCTTCTTTTAGTTTCAGCATCCAGGTGACCTGTAAAAACGTATTCTTAAATTGTTGACATCAAAAAAATAGATAAGTAAAACGATGAACTGTTTCTAATGAAACAGATATTTTGATATAGTCCTTTGAAACATAACAAAACTTACCGTATTTTCCATTATCTTCTTCAAAGAATGTTAGCATTTTAACATATTTTGCAAGAGGACGTTCAGGATTAACTCGCATATCCATATTTGCTTCAAGAATTGCTCGCTTTGCATAAACACTTGACGTTTCACATTCAGGATTTGTTTCAAATGAACAGATATCTAAAAAATTAATAATTTGTTGTTGAAATGCAATCAGCAGACGTAAACATTCTGGGCATAATAAGATATTATAAAAGCTATGAATCAATGTATCAAAATAACGTTTAAATCAAAAATTAAGGTGAATGTTTTTACAGTAATACAGTGAATACTTACGACCAGAAGGAAGATTTGCGTCGCCATAAGGATAATCAGGATCATTCATAAAATGATCATTTTGAATATAAATTCTTGCTGGTACACCAATAGATCCAGCACCAGAACGCTTAGATTTTTCATTTACTGATTTACATCGAACACATCGATAAACATTGTAACCAGAGACACGATTCTCCTTGTGAAAAAACCATTCTGATGACCTTCCTGGATATCGTTTAGAATCATAAATAACCACTGGATGTTTGTGCTGCAATGATGGCAGCGTTATTTCAACAGGAGCAAAGACATCCATTGCATTTACTAAAAAGTTAAAAATATAATTTAGAGATAAAATATGGATAAAATAAAGAAATATTTAAAAGTATTAAAAATCAATCAATAATGACCGCAAAACACGTAACGACAAAAAGCATAATTACAACTGCGATAGTGGATATTAAAGGACATAAAAGGTACATCGGTATCATAAAGATAAAGCTTTTATTAATAATTTGATTTAAGAAACGTGTAAAGCTCGTGAAAACAACACATGCAACAACAAAGTACAACTGCTCCAATTTTGGCACACAGCCAAAATTTGTTCATACACATTTTACCAACATAATATTTAACATCGTTTTTTTAAAAGCTCTCACTGGTCGATTTTTTTTAAAAAACGGCAAAAACCTTCTTTTTGAATGCCAAGATTTTGGCCAAATGCACAAGTTTTTTTATAAATATTTTTATTAATCTTTAATGTCTTTTTCCCAGACTTTGAGCATTATAACCATATTTTTTTCTTTTATATTCGGAATCAGCGTAAAAAATGCTACAAAAATATGCTTTCCCAGAATTTTTGAGCATGTATATCAAATTTTCGATTTTTTGACTCAAATCAACGTATAAACATTTTTCTTTAATATTGAGGATGATAGATATGACTCTTATGAGAGTTAATATATGTACTAAAACAATTATATATCATTACTGAATGTACGAAATTGCTTTGGAAGCACTTTTATAGCTTTGCTCTTGATGGAAGACGATGGAAGAGGTAAGTTTAGCGTTAAAGGTATGTTTATTGTAATCTTTATGAATCTTTATATATTTTATCTGTTTTAGATATCAATGTCATCATATATATGAAGCATCAAAGTGGTTAATATTCTAAATAAAACAAACATGAAGAAGCTCCATGATTTATGGGTAGATGGATAGATTTTCTTTGAGGGCGAAAGGGATTGATATATATCCGTTTTACTTAATTCAATTGCTTGCCCATGCCCAGAATGTAATTTAATTTATCTTGATTTACCAAATTAAGTTTCTGTGAAGGCTTATGTCATTGATATTTGATTTATCAACTTTAGAGTTAAAGAAGCAATTGCATCACACGTACACTTGTTTAGGGTATCTTTATCGCATTCAAAAAGCAAAATGTGATATTGTAGTAATCAAAAAATCATGTATATAAAAACAGCTTTTCCATTTCGATTTTCTCCATCAACTTTAAAAACTAGAATACTGTATATAATCTTAATAACCCTATAATTCTCCTACAGAATGCTCTTGCAAAGAAAAATGAATTAATATCTTTATTAATCGACCATAAAATATAATAATCATCATAAATAATACAAAATCTAACAGAGATAAAAATCAAAAAACACATACTGTATCTAAAAAGCTTCTTGATTCTTCGTTCTATCTTTCTTCAGCTTCCATTTCAGACACAGCATCTTTATCACATTCACATTCACAAAAGCATATATTAAGCATCATCAGCAAAAATCTTTCTAATGAAATTTTGATAACATTGGCTGGAAGAGCTCGATTAATTTCAAAAGAAGAAGATATTGAACGGCGATCCATAATCATATCATCATATTCTTCTTCAGTTGCATGATCCAAATTTCAAATGTGAGGCAGCTTGTTGCATATTCGTTTGTAAGAGGTGGATGACCAATGAATAATTCTTCAATTTCATCAAAACCAGATAAATTTTAGCATTCATGAAGCACAAATTCATTATTATCCGAACAATCAATCTAAAAATAGCAAATGCAAAACTATGCGTATATATACAACATCATAAAACACATACCGTCCGTTGATTACCACTATTCATCATCAATTTCTTTCTTTTCAGGTTGTATATTGATAATATACTCGAAATCAAGCATTAGCTTTTCCTTGTCAACCAATTCAACTTGTTTGAGTTTGTCTCCAATCTGCTACAAAAGAAGTACAAATAAATTCATCGTAAACCAAAAGTGACTTAAAACTTACATGCAACCAGGAGCTTAGCAGTTTCGACTTCTTCTTTTGTTTGCTTTATTTCAGTGATTTGTTCAAGACGTGCTTAATGCCGCTGGCGAAATAATGAAGCAATATTTGGATGGGTATGACAATTGATATCTAAAACAGATAAAATATATAAAGATTCATAAAGATTACAATAAACATACCTTTAACGCTAAACTTACCTCTTCCATCGTCTTCCATCAAGAGCAAAGCTATAAAAGTGCTTCCAAAGCAATTTCGTACATTCAGTAATGATATATAATTGTTTTAGTACATATATTAACTCTCATAAGAGTCATATCTATCATCCTCAATATTAAAGAAAAATGTTTATACGTTGATTTGAGTCAAAAAATCGAAAATTTGATATACATGCTCAAAAATTCTGGGAAAGCATATTTTTGTAGCATTTTTTACGCTGATTCCGAATATAAAAGAAAAAAATATGGTTATAATGCTCAAAGTCTGGGATAAAGACATTAAAGATTAACAAAAAATTTGATCAACAAAAAATGGTCCCAAACGGAAAACGACTTCTTTGAAAAATGTTGTTTTGCCGGTTTTTAAAAAAAATCGACCAGTGCTCTTTTTTCAAAATGGAAATCAAATGTTTTTCTTTCAAGATCAAATTCTATTATTTTCACATAAGTTTGTTTAATCATCCATTTTGGTAATCATTATTGTTAGGTGTAAAGCTTAGCCCAGAAAAAACCTCCATTGTTCAATATATTAAAAGCTTTAAATCCGCATTTCAAAATCAAATTGTTTATTCAAAGTTTTTCAAAATACTAAACGAATAAAAGTAGTAAAAAAACAAAACAGGTAAAAAAACAGATAAAAATATGAACAAAGCGAAAAGAGTAAAATAAAAAGAATGTGAGAATCATAAAAAGAGAGATACAGTTCATTCAGGCATATAAGAAAGAAGATGCACTTGAGGGTTGAGCTTATCCACTGCACATGACACATCCTTCTTCATCTTTAACAGTAGCATACTTGCTGACAACAGGAGTTGAAGGTTTAGATTGAGCATTTTCATTTGTTGTTTTTGCAGCAGCAGTATCACCTTGTTTTAAAGCTTCTTTATCAACAGTGAATTGAACAGCATCAACTGCAGGACGAGATCTCAAATAATACATACCAGTTTTAAGACCCTAAATTATAATGATTAATAAATACTAAATTTCAACAGTATCCATACCTTTTCCCAACCATAAAAATGCATAGAAGTACATTTTGCATATGATGGTGCAGCGATATGAAGATTCAAAGATTGTGATTGATCAATGTAAGCAGAACGATCAGCCTGAAAAATATCGGAATGCAGGTAATAAATGAAAACATGGTTAAAATGCAAATCAACGCTTCATTTAAATTTAAATGTTAAAACGTACCGCCATATCAATGACGTCTTTTTGTGAAATTTCCCATACAGTTTTGTACAATTCTTTCAAATCTTGAGGAATACCAGGAATTTCTTGAATTGAACCACCATGCCCAATTAGATAATTTTTAGTGTCATCATTCCACAAATCTCGATCAACAAGATCTTTCAATAAATGTGGATTAACAATTTGGAAGTCACCAGAGAGAACTCGACGACTGTAGACATTGGAAGTGTATGGTTCAATGCTTTCATTATTTCCAAGGATTTGAGCAGTTGATGCAGTTGGCATTGGAGCAAGAAGAAGAGAATTTCGAACACCATGTTTTGCAATCTTTGCACGTAAAGCATCCCAATCCCATAAATCGGAAGGTGTAACATTCCACATATCAGGTTGAAGGATTCCACGGGAAACTGGTGAACCTTCATAAGTTTCATATGGACCCAATTGTTCGGCCAATTCACAAGAAGCTTCAAGGGCAGCATAATAAATTGTTTCAAAGATAAGCTTATTGATCTTCTTTGCTTCATCAGATGTAAATGGAAGTCTCATAAGTTGGAAAGTATCTGCTAAACCTTGAACTCCGATACCAATTGGACGATGACGTTTATTTGATTTTTCAGCTTGTGGAACAGGGTAATAGGTGACATCAATAATTTTGTTCAAATTGACAGTAACAACCTTGGTAACTTCATGAAGTTTATTGTAATCAAATTGAAGAGTCTTGGGATGAACAAATCGTGGAAGAGCAAGAGATGCAAGATTACAAACAGCAACTTCATCAGGAGATGAGTATTCAACAATTTCTGTGCACAAATTGCTGCATTTAATTGTTCCAAGATTTTGTTGATTCGATTTACGATTGCATGCATCTTTGTATAGCATGTAAGGAGTACCAGTTTCAATTTGAGAGATAACAATATGCTTCCAGAGATCACGAGCTTTGATTTGTCTACGGTAGCGTTCTTCTTTTTCATATCGGGTATACAAAGTTTCAAATTCTTCACCCCAACAATCTTCAAGACCTGGGCATTCATTTGGGCACATCAAAGACCACATTTCATCAGACTTTACACGCTTCATGAAAAGATCTGGAATCCATAAAGCATAAAAGAGATCCCGGGCACGTTCTTCTTCACAACCAGTATTCTTTTTAAGTTCAATAAATTCCATAACATCTGCATGCCATGGTTCAAGATAAATTGCAAATGCACCAGGACGCTAAAATTTTTCATGTTAAAATACAGTATGATACAGTATACAAATGCCTACCTTATTACCACCTTGATCAACATATCGAGCAGCATTGTTATAAACTCGTAGCATTGGAATTAAACCATTTGAAGTACCATTTGTGCCAGCAATATCAGAACCAAAGGCACGGATTTTATGAACATTTAAGCCAATCCCACCAGCAGATTTAGAGATTCGAGCACAAGTTTTAAGAGTTTCAAAGATTCCTTCAATGGAGTCATCATCAATGGTTAAAAGGAAGCAAGAAGAAAGTTGTGGAAAATTTGTTCCGGCATTGAAAAGTGTTGGAGAAGCATGAGTGAACCATCTTTCTGACATAAGATTGTAAGTCTATAAAAGTTAGTAAAACGATAAAACTGTTAGCAGATGAAAATATCATACCTTGATAGCAGAAGCAATATCATCTTTATGAATTCCGATTGCAACTCTCATTAACATATGTTGTGGACGTTCAATAATCTTTCCATTCATCTTTAACAAATATGAACGTTCCAGAGTTTTAAAGCCAAAGAAAGTATAAGCAAAATCTCGGTCATAAATGATAGCAGAATTAAGGCGATCAGCATTGGCAAGAACGATATCAAAAATTTCTTTACTAATCATAGGCTTATGTTTACCAGTTTTTGGATGTCGACAATCATAGAGATCTTGCATAACTTCAGAAAAGACTTTTTTAGTTTGTTTGTGAAGATTTGAGACAGCAATTCGAGCTGCAAGTAGCGCATAATCTGGATGCTTTGTTGTCATAGATGCAGCAATTTCAGAGGCAAGATTATCAAGTTCAATGGTTGTAACACCTTTGTAAATGCCATGGGTAACTTTAAGCATAATTTGAGCCTAAAAAAGAAGGAAAGGATGAATTTTGGGATGTAAAAGAAAAAGAAACTTACAGGATCAACATAATCCATGTTAAGGCCATAACAAAGTTTGTTAATTCTTGACGTAATTTTATCAATGAATAAGCCTTCTTTTCGACCATCTAAAAAAGAGGAAAGATTAGCAAAGTGGAAAGTTTAAAATAAAATCTTACCTCTTTTAATAATGAAAGTACTTGGTTCTCTTTTCACAGTTGTCATGGTTAAGGGATTAGCAAAAGATGAATGAGAGAGGTTGTTAGAAGCTAAAAAACAAAAACAAGTTAATTAACAGCAAACTACAGATCTCTGGTTAGAGAAAATGAGAGAGATAGAAAGCCAAAGAACGCAAATGAGCATAAAACCCTCAAACGAGGAAGTATTTATAGTCGAGGGATATTTCCATATAATCTCCAAAAAGGAGGTAGGGACGCGATCGGAGATCTGATGAAATTTTTTTGCTTTCAGTTTTTCAATGTTCATATTTTTGTTAGACTTTTGCTTGGCGCCAAAAATGGATGAGAGAGGAGGGGAAACGAATGCCCCTCTTCCGCGAAATTTAAACGGAAGAAGAACAACTGCAACAGCAGCAATGTTTTGACCAGCAAAAATCTTCTTCTTCCATCACCAGTTTTCAAAATTATATAACTCCTCCTTCCCGTTTTTAAAAGGACAAAAAATAGTACAACAGCAAAAAGAATCTACCACCATAAAAACAACATGATGGTTTCCCGCGTTTTTCGGAGGTTGTGACGTCAAAAAAGCTTTCTTCATTTTTTTTGAATGGACACAAAAACATGCATGTTTGAGGTCGAATGGTTTTTGTTGTTGTTCGAATAAGCCAGATCGCGATCTTGGGCCATTGTGCCATTACGAAAAATTTCGAAAGTATAATGGCGCAAAAATTTAAAATTGAAAAAAATAAAAGAGTCTAAAAATAACTGACAATGAAGAGAAAATCATTTTTGGTATGAGGAACTTTTAATAAGCAAATAAGAACATTTTCTTGAGGTTGAGTTATTGAAAAATAGCTATCAAATCAAGAATAAATATTCGTTTAAGATAAAAAAAAGTAAAATTGATAAGCATGTTTTAAAGCTGCTGTACAGCAACAAGAATGGCACTTGATGAGACAAAAAAAGGAAACAATCACAATTAACTTTCATTTCCGTATGATCTTTTCTTTCTTTTTTCTTATTCTCTAAAATAATTTAATGTTTTTGTCAAAGTTAGTCAAGCTTAAGTTCTTTTATTCAACAGTTTAGATTTTGGTGAATAAATATCTAACATTTCAAAATTTGGTTCAGAACCAAAAACAGAAAATAATGTAAGACCTTCACGAACTTGATGGCATAATTCCTAAAAAAAATACAGATACAATATACCCATAAATAGAAACTAGCTTACAGCAGTATCATTAAGCATTAATAAAGTTTCGGTATATCTAAGAATGCCTGCTTCAACCCCATGTAAGCTAACCAGATAAGTGTGATATTCTTTGACAAGGTTAGCTTTAAAATGTTGAACTTCTTCATTCCCTGATTCCATTCTTAAAACTAAAAAATATGAACATTTATTGATTTTTTCTGTAAACTTTTAAACAAACTTTGATTGCATAGAGTTAAAGCTGCAATAATTCCAATATCAAGGTCAATAATATTCGATTTTGCATATCTTCGAACAACAACTCGCATACTTTTTATGCATTCCAAGAAATATCCATACATTTCACGATCGATATTTCCAAAGAAGGCCTCGGGGTGTGTCACATCAATATGATAGCCGTACCAAGCTGTAACTTTATCATCGTCATCAGGAAAATTTTGAAGTGATAAAAGCATTTTTGATAAACACATTAATCGAAAATTGATAACTTCAAGGACATCAATTTTAAAGGATTCATTTCGATTTCCAAAGAATGAAAAATAGGATGAAAGGGTGATATCCATGATCGAAATTGCAACCTTTTCTAATCTAACATAAGTTTCTCGATCGATCAGAGTTGACTGAAAATTGATACATACTGTAGAATTTTTTGTGTAAAAAAATATTTGATACGGTAGCTTTTGAGTAAAATTGTTATTGAGGTTAGACTATTGTATCACGTTAGTTTGTTGGTTTGATATATCTTAGGGTTATGGTAAAATTTAACTTTAACAATTTGTTACTGTTTTAAATATTTAAAATCTTTTGCAGTTACAGTAATCTTTTTTGTTAAAACAACAGTATTCTTAACCGTTTTAACGATTTTAAACTTACTGTAATAGTTTTAAAACAAGCTGATGGATTTTCACAGGCATAAATTGATTGAACTGAATTATAAAAACTTTTAATAAAATCATGAACTCTTCGAAGGACTGGCAAATTCTCCATTCCTAAAGTTCCATTTTCTGCTAAATTGCTTGAACTTTGTGGATCCGAAATTATCGGAGAAGTTGAGGGGTTTTGCTTTTGTAGTTGTTGGGGGTCAGGCTTGGATGGAGTACATTTCATTCCAGAATCAATGCATTTCTTTAATCGACATGAACGACAACAATTTCGGGATTCTGTAATTAGTTTACTGTAGCTTATGATGGTGATAAAACTACAGTATACCTCGATTAATTGAACATTGATTATCATGTCGGCAATCGTAGGTTTTATTTTCGGCCATTGTTCGACGAAAGAATGAAGCACATGGCCGACAAACAAATGCCCCGAAATGCCATCCTTCACCAAGCTGACTGCAAACGGCGCAATTTTTATGTGGCATTTACTGTAAATTGAATTAATATTAGAGCAAATTCAAGAAAAAAACGAATTAATTTAAGAAAAAACAATCATTTTCTTAAAAAAGGCTTTTTTGTTCTAAATAAAAGCAAGAAGATATTTTAAAAAAATAAAATTAAATAAAGCAAATAAAACTATGACAAAAAAATTACAGCTACATTTAGGAAAACAACTAACTACAAAAATCACAAGATTTTCAACAAAAAAATATAACAAAAGAAAGTTAAAAAAAAGAAAAAAAATGGAACCGCTTTTTTGTTAAAACAAGTGTGCGAAGTAAGTTATTATCGATCAAAGAGAAAAAGGGAAAAGAACCTTTTGACGGCTGCCACAAACTCCAAACAACGGATTTTACCTTTAACATGTTTAACATAAAAAACTCAAACAACAGAAGAAATCCTTCGTATAAATAGTCATTGTGCGTTTGAACGTCACTTTTTATTTTTTCATTCATAGAATGGAAGAATGGATAATAAAAATGCACAAATTTGCATTAAAAACAACAATGAGATAGATCATCGTATATGAAAAGAAAAGATGGCTAGGATGGGTGGCTTGATTAACGGTTGTTGAAAGTAAAGTTTGTTAGGTAAGAGCTGGGAAATAGTAAAACAGCTATGAGCAATAAACATCCAAGAAACTGAATAAACCGAAATATATCCTTTCTTATTAATGTTAATGGGGTGTATGTTGTTGGCTGTTGAGTGTGATTCTATTTTTTCGTTCACAGAAAAACATTAACTTGAAATTTGTATAACAATTGATGCTCAGCAGCTACGAGAATTCTCATAGCTGCTTGCAGACACCAGAACAAGAAATATCTTTTTTGAAATGCAATATCTTTTTTGAAATGCATTCGACTATTGGGCTTTGATTTTCCTTCATGTGTAAAATAATAATAAATGACATGGCAAATAATAGGGATGATTGCGCTAATAAAAGAGAGAATAGTAAAAACAAAATGGATATTTATGAAATTAATTATCGTAAATATAAAATAAAGCTCGGGTGGCCGCCCCGAAGGGGCGGGGCACCCCTAGTTTTTATCAATTTGAACAAAATTTACACAACATTCTTTATAAATTTTGTTACTGAAAATTGTGAATTGCAGGGTTTTATAAAACCTATAAATATATTTGTATTTGTAAGCATAACAAAAAAGATAGATTGAAAGATTTTAAACAGGATATCAGGTTTCTACTATCATCTTTCATTTACAACGATTTCAGAATCATGTTTTGCCGAAAGTTTCTTTAATTGTAATACCGTAATACAATAATTTTATATCAAATGATAATCACCACATAAAAAGCTTTATTTATTTAATCGTGATTCGAGGCTAGTTTAGTAATAATACAGTAATTTTTATATTCTTTAGATAAAACTGAAAATTTAATCTAAGGGAAATGTTGTTGAAGAACATCATTTTTAAATTTAAAAAAACTTAAAACTTATAAAAAATTTATTTTGAAAAAAGTAGTTTCATTGAAAATTTTATCTTTTTCATGAACGAATTTGTATTTTTTGAAAAAACGACTCTTTCTTTTGTTGTTTCTTTTTGTGGTCCTTTTATTAATTTGGGGAAGTCTTGTACCCGATCGTTTGATATATTTCGACTACGGCGGCAAATTTTTCTTTGATTTTTAAAAAACCCGAAACAAAATAAATTTTAGGGTTTGTCGTTTTTTGCATTTTCAACAACAACTTTTTTGTAGGACAATTTCAATGTTTGTTAGGACAACAAATTTTTTTATTTAACAAGCTTCAAATTCTACAGTAATAATATACTAATATACATGAAAAAATGAGCAAAAGGAAAATGAAAATGGAGACCGGCATCACAAATCAGGACGCGCACGAAAGGTAAAATGCAACACAAAAACTTCAACGCAAAAATTTAAAACGAGCGCTCCCGAATGTAATGGCGGCATTTATTTTTTTAAAAGAAATAAATACAATAATTTCAAACAAAAACAAAGAATTAACAATCATCAAATTTAAAATATCAAAATCCATTAAACACAATTTAAAACAATGAGGGGCAATTGAGGGGGGATTTTTGGGACAGCGGAAAGGGCAAAAATAGAGAGTGGGCATTTTCAGCTACAAATCAATGCGCGAATATACACCTTACAATAAAAAATAATAATATAATTATTTACAACGTAACGAGAATAGTTGAGATAAATATTACAAAAAAAATTAATTAAAGAGTTTTTTTTATGTACATGAAAGACTTGTGGCATTGAAAAAAAAGGACCACGAAATTCACCGGGGCTTTTCACAGGGGCGGCGAAAAACGTTCAGGCCTTTTTCTTCCAAAATTGGCAGTGATTTGTGGTAAAATTTAAATAAAAAAAAAACAATTAAAAAGAAACAATTTTAAACACAATAAATTACAAAAGATTACTCGGTTAAATATAAATAAAAACAATAAAATTTCACAAAAATTTGTGACATTGTAATGTCACAGATGTGACAATAGAATTTCACAAATTTTTAGTGACATTTTAGTTTTTATTTTTGCGAAAACAAAAAAAACATGTGGTAAATTAGAAAACAAAAAAAATTAATGAATCATCGAAATGAAACATTTGGCAGTGGTTTCAGCGAAAGTGGCAGTGCTGGATTCGCGGCAATTGTTTGAACGAGATTTGATTAAAACCGGGGACAACATTTAGTTTTGAGATATTTCAAAACTAAATAGTAATAAAGAGGGGGTGATGAAGAGGGGAAGGTGAGGAGAGGGCCAACTGTACACTCACCGGGAGAGCATTCACTTCCGGCGCTGTTTCCATTACAAAAAAAGAATTACAAAAAAATGAACTAGCGGGACTAAAGGAATTTTTTTAAACAATAATTTTAAGAAATTGTGGAATGGATTTTGATTGATGGAGGAGTTGATGGAAGGGTTGTTGAATGTTGAAATTATTGCTTTTGTTTCAGAAATAAGGAAGCGGTGTATACGAGCCTGAAAATGAGATTTCACTATTTTTGAATTTCTTGGAGCTTCTGAATCCCAAAACAAAATTAAGGGTATTAAACAGAACTTCAACTACCGTATTCACTCTTGTCAAGTATGTCCCGAAAAAATTCAAAATTTCAAATGGGACATTTAAACCAAAATTAATGGAAGAACGATGCTCAAACCTAATAGAGTAAATTTTAAAATTATGCAAATTTTTCTTGGTTTCTTTTAGACATCTCAATACCCCCAATAAATTAATTCAAAAAAAAACACAAACCTTTGAATCTTAAAAAACTCGCAATCATTTTTCTTTTTCGGTAATTTTGTTGTTGTTGTTTGGTGTTGAACAATTTACCGAACGTACACGTCCCGCTTCACGCAAGCGTTGCCGGTCATTTAAAATAAGGCAACCATCATTGACATATATAAAAGAATATGTATATACTGTAGAAATGCAGCTGGGGGGAAGAAGAAACAACTAATAATTTTGGTGTGAAAATATCCCATTTTTGTACAAATAAAGATATATAACATTCCATTTTTCTTTTTGTTAACCAAAGTTTGAGCAAAGGAAAAAAATGTAGAAAAAAATGAAGGTTGTTTTACTTTGATGAAAGACTTTTTTAAAGGGTAGTGTACAAAGGAAAGACTATCATTTTGATCTCTTTTTTGATGGTAGTGTTGTTGTTGAAAGACGATACATCTGAATGAATATCCATTGATTGAATTGTTGATGGAATGATGGTGGATATCAGTGATGTTGTTGTTATTGGATGGGGGGATATCATAAATCCATTCTTATCTTTGATTGTTGATTAAAACAAATCGCAGACAAAAATGGGATATATGATATCCCCCTTTTGTAGCCTTTGCTACATTTTTTTGACCTAAAAATTTTTTAAGGATTAATGAAAAAGTTTAATGAATTTTTTAGTTTTTTCGCGAAAAATTTTGGAATATAATTAACTTTTGAATGCGCGAAAAAATAATTTAAAAAGAGAAAAGTACATTGAATATTTTTGGTTGATGCTGCTGCTGGCGACAAAGGCTGCTGGTTCCTGGTTATTTCTCCGCATCAAAGAAGAGAAAAGCCAGTTCAGCCCAGTTCAAGTCCAGTCAGACACAACAGCAACCATCACCACGCAATTCTCTCATTTGAATAATAAATTTTTCATTTTTTTTTGTTCGAAAAAAAATTTTTTCTACGCTAACAATGGTCATAAATTTATTCGATTCTTTAACAAAAAATTTTACGTTCAAATTTTTTTAAACAAAAACCTTTCTTTGAAATGGACATTATTTGTGAAGGGTTTCCCCCCTTAAGGGGATATTTGATGTCCACTACCACAACCTCATCACAAGGTCATGTCTATTCTAGAGGGCAAACAAGGAAGAGACATTGATCAACAGAATAATAATAATATTACTGTTGTTGTTCAAAAAAGAAACGAATGCCAAATAACATTTTTTTTATTAGGGGATGGCCCCGTTCTTTCGCTGATGGCATCAAAAAGAACGAACTGGCACGTGTAAAAAAGTGTTTTTTATCTTTTGAAGCGTGTGGCTTGTCAACTTCACTTCCTTACTGCTGCTGCTGCAATTGCTTGTGGCCTGTGGATGAGGCTTGCTGCCACCGCAATGTTGTAGTGGTCGCCGAAGTGGCACGAGCTGATATAAACCACAAACAAGAAAGTCGCGTTTTTTTGATGGACTTTTCACAAAAAAAACTGAGAGTGACCAAAAGAGGGAATGTATTTTTTTTCTATTTGCTGCTGCTGGTTGCCTGTCTGCTTGCTGCTGCCTGGTGGCTGCGTGTACCATTCAATTCCTTTTTTAACTATCTATCTCTATCTACATCCACTAAATACTATAGCATTTTTTTGTTGAAAAAAATGTACTAAAAATGGAGGCAATATTTTTTTACTGTTATAAGAAAAGATATAAGTTCAAAGAATCAAACAAAAATTGGGGGATAATATAACTTTAGAGCAAAAATATTAATGGCAAATAATTTGTTTTTATTGGTTACTATTTGGCAATAAGCTGAAATTTATGGTGAACTTAAAGTATAGGAATGTTTATGTTTAGAAAATATTTTTGGGGTATCAAATTACTTGAAAGAAAAAACGTTTGGCAGGTTTAAAATAATGTGTTTTTTGCCGGAAAATAAAAGAAAAAATTGTGGATTGAGGAGATAGGAATCTAGGAATTACAAAAAGATCAAAAAGTGCCAAAATGAAGAATTGTAAAGATCAATACTAATGAAAAAGTACAAAAAGTTCATTTAATATAAAAAATATTACGAAACTTGGATAAAAGTTTCATCAAAGACTTTTGTGAAGTTAACGTTTTCTCAAGTTTATTAAATCCCACAAATTTCAAAACTTCAACTAGTTTCAAGTCTTTAAATCTAAACAAAAAACTTAATAAAATCCTAGCAATTTGTTTCACAAAATAAAAAGGAAGGACAAAATGTGGACACCAAAAACTTTTTTTCTTCCTTGATCCTTCAACATTAAAAAACCAGTTTCAGCAGCAGCAGCTTTTAGTCGACTATCAAGCTTAAGGAAAAAAACTTGAGCAAATTCTTATACATTTTTTTCGGGCATTGAAAAAAAAGAAAGAAAAGCAATCCAGTTTTAATCGAATCTGTTTCTACTTTTTTCTTTCATTCACTTCCAAAAAAAGATAATGAAAAAAAGTTTTTCCTTAAACTTTAAAGGCTTAAAAATGTAACATTATTTTTTTACTTTTTTTCGACAAAGCTGCAGCAAAAAAGAGAAACAAAAATAAATATTATAGTTTTTTGCAGCAGCAAAAAATATAAAAAATTGTGTCTAGCATTTTCCCATTTTTTTAAAAAAGCAGATGAAAAAATGACCAATGTAAAGAGCCAACAGGCAAGCACAGAGTTGTTGTTGTTGGAGAAAAAAAGACGAAAAATACATGTGTGCAAAGCATTTCTCATTTTAATTTTTTTCACGGGGTTTTTTGTCGCCGTTAAAAAAATAGCCACGCCAAAGCCAATCCCACTTTTTTGTGATAGCCCCTTTGAAGCGTCTCCAAGCCCTGGAAGGCAATGGACGACAGTAGACAAAGAGAGAAACAAGCATGTGTCCAAGACGATAGCGACATGGACTAAAAAATGCACATTTTTTTTGCTCGGACATTAGCTTTTATCGTCGTCTGCCTGGACATGTGTATGAAAATATTTTTATTTTTTTAAAGCTCCAACAACATATGGTCGAAATCTATATGTACAACAACAAAAACAACGTGAAAAAAATGTGTGTCCAACAACAAAAAAATCTGGTGTCCACTCTCATTCGAGCCCTTTAGCAAGGATGATAGAAGCAGCAGAAAAAATTGCGGCGGGGGCTTCAAAAGAAAAAAGAATTTTTAAAAATAGAAAAAACTGAAATTCGATGAAAAAAAAAAGAAATAAAAGCATCGGTCATTTTTTAAAAAAGAAAAAAAATACGAAAAATGTCTAAAAAAAGCAGCAACAGCAAAAAATTCAAAGAAGAACAAATTGTAAAACAAAAGAGTTTTGTATTGTTTTACAAAAAATTCTTTAGTTCTTTTTTTTTATTGTTGAACAATGGGTTTTTTCAATTTTCAATTTTTTCAAAATAAAAGAGAAACGAGTGAGAGAGATTTCAATAATACAAAAGTAAAATACATATATCCCAAAAAAGGGGGAAGAATATGATGATGGCCGACTGACCGAATTCTCTTTCTTTTTATTTCGATAAAAGTATATTTTAATTTTACAGAGGCGTAAAAAAGAAAAGAAAGAAACATTCGTTTTTAATAAAATTCAAAAATTCAACAGTTGAATTTAAAAAGAGGGGGGATAAATCGAACATGGATAAGACTTATGGATATATTAAATCCATATCCGTCAAAAATGAATATACATATAACAAAATCTTTTTTTTTAATTTAAAGAAATGGATTTTTCTGTTTTAAGAAGTTTTGGTTGAAAAAAACAGGTCGGATTTTTATTTCTTTTCCCAAAAAAAATAAGAAGAACCCATGTTTTTCGTTGTCTCGTCTGGTTCTTCGAATTCAATTTTTATTTATCCTAAAAAACTGCAAAGATTCTTTCTCTTTTTTTGCATTGGTCAGTAAAAATTTTGTTCTTTATTTTTGGTGGTAATAAAAAAAGAAAAGAAGGGGAGACATTTTTAGCAGCAGTAAAGGAAAGAAAATGGACAAAGAAATATGGCGTAATCGAAAGAAAAAAAAGAAAAATAACCAAAGACACCCAAGTTGAAGGGAAAGAAAGCAGCAGCAAAGAGTCAGTCGGGTGTCTTGAAATGAATGAGTGAGAGTGAGTGACCATTTGGAAGACTAAAAACGAAGAAAAAGAAGAAGCAACAGCCTCCCTTTCCAACAAGATGAGAAAAAAAAATTTGCCTGCATAACATAACGTATAACATTCCAGACAGCCTCCCGACGACTGACCGGACTGGACTTTTTTGAATGCATTTTTCAACTAAAGTCGCTTCTATCATTTCTAAAATTGAAAATTTGAAGGCGAAAAAAGCGTATTAGTTCCTTCTTTTTTTGAGACAGAAACAAAAAAAATGAAAGAGTTCCCGACTGACCACTCGAAAAGTGAAAGAAATAATATTGATTGATTACGTAATACAAATGTCTGGCAAAAATTTTAAAACAGCAAAGAAAATTAGGGATTTAGAAGATTTATTTCTGCAAAAACAATTTGTAAAAAGTAATAAATTTTGTTTGTAAGCTGCCTTTATCATTAAAGCATTACATTTTTGACGGGCTAAAAATGGCAAATTTACGGATGAACGAAAAATAGTAATTTTAGGTCTTAAAGAAAGTCTTTCATGCCATGTTTTAGTGAAAAAAATTTGAAGTGTATTTGTAAATATTAAGAATCCGATACTGTCATTCTAACGTTATTAATTACAGGATATTAATGTAAAGCATTTCAAATGTATTTCAATGGCAAGAATTGAGGCATAATTTGTAAGCATTCAATAGATTAAATTAAAATTAATAAGATGTTTTTCATAAAAAATTGTTAAATAAGACCGAAATTCAAAAAAATTAAATTTTTGAAATTCTAATTTGTCTCTGACTTTAGAAAACTTCTTCAGGGAGATCTCCCAGGAGATTTCCGTATGACAACACTATTAATAATAACCATAAATAGTGAAAGAAGGTTTTGGACCGTTCTTCCAAAATTGATCAAGAACAGAATTAACGCCTGCTTCAAATACATTTCCATTTCCGTTAATAATAATTCTAGAATCAGGTGAAGCATGTTTCTAAAAAATATGCAAATCTGTTTTTTAATAAGAAAAATGAAATTACATTAATAAATTCACCAAAGGCAATTGGATCAAGTGGAATATTTGTGCCATTTAGAAGACGGATTGACATTAACTTATTTTTGAATGGAATTTCACATAACTTTTGAGCAGTGTTTGGAGAACAGTATGCTTCATAGACGCTGAAAATATTTTGATGTAATACAAGGTGATAAATTCAGAAGTCCGAAAAATTTGCATATTTTTTTGAGGTGTGTTGATTTAAAAAATAACATGTGAGCTAGACTGCTTAACATGAGTACCCACAGCAAAATTTGCATGCAACATGGATTAAGCAAGCTTGGGCTCTGAGGAGTTCGCGTTTACTGAATGGTCAAACAAAGCACCTTACGTTAAATATTGAAGTTTAGGCGTCAATGCAAGAATATCTTCCAAAAACAAAGCTTCACTATCATAACCAAAAACTTTCACATGGGCTATAAATAAACTAATAACATTTCCGTGTCCAACAAAAAATTTAAATTCATCAATTGTTAATTCTTGACCAGCTATATTTATAAATTTTGCATCACATCTATATATTTTTGGGATTAAATTTCGGAGGGGTTTTTGATAATGTTGATAATAAAGTTTTGTTGTAACATATAATTTTTTAATTTCAATTTCTTCCAAAGTACTTGAATGAAGATAAAGCGATTCTTCTTCAAAATCATAAAGATTCCAAGTTGGACCAGCCGATGCAATAAACAAATAATAACAAATTGGTATACTGTATTTTGAATAAAAATATTTGCAAGAAAAATTAAGTTTTTGAAGAACAACTGCATTTGCATTTTTAAAAATATAATCCATCATATTGGGTCGAAATGGGAATTTTTGAGGGAGAGTACCTTCAGAAGTAAAATTCTGATTAGGATGAGTGGCACCAGCTAAATCAGAAGTTTCAGGACGTTCTGGATATTCAATTTTTAACAAATTTTCATCGTATATTTCAAAATCAAATGCATTCTTCCAAGGTACTGTAGCTTTGCCATACTTGTGAGCAGCTTTTTCATATTCTTCTTTCATGGAAATATCGTCAACAAAAAATCTGCAATACTTTGAATATACTTGTAAGAGTTCCTAAAATACATAGGTTACGGTCAGTGACAGTAATAGGGAAATTCCAAAACAAAATTTTATGGGTCATTGAGAAAGTAACAGGAAAAATTAAAAACGAAATATAACATTTTTGTTATTACCCTTTATTCAATAGAAATTAAAATTTGCATATCACAAATTATTCAAAAATTTATACCAGAAAAAATAGTGAAATTTCTCTGATATGTCCTTCTATAGAAATGAATGATTACCTGAGTATCATATTCTTTGAGATATTTGATATACAAAATCCATAGCTTTTTATTTGTTAAATCTTGTCCAAGCTTGTATTCGATATTATGTTTAACAAATTCTTCGTCATCTGCTTCTTTCATTGCATTTATCCAATCTTCCAAGTTTTCATCAGTTTCAACATTTTTAATCTTTTCATACAATTTTCTCATTTCAAAATTACGATTCACAATTTTTCTTGGTAAATGCGAATCTTAAATAAGTAATATGTGTAAGTAATATGAGAAAAATCAGCTATTTACCACAAACAACTTACTTGCATTATCCTCATTGTAATACAAATAAAATTCTAATAAATTATTTGGATAACATAAATCTTCAATTCCAATATCTCGTGAAATGTGTCCTCTCATTTCAGTTGCACTGTCCTTCACCAAAAGTTTTCTTTTTGGTATTAAATAATAATGTAGATCATATTTAAATTTACCAGTATAAGCTAAATGATATGTTTGTCGTGAAAGAATAACCATGCGATTTCCTGCATATAAATCATTTCTAAGAAGAACATTTTATTGTAAAAAGTTATTGTAAAATGCATACCCCCAAAGCTTTTTCCAGATTTTATTTGGTACTAAATATCTTTCACCAAAATCACAAATTTTATTAAAGCTCGAATTATGTGGTTTGAATGTTTCAGCTTTTTTATGATATAATTCATTTTCAAGCTGTAAAAGTGCTTTCCGATAGCTTGGATCTAATTTTGAGTAATATGATGACGGAAACATTGATATTATCAAAGCTGATAAAAAATAAGGGTTTTTTAAATCGGATAAATAAAATAAAAACAAAGTTTTAATCAAAACAAATGATAAACAAAATTTTCAGTTAAACACCATTGTCGTTGAGAGACAGAATGAATGAGTTTCTTGTTACATTCTTTGTGTTTAGGTCACAAACATTTATTATAGTAATAATAAATTATGTGTTTATTTCTATATATATATATATACGCCTTCTATTATAAAATAAATACAAAACTTTGTATATCTTATACAGATACATTCCTGCTAAGGCTATCAAGGAAATAAAACATTGTAAAAAGTGACACATTCTAATCAACTACCCTTAGGGAAGTTCAACAGGATAGTTTTGGATCTTTTTAAGGACCTCTTAAAAGTTATTTATGAAAAACTGCCCGAAAATGCATATTTGTCGATATAACAAAAAGAAGGAATCCCAAAAATGTTTAAAATTCGAATCAACTACCCTTAGGGGAAGTTCAATAGAATAGTTTTGGATCTTTTTTTTAAAGATCCATTTAAATTAAAATAAAGCATTACATTTTTGATAAGAAAAAAAGGGAAATTTATGAATCAATGAAACAATGAGTCTCTCTCACACCTATGCCGGCATTTCATTTTTTTTTAAAAATGCATTTAGCCGACATTTTATTCGCGTCGAGACTTTTTTTCCCCTATAAAAAATGAAATGCCGGCATTGTTCCAGTTCTTTTTTAAAAAAATGAAAATGCCGGCATTTCATTTTTTATAGGGGAAAAAAAGTCTCGACGCGAATAAAATGTCGGCTAAATGCATTTTTAAAAAAAAATGAAATGCCGGCATAGGTGTGAGAGAGACTCAATATAAAGTAAGCGGCAAGTAATTTTCAAAGTCTTAAATTTAGAATGTATTTGTAAATATCAGAAATTCGATACTATCATTGTAACTTTGTTAATTACAGGATATTAATCTGCCACAATAATTTTGTATGTTCTTAACAAATTATGTCACGTGTAGAACTGTTACAAGATCTTGAAACATGCTTTTATTACTTTTGAAAATGGTATGTTTATCTGATAAATTATTGCTTCCGGTTTTTTAAATTCTTTAAAAAATAATAATAATTTATGATTACTTCAAAGTATTAAAACATGCAATTCTTATTAAATTACAAGGTTGTAAACATTTCATTTAAACACTTACATACATGATAATCAGCACAGTTAAATGAAAAAAATTAAAAGTGTCACTTTTTATTTTGTCACATTTTTGTCATTTTTAAAAAACTTCCGTTTTCAAAAAGCACAACCAAAAAATGGATTTCAAAACTGTGATTTTAATAAATTTCATTGAAATTGGAATTCATATTCCGTTATTTATTTTTCAAATTTTTGTTATAATATTTTTATTTTACAAACTGACAATACCGAAATCAATATTTTCTTCGGCATATTTTGGAATGTTAAATACAATGTATTTTGTTGATTTTATATTTAATATTGTTTGGTTATACGGTCATTGGGTCTTATATTCACGATCTATGCCATGGATGCCTGGTGTGTATTTTATATCATTTCATGCTCAAGCTTTGATGGGAATATGGGAGATGTTTTTGGCATTTAATCGATGTACGGCATTAGCATTTCCGTCTCTTCATCGAAAGGTAAGATGTCTGGCATGTCATGCTATTGTTTATGCAAATTTATTACCACTTGAGTCATGTTTATCCATTTTGGGACTGTTTAATGCTGAGACCAGCATTAAAATTTCGCAATCCCGTTCTTCTTCCGAATCAACAAAAATTTATTTGATCTTTGCCGAATTTAAGCTGAACCGTGTCAGTCCCCCATTCAACAGTTGATATCAGTTCCATTTATCATAAATTATTTTTCATTTTTTCAGATTTGGACCAAGAAACTTGTCACATTTTACATCATCTTCCTTTTGCTTTCTCCCTATATTTTTCATTGGTATATAATTCCAAATTTTGAATGCCGTTTTATCGTCTCCTATGAAAACAGATGCAGGCAACTTGTGGATGAAACAAATACAAAAGTTGCAATTGTAAATATTATTCTTGGGATAATTGCATTACTTTTGATTATTTTTGGAGTTCTTATGTCCCCAAAACAACTTCCATCAAGTCAAACAACTTCAAAAACAAAAATGGAAAGGCGTTTAATTTATCAAACAATATTTTCTTCTTCGATGCTTGTCCTACTGTATATTGCAAGTTTTATAGATTTTATTGCTCCATTTTATTTAAATGTTTCATATTTGCTTTATTTACTTCAATTTTATCCTCAAATGTTTCTTTTATTTTGCATAAGTCCAGTAATTCGAGAAGAATTTGCAAAATTTTATGGTCTAACATTTTTTATGAATATCTCCAAAGTTTCAGCCATGACAAATGCTTTGAGATCATCAATCGCAAAACCTGTTACAATAACTTAATGCAATAAAAATCAATATCTTCCTAACAAAAGATCACAATTTCGTGACTTTCTAGAATCTTCGGATCTACCAGAGGATCCATATAAATGTTTTCCCTTTTCATTCATGTTTTTTCATTGTTATTCTTTTTACTCTTATTCAGTTTGCTGTCTTATCGTTTGTCATATTTTGTTTAGTTCAAAAAAGAATTTAAATAAAACCTCAAGCAGTTCACCCAATCAAGGAAAGACTTGAAAAAATAACAGTTTTAAAATAAAATTATTATTGAAAATTTTTCTTTTTCCCAAAGAATAAAGAATTTTTTAATTTACAAAAATTATGAAAAATTTAAATTAATTAACACTGAAATGTTTTAAATATCTGAAATAATTATGTTTCTTTATTTATTCTGTTATTTTGAATTATAAGTTATCAAACTAACAATTTTCATATTAAATGTGATTTACTTATAATTTCATGAAATGAATTAATCAACAAATAAATTGTTATTAACCTGTTTTAAAGAAATCTTGAGGAAAAACAAAAATTACTTCGCCGTTTGATTGATTGATATAATTAATGACTCCAGCCATGCAGGTGGTCTTGTCTTGAGCTGCCATACACATTGCAGCCATTAAAATTCCCTTTGCATTATTCCATAAATCCGTTCCTGGAAAAGTGTATAAACTTTTTGAGAGATAAATTCCAAGGAACAAATAATCATCATAATATAAGCCACCATTGTAAAAATACATAAGCTTGATATTTTCATAGTCATCTAAATATTGACAATGTGGAATTAAATCATATGCAATTTGATTTGTTAGATCTAATTCATCGATGTCAATGTTGCAGGCAAAAATGCCATTTCCATGTTTTGTAACAAATCAGACATTGTCATCTGAAATTGCTGCCAAAAATACCTACAAAAATGGTAGAAAATTTTGTAAAAATCGAATGTATTATAGAAGGAAAACACTAACATAATTATCTTGTTTCATATTGATAAAATGGGAGTTTGTAACTTTGAGATATAAACGATTTGAAGAGACTTTTAAATATGATGCAATGGCATTTTTGTAACTTCCAATAAGACAATCTCCATTACTTTTACTGGAAAGATTGAGATAACATTTGGCACCATGTTTGTCATAATCATATCCAATGTCACCGGCAGAATATTGAATGACAGTTAAAAAGAATAAAATAAAACCGTAATGCCTCGCTAAAAACTTTTGTTAAACAAATTCCAGAGATCACAAATGAATGAAAACTACTTCGTAACCTAGCTGCTTTTATATAAATTTTTTTGAAGCAATTCAAAAATTTCGAGACAAAAACAGTATTTTTGATAACAGTTTTTTCTGCATTGCAATTTCCGCTTTGGAATCTTGACTTTTGTACTTGTAATTAACACACGTTATCAATTTTGAACATGAAAGTCATATACTTTTCTTAAAGCAATTTTAAAGCATAATGAATGTATTTTTTGACACACCTTCAAATAAAAAATATTTTTTTTATCAATATTTCATTATTTTCTTTTGTCAATGAAAAAGCTTCTTCATTCCACAACAAAAAAAGAAGAAGCAAAAAACACCGGTAAAAATTGAAAGAAGAAACAATCTTTTGCACTTTGATGAAGTTTTTTTTAATTTGAAAACAATTATGAATAAAAATTGATGAGTGCATTTTGTATTAGATTTTATTCGTCAAAATTTGAATGCGCTTCTGAGAAAACAGAGCAGTTCATTGCTTTAAAGTTGCAATTTCCTGCAATTTCAAAAGAATTAATTTGTTTTTTTTTAATGAAATGAATTAAAAAAAGCTTTATGAGAACATTGAAATGTTCTCATAAAGCTTTTACCCCTTACAAATACAAATATTCGGAAGTTTCTAGGCTATGAGCGCAGATTTAATTAAAACAAAATTACAAAAATTTTGAAAAAAAACTTTAAAATTGTCGTTTTTATTTTCTGATGTATTTTACAGTTTTTTAAACTTTCCATTCAAAAAAATAATTCAAAAAGTTTTTGAGCAAAAAACAAACATTTAAAATCTATGGAATTTAAAATTACCGTAACCTTTTCCCATTTTTATTACTTTATTCATTCGCAATTTAACGCCCTTCTACTTTTTTACGTGTAAAATTGCATTAAAAATAGTAAGAATTTTATTTAGATTCAATCAGCCATCTATTCTCTTTCAACCTTTTTTGTGCTTCTTTTGATTCCAACGTGCCTTTGCCAAAATTGACCAAATGCCATTCACGTAACATCCAAAAAAGGATAGACATTTGAGCTTTGTGTTAAACAATCTTTGAATTTTTCTAACATATTTGCTATTTCAGAATTCAAATTTTAAAAAGTGAATGGCACATTTTCAATTTTTTATCAGTAAAGCATAGTTAGTTTTGAAATGGCGTCTTCAAACCCCATTATTCTGTCACCAACAAATGTGCCATTCATTTTGGACAATTTACCAGTGTTAAATTATATACGATACTTTCTGGCAATAATTGCGATATTTGGTAATGCATGGTTTATTTTTATTGCAATCAAATTCAAGAAGTTTCGAGTATCTCAATGTAATCAATTAATTGCCATGCAAGCTGTTGCAGATTTCCTCATTGGTTTGCTTCCAATATTTGCACGCAGTATATAAATTTGCATAACTTTTTTAGGTATTGGATATTTCTCCCGTGCCACCCAAGCCAGTTATGCCTTATCAAATGGTATTCTAGTTTTTAATAAAACAATTTGCTCATATTTAGCATTAATCCAAGGAATTGGCACTTTTTCTGAGCAGTTGATTGTTTTTGCCTTGGCATTGGATCGACTTTGGGCAGTTGCATCTCCAACAAAATATTACAACATGACTTCTAAAGTAATTTTAAACATTGATTTTTACAGTAATATTTTATGTAGTCTTTAGCCATTGTGTCATTTAACTTTAATTGGATGCATTTTTGTATCTGCAGGATACTTTTTTGTTACTTTCTATGACCTAAATTCACTTGATGAAACTTATAATTGCTCAGCTGGATCTTCTGCAGGTCCATTTTTTAGGCCATATTTAATGATCTTTGGTGTTTCATGTGCTGCTGCCATTTATAGTAATTTTTCTGTTTTATGTAAAAATTTGAATAAATTGTTTAGTCACATACCTGGCTACAGTAATTCTCCTAAAATTTCGTCTATCCTTAATCAAACAATCCAGAGTTCAGCTAAAAGTTTTCACTTCAATTTCGTTGATATTACTTGCATATGCGATATTTTGGTGTTTACCTTTGTCATTTTTAATTTTAACAATGGTAATTGTCTTCTTTCTTTGTTCCCTTGACTCTTTTTAAAAAAGGCTGTTAATCCTTAACCAAACAAACAAATTAAATCTGCATATTTTTTCAGTTCAGTCATTTTGATAATTCCACAGTTGGATATATTACAACTGGATTTGGACTTGGCGCCGCATTAAATTCTGCCTTAAATGTTTTTCTTTATTTATTCAAGCATCCCGATATTCAACATTTCTCTAAATTAATCCTTTTCTCTGTTGGTTTTAAATCCATTAGTTTAAAGGATTCAAACAAACCCAACAACAATAATAACACGTCACGTCAAGATCGAAGAATTTCTATTTTTTAAAAGCCTCAATTTTGACCAGAGAGTTTACATTTTTACTTGTTTATTTTTTGCTTTGTTTGTTCAAAATCCAAGAAATAATTTTTTTAATAAATTTGTCAAAAAATATGAAAAAAGTGTCAAAAAAGCAAATGAAGGAGAGCCTTTTTTGCTTAATTTCATTTTTTCATTAAGCAAAGTCAATCCTCAAAATGGGATATTTTTCACTCCTTTTTTCAAAAAATTGAAACAACTGCAAAAATTCTATTTTCTGTTTGCTCTTTTTTTTAAAAAAATGTTTGCGGGTTTTTAAATGTATAACAATATGCAAATTTTTTCTTCGATGAACTTTTTCTTAGTTTTGTTAATGAAAAACAGCAGAAAAAAAGTAAGCAACAAAAAATATGTTCAATTCATTGCGCAGAATAAACTTTTTTGTTGCTGTTTTTTTATTTTCGATGAATAAAAAACTAAAGAATGCCACACTGGTCCAAATGAGACTGTACTCATAACGCCAAAATGCGACCATTTCCAAAAAAATGTTGTATGAGATATGGTGCAAATTACCAAAATTGCTACAAACTAATATAATTACTTATTTTTCATGTTAAAACTAATGGATAAGCATAATAGAGACTAAATCAAAGGTGTATGAGCAAAAAATTTCATGTTGGATATATAATTTCAGCGTTGGTAAATTTCCTTTTAAAATGATCAGTTTTGTGATCATTCAATCGTTTATACTCATCGTTAATCATTGTATTGATTCTTAAGAACACTAAAAGCAATATTGTAAGGCATTAGAAACAATAGAAGTAAAGAAAATTAAAAATAAAGCAGTTTTTTGTATTATTGCTGCTTGATGATGTATGACATCATCGTCTTTGAGGGGAAGTTTGAGATCAACGGCGCAACCTCAAGCGCTGAAACTTTTTATACACCTTCTTAAGACTATTATAATTAAAATTACGGCGTTAGATTTTTAAAAGAAACGCTTATAAAAATAGTCTGGAGCAAATTAATGATCAAATTTTTTAGTTTTGTGCAAATGCGCCACCGAAAAGGGGAAGTTTGAGCTTTTTGAGGAAACGTAGAAGCGTGAAACTTTGCATACATAGGTAAAACTGCCCGACAAAAAAGATTACCGCGTTAGATTTTTTTAATAATGCCTCAAAAAAATGGAATCTGGAAAAAAAAGCAAAAATCTTCTCTTTTTTTCTCATCAACTTCCATCTTCGTTTGGCGTTATGAGTATAGTCTCATTTGGACCAGTGTGAGAATGGTTGTCGTTTGGCATTTTGATGAGTGAGAAAAAGAAAAAAATGGAATTGTAATGTTTTTTCTTGCTTCTCTGCTTTTTTTCTTTTTCGAAAGGTTCTTTTCTTCTTTCTGTTTTCTTGTTTTTGTTAGTTTTCAAAAAATGTCAAGCTGTTTTGATGTGCACTTTTTTGATGGCGTCTGGTACAAAAAAAATCAAAAAGAGTCAAAATATAATGATATTTGTATTTTTTTTCTGTTATCGTTTTTCTTCAAAGCGGTTCATCATCGTTTGGGAAATTTTTTTTGTTTAATCTTTAAAAAAGAAGAACAAAATCAAAAATATCAAAAAAGTCGCCAAAACATGGGAAAGATCAAAGGCTTTCAAAGTTAACTGTTTGTTTTTTTTCTTCTACAAAAAATATGACTATTTTTGAAATATTGATTACGGTAAAATTGGTGTTGGTCATATTGTTTAAACTTTTACATATTTCTTTACCCGTATTTTTTCTTCTTTGATCATCGATTAGTAAAAAACAGAAAGATGAGTCAAAATATTCTTTGTCGTTTTATCACAACCTCTTTTAAAATGATGTCGATGATTAACAATAATGTTGATCTTAGATATCATCGTGAAACTTACGATTTTATACAGTTCTAATTTTTATAAGCTAGGTTGGATACTGTACTTGACCATATTGCTGTTTCACGCGATCTTTTAAAATGCCGTCACTTTGTTTTTCTATTATTTTTCCTCTTCCCTATCCTCCCTGATCATTGCTCAACTGTTTTTTTCTTTCCCATTTTTTTGCATTACATCATTAAAAAATCACAGCTCTCATAAAAGCAACCCCTTTTTTACAAAAGCATTCTTTAAAAAATTTCATAAAATCGCAATGATTGATTGCTTTATTTCAAAGAATAATAAAATTTTGACTCAAAATTCATTTTATTTGTATGAGATCATTTTTATTCATGTATTTTCTTTTTTCTCTAAAACCCTTACCTTTTTTTCATTTCCATTGGTTCTTTTCAATTTTAAACCTGACAATTTTTCAATGTTCCGTTTTCTTCCTTCTTTTTTCTTTTACTCAAATATTCATGTAAAACCGATGGTTGCTTTTTGACTCATATATTTTCTTTTTTTTCCCTTTTCTGGTCAGTTTTAAACCTTTTTTTTCATGCCTATTTTAAAAATAATTTGACAAACGTGTAATTAAACTTCGCTTTGTTTTTCTTTCTTCTCATTTGCATATTTGCTTTAGTTAAATTTGCCAAAACTGCGCTTTCCCTGTTAAATATTTTTATTATTCATAAACAGCTTTAACAAAATTATGCAAAACAATTTTTTTTAAAAGGCTACCTTGATTTTTAAAATTTCTATTCTTTGCTTTTTTCCATGCAACAAAAACATGGAAAATGAGACACAAGAAAGAAAAATAAATGGTAGTAATCGTTTTGAATAAAAACAAAAGATACCAAAAAAGGGAAGAGATTAAGCCGGAAAAAAGGGATTACCTTCATTGAGAAAAGCTTCAAGCTTTAAGGTTTTTTGGTAGAAAAAAATAAACGGAAAAAGAAAATTAAATTTTAGATTTGAATACATGTATATTGACCAGGTGAGAAATAGCAAGAAAGAAAAAGGAAAAGCAACAAACAAATTGAAGCTAATTTAAATTTGAAAATAGCTAAAATAAATTATAATAAATACATAAAATGCGGCGCTTGAATGATTTGTTTTATTTTTCGAAGAAGAGAAAAACAAAACGTAAAGTTGTGGTTGAATGTTTTTGTTGTTGTTGGTGATGATAGATTTGATAAATCTTTTATTATCATTTTATTGGATTTCTATGTTCGATAAAAGCTTTTTAGCAAAAAAAGATTAAGTGTCTGATGGGAAAAGAAATTTTAAGATTTAACGTAGCTTTTTATACGTTTTTTAATAAGTTTCATATTGTATTTAAATTTATTGTTTAATCGAATTAGACAAATTACAGTACACATTTCATTTACGAATAATTTTAAAAAAGTAAGTTCTTTAAAATCAAAATTTTAACAAAAGTTTTGGTAGTCTTTGATTTTGGATACTGTATTGCCGTAAAATTGCACTTGATGATACTGTAATTCATAAAATCATATTGTTATTGATTCTGTAAACAAGGAATCCCTTAAAACAACTTTATCCCATCTTTGAATTCTTTCTCATTAAATCTCTCCTTTAAAACCGCGAACCTCAGCCATTTTTATTACTTTTTTTTATTGTTACTATATTCTTTTTTTGTTTCCAAAATTGGCTTTAAATAAACTCATTTCTAATTCCCATGAGTTACTAAAAATAAGCAAAAAAGAAGGGAAGAAGCGTCAAAAAGTCAACATTCATAAAGCTCTGTTTTTATAATATAAAAAAAGTGACCATTTGTGAAAAATGAAGAAGATTCAACCTGTTTACTTTTTCCTCTCCTCCAGCAGTAAAAGCAGTGTCTAATTACAATTTTGTTAGTTTTTTGCCCCTAAAAATAGAAAACTCATTTATATTTTTAAGGTTTAATAAAATTTTTGTAAAAAATGAAGAGATTTTTTGACACTTTTGCAAACCCAAGAAAAAAAGGCAAAACCGATGATGACAATTTTTTATTTGCCAAAACACACATCGAGAAGAAGGAGATTTTTGCGGCATGCCATTGTCCACTTAAATGCCATTGTTTTTTTTCGCACTTTTTCTTTTTCCTCGTTTTTGCGCTTGTTAGCTTTGAAGAAAGAAAGAATGTAAAAACAAAAGTATTATTATTATTCATTCATTTGCGCGATTAATCCCAGCTGTAAAATACTCATTGTCAAAAAAAGGGTTTATGATTTTTTGAAGATTGAAAAAAATGGAAAATGTTTTTCTTTTTTGTAAAAACCAATTTTTTATATTGTTGCTGCTTTCCTCGGGGTCATTATTCCAATAAACTGGAATAACGGATTCAACAGCATAAAAAAACTACAAATTTGTTCGAAAAAAAGAGTGAAAGGGAAACTTTTTTGTGTGAGAAAATGAGGTAGTTGAAACTCTTCAAATGGATGAATGGATGGGATTCAAAAAAGGGATATATAGATATCCATTTCTGGATGGAAGAGAGAAAGAAGAGGGGAATCAAGTGTAAAGGAAAGCGATCAACTGTCAAACAAATTGGGTTAACGTTCGTTCGATTCGAACGGTTCGAACAAGGGAAAGTTTTTTTGGGGGTACAAAATTTAAGGAATGACAGTGTATTTTAGAAAGTCTAAAAAGATATTTGTTTCGTTAAAAGTTTTTCATTACTGTAGTATTTAAAAATGATTTATAACCCTCAGTTTTAGAGTAATCAAAAATGGCTTATTTATAAAAAATCTCGAATTTTTCCAAACTGCTAAAGTTGTTTTACAAAACTAACTACGGTATTTAATCAATAAGTTGTATTTTTAAATTTATTGATTTCATTTTTTTCGAAATACTTTTACTCTATGGATAAAACTGAATTGCCTTACTTTTTCACTATTTTTTCCACTAAAAAAGTAGTGTAAATGACAGAGTTCAAATCTGACATAAAAATTATATAACGCTTCAATCATCCCACTTTTTTTAAAATTCATTCATCTCTTTCTTTCCCTGCTTTTTTTGCCGTTCTCAATAACAATCTTTTTCTCGCTGTGGGTGGTCTTCCCTTTATTTCAGATTTTGAAGCTTTTTTACAAAAATCATATAAAAAATAAATTCTTAAAGTCTATCAAAAATTTCAGTTTTTTGTACAATTTATTTTTTAAAAAATTTATATTTTAAACTGTCATTTTTTAACAAGGATAAAAAAAGAGAATTACTTTCCAGTCAATTGCCTTCTTTCTTCTTCTTTCATTTTTTCAGAAGTCGAAGAAGAAGTTGAAGCCCAGCAATGAATCTCATCCATTTTTCCTTCTCCCTCATTTGTCCATTCTTCTTCTTTTTCCTTCTATTTTATATACCCAGAAAAAAAGTGAAATAAATTCCATTCCGCGGACATGGCATGTCAAAACTTTTTTTGTCGATTTGTTTATTGTCGTTTTTTTGGATGGAGAATCTGCTACTGCTGCTGCAACTTCTTCTTCTTCGTTTTCTTTTTACTTCTTCTTCAAATGATTAATTACCGTTCGCTCAATAAATTAGGTTTTTTTATCCCCCCTTCATTTTTTTTGTTTTCAAACGGCTGCCTTTTTCTCATTTTTGGCTTCTTCTTTTGCTTTGCTTTTTTTGCCTCCAAAAAGATTCCAAAAAAGTGAACAAATGAGAGAGAAAGAAAAACTATTGCGTGTTTTTCATAATGTTTATCTTTTTCTTTCTTTTAACAACTCATTAAATGCATCTCTTTCTCTTTTTTGGTTTCTTGTTCAAAATTGGAAGCTGCGCAACAAAAAAAAACTTCTTTTAAACCAGTCTTGGCCGAATCCTCCGCGGCAGCAGCCTTTTTTGGGAATGAGAGAAACAAAAATCGCGCAATCATCATTAAAATTACCAATCACAAAATCACATAAATACTTTTTCTTGCTTGCGTGTGTATGCTTTTTGAAATCCAAATCAAATCAAAATTTTGCTAATTTATCAAGTTTTTTATTTGATTTTAGGTGTTTCAATTCAGTGAAAAAAAACAAGATTCCTTTAAAAATTGATTATTATTATTACAACATTATCAACATCGTCATCAACATCAGACATCCGCGGAAATTGCTTCATCGTCGTCAATCCACAAAGAAAGAAAAAATGTAAAAAGTTCCAAAAAAGCCGTTAAATAAAAAAGTGACCGACAACATTCTTCATTTTGACCACGCCTTTTTGTTGCCTTTTTTTATTATTCGAAAAAAAGAACTCTGAAAAACGAAAAGCATTTATTTTTTTCTCGGCGGTGAATCCTTTGTTATTTTTTTGTTAAATGTTGGTCAAGAATTCTATTTAACTAAATATGGAAGAAGGACCCTCAACAAGTTTTTGTTATCATTTTATCAATGATAATGAAAATGATTATTTGATTAATGATAAATGTCACAACAAAGAAGAAGAAGATACGGGTATTATTATTAATTCATCTTCAAAAATGTGTAAAAATGAAAGCCCGCCAAATTCCCTGAGGCTATTTTATTCCAATTCTGGGATTGGATCATCATCATCCATTTATCAATATTATAAAATTTTATTAGCTTTATGCTTATTTTGTATCACTTTGGGACAAGATAATAATGTTGTTGGTGAACCATTTATTAGGTAAGTTCTTATTAATTATTGCATCATTCTTATTTCTTTTTTGTTATTAAAAAACATTGAACATAAGAAGAGAATATCCTTTGCTTAAAAATCGGATACTGTAAAAATTTTTGATTACCCCAATCAACATTAATAAAGTTTCTTTAACACTTAATTTAAGTTAAACATTCCTTAGGGACATTTTTGGAGCATCTTCAATCATTTGTTAATATAATTTAGAGTTCGACTTTTAGTATTGTTTTTCCCGACAGAAACTCATTTTTTAAAACTTTTCGTTATTATTTATTGCAGCTTAAAATAAATTTGGACCATTTAAAAACTCTTTTGTGATTTATTTGCAAAGTTTTTTACAAAATTTTTTACAGTATGAATCGTGCCAGAAGTTTGTTTTTTTGTTCTTTAAATACCACTTTTCCTTTTTTTTAAGGAAGGCATTTTTTATAATGTTACACTTCCGGTCATTAAAAAAAGTATTTTTTGTTTGAAAAGAGAAAATTACGAAATTTGAGCAGTAAAAAACTTTGCTAAACTTTTATATAATTATTCAAACATGTTAATAAAGTTGCTAATTTTGCTCTTTTTTTATGCAGTATTAGTATTTTTTTCTGTTTAACAAACAACTTTTCTTTTTTAACTATCTTTCTTTTTTGCCTTGAAGTGTTCAATTCTTTTTTCTCTCAAAGCTATTTTTGAAAAAAAGTTCTCACGTTTCTGTTACTTTTTTGCTCTTCTTCTTCAACAAAAGTGAACAAAAACTATTTTAAAAAAACTACTATTTTTACAGTTTTTTATATCTCTGAACGAGTAAAAATTTTAGATTACTATTTTTGAGTAAAGAAATGTTCTCGACGGCATTTTTTTCTATAAAAATTCATAACTTAAAACCGCGAAATTTTTTTTCACTGAAAAAAAGTATATGCAATAATGTGTCACTCAAAACTTTTTTTATATTTCAACAACAACCAAAAAAGTGGAGGTCCTTAAAATAGTCTTTAAAGAAGCCGAAAAAAAGAAGCACGCGTCTTCGTCTCTAATTTCCTGCATCCGGGAGCCCGAATTTAATCATTGCCCCTCTTCTTCTTCTACAGCTTTTGGATGCTTTTGAAGTTGCTGCCACAAAGAAAACAGGGCTTCAACTTTTTTTTTCTTTTTCGTGGATTTATTATTATTATTTATTATTACTTTTTTTATTATAAAAGTTTTCGGACAAAAACGTTTTATCAGTTATGTTTTGTTAAAAGTTGTAAAAAGCTGAGATTTGAAGCAAGTAGCGATAAGCCCCTAAGGGCATTTTTTGTATTTGAAGAAGGGGCAAAAGTTGCGATGATGCAATTAAACATAAGCAATTGAAACTTTATTTTTGTTGTCAAAACTTGATTTTTTTCGTTGAAAAATCTCTGTTGAAGAAAAAAATTTAATCAAATTGACGCGGTTAAAAAAGGGTTTGAAAAAAGACGAAGAGGAAGAAAAGGAAAAAGAAAAAAGAGGAAATCAAATTTGCACTTCAAAAAATAGAAAGAGTTTAAGGACAATAGGTTGTGACAGCTATGAGAAAATTTACTTTACATTCAAAAAAATAAAGCTTTAAAAACTGAATTTTGTAAGATTTTAGTGTAAAGTTTTGTTACAAATTGACAATTAATCATCTAAATCTAAATGAACAAATTATTACAAAGCTACAGTATACAAGATAAAACAGTTATCATTTTCGATGTACTTTATTTACATTCATTTTCGGACTTAATTTTTGAGTAATAATATAATACTCATTTTTGACCTGATATTACACAAATTGTTAATACAGTAATTTCAACATCAATAAAAATTCATATTTTTTGCAGTTGTGCCGCAGATGCAATTTATGCCAAATGGAAAACGAATAAAACTTTTACGGGTCATGTCAATGTTCGATATGCACCAAATAGATTTTGTTTTCAAGTTTTGGTCACCAATAATCAAATTGAATTGCTTGTTCCACATCAAGAATGTCAAGTTAATCGAATACGGTAATTGATTTTTCGTTGTGAAACAACTTTTAATTTCGATTTTTAGGTCACTCTCTCCACCTGGGCTAATCCTTGAAACAAGTGTTTTAATTTCATTTCATCCACAATTTGTTACTGGTGATGATCGAATATATGTGCTTAAATGTTTACATAATCGACCAACAACAAACTCAAAAAAGAAGCATGGAACTTCTGAAACTTTATTATTAACTGAAGGAATACCGTATAACCAAGACTACGGTAATAATGCCTCTTCAAGTGATACAAATTCAATTATTGAAAATGAAAAACATTTAAAATGTGGTTATAATATTACAAATGAAATTGGAGAAGTTATTGATGATGCTGCTGTTGGGGATACTGTAATTGAATATATATTTTACAGTGTCCTATATATACAATAACATTATTATATTTTAGGTAAAACATCAATGGTGGTGTTTGAATGCTCCTGTAAAAAGTTGTTTAATTGTTACAAATTGCTTTCTAAAAACTTATGATTCTGAACATAATTTAATTGGAAAAGATGGATGTTCAAGTGATATTCGAGTTATGCCACAATTGGTCTACAGTAATGAGGTATACGGTAGTTTTGACTTATATGTACTTAGAAAAATTTGTATATGATATCTTTTGTTAATCCTTGTCTAAAACAGCCATTGATATTGAGATATCGAAAATTCATATCCCATTTTTAGACCCTTGTTGAAACAAATCTTCGAGTTTTTGGTGTTGCTCAACGTCCAATTGTTCATTATCAATGCCAACTAAACCTAATCCCTGCCATGGAGGATGGCACATGTCCTTTACCAGTTTGTACTTCAATTAATCCAATCAGGAAACGGTATCTTTAAAAAAGTTTAAAAGAGATATATCAAATCCAAGCAATTTTTTTAGCCGAGATGTTGTATCATATCTTTCATCAGATTCGGCAATTTCCTTTGATGCTGTTAGTCAAGAAATTGAAGTCCTTCAACCAGGTTCTCCACCTCGAAAGGCAAAATGTTCAGAGGCAACGAAAATTGAAAGGTACATTCCAGAAGGTTCTATCTGTGTTTCAAAGGTTGCATTCAGTTTGGTTTCAGTTGCAACGATTACGGTAACTTATCTTTCATGTTGATGCAACTGAACTGATCAAAACATCTTTTTTTCAGGTTGCAATAATTACCCTTGGAATTGTAATATATTTTACAATTCGACGAGTACAGTATAGTGATGTTCCATCAACAGATTAATTATTTTGAAGATGAACACAATTTTGTCAACTTCTTTACATTCCACACTAGTCATTCAAATTTGTTTTTCCGGTTTCTGTGCCTCTTTTTTCTCCCCAACTGGCCATAAAAAATTGCTATTAACTCAGAGTTTTTATTATTATATTTGTTTCATATTTTTAATAGATAAAATGTAAATAAAGAACATCAAATTTTTAAACAATTTAAATTCAATTTCACTGGAACAAAATTATGTTCGACATCAAATAAAAATTTTAAAAAACATGTATATTTTTTTGTTGTCAAAACCAGTGTTACCACAACGCCGACGCCGGCGTCACGGCGTCGGCGTCACCTTTTTGTGGTCGGCGTCGGCGCCGAGACGACGGAGATATAAATTTTCAATGCCGGCGTTGGCGTTACTTTTTTTGAAAAGTGGAAACACTGGTCAAAACATGTAAATAAATTTGTTCAGTATATTTTACAATCCGATAACAGTAATAATAAAAATCAATCCTTCGTTTGTTTCATCATTTTTATTAATGATCAAAATTTTCGTTTTTATGGAATGTGAATGTGTAATTTTCAGTAGAAGTTTATTAGTCAACAGTTAACGAAATTGGGTTTGCCATTAATTTGAAATAAACAATTGTCAATAGCCTACTTAGAGAAGACAAAGGGGAACAAAAATAGGTGCATTATTCTACTGATAAGAAAGCATCATGTCTACAAAAAAATAATTGAAAAGAAATAAAAAAAATTAGAGTTTGTTGTAGTAATATGCATGATAAAAGAAAGCGACACAAAAGAAATTATTCTTCAACATTTTGCTGCTGCTTTTGTTCAAAAACGTTCTTCTAAAAAATTATTTTCTTTTTCAGAGAATTGTTGTGCGTCCAAAATGGCACTTCAAGGTCTGTGTTTTATTACCTATGAAGGCAAAAAGAATGTTGGACGACCTGCTAATTCCTTCAAACAAGCACTTGAAAGATCTGAAAAAGCTTTTTTGGGACAATTTAAGGTCATTCGAAACCATAAAGAATCATTTCATGAATTAGAGGTCCTTCGAAATGGGCAATCACTTATGAAAACGATGAATGTAAAATTCAAGATATTTTATTTTATTAATTAAACATAAATCATCATTTTAGATAAATCATACAAAGCTAAATTTGAAAAATAATACTCTGGAGTTAAGTTTTTTTAGCAACAAAATTCCTCATGGTATTGAATTCTTGGATAAAAATGCTTTAACGGGTTTTCAAATGGATTCTACTCATTTTGTAAGGATTACGGTTCACATGCATTTTGTAAGTTTACAAACAATATTATTTCCTGATATCATGAAGCATGTCTTTTAAGATCAAATATGTTCAATACGGTAATCTAACAGATGAAGAACAAAGACAATACCGTGAAATGATTAATAACCTTGAAAAAATGGTTCACGAATACCGTGGTAAGCTAAAATTTTAAAAAAAATCCATCAAAATAAAAAAAATTCATAGAAACTAGAAATATCGCTATCGCAAAAATATCAGCCAGCAGAGAATTGTTAAATAATCCTTCCAGTTCAACAAATCAAAAGAGCATTGAAAAATTTGTTGCTACATATTTTGGAGGAAGACGTAATTCTGGTAATTGATTGTTTAAGGGTCCAATTTGAGGCCTGAGTTTCAACTACTTATTTCTTTATTTTCTTCAAAAAATGGTTTGAAGTTGAAACTCAGACATCACTTCGGTCCCTCCTCATTGGTTAACATTTTTATTAAACAAAGAAAATTTTAGAAATTCCTCAAAAATTAATTAGCGAAACGATATTTTGCAAAAATTATGGTTGCCAATGCAAAACTTGTGTATCAAAGAAGCAAGCGGAATTTGATTCTTTGGAGGAAAAATATGAAGAAAAATTTGATCGAGAAAGACAAAAGGTAGAAAAATTGGAAGATAAACTGTCTTCAATTGAAGAACATCACCAGGAAGAAGTTGCACGATTCAAGGAAGACATTGAAGTTTTAAATGAAGAGCTGCTTGAACGAAATATTGAAATTAATGACCAGAAAAGAGAAATCGAAATGCTTCAAAACCAAGTTGATGAACGAGAACAGTTGTTGACAGCACAAATTCAGCAAATTCAAAACAGAGATAACCACATTCAACAATTGATTCATCAAATCGAGCAGTTACAACATGTTCAACAACCAGTACATGCAATTCAACCGGTGCAACCTGTACAACATGCACAAGTTGTGCAACCTCAAGTTGTTTTTAAAACGCAAACTGGTCGTTGTTACCATGCCCATCGAGGATGTCCTGCAATAAGAAATTCCCGAGATGTTGAGCCAAGACAACTATTACATGTTCAAGGAAGTTTGCGTCCATGTACAAGATGCACATGAATCTGATTGCCACTTTTTGCTTTCGTTTTGTTTCAATAATTTGAATTTTTATAAAAAAAAATTTGTATAATATAAATTTCGCGAAATTATCTTACAGATTTAAACAGTTTGTTAAATGTTTGAATGTTTGAAATAGTTATTTCACATTTATTAGGAAACATGTTTCGTATGTTTAAACGTTCATATTTTTTACATTCAAATTATCTTTATATTATAAAAAAAGACCTTTGAAAAGTATCAAATTACAAATAACAAAAACATTTCTGTTTATTTTTTCAATTTTTTTCATTAATGCTCATTATTCAACAAAATTTAGCAGAAATGATTGCTGGAAATTTAATTTTGATTCTTTTTATTAATTTTTTGCATTATGCAATTACAGAAGACAGTGATTTATCTGTTGTTACAACAGCTCAACCCTGGCAGTTTATGAAATTTTTGAATCCAAAAATTAAACGAGAAGTCGTAAATTTAGAAGTTTTTGATGATATTAAACAAGTGAAAGAAGAAGATAAAAGTGAGAATGACAGTGTGATTTTTGTTTGTGGAAATCAAGGAGGTAATTTTTGTCATAAATTCGATTGATTTTTTCGTTATTTTATAAAATTAAACATTTACCAGTGTAATTTGAAATCATTAAAATTCTTTTAGAAATAGATTGCACATGTAATGACCTAGATCTAAAGAGAATGGATTGTGAAAGTGATAAATTAAAAACAGCAAATTTGAAGCCTATTATTGAAGACTTTGGTATTCAAAAAGTTTATTTAAGCAAAAGCAAAAATTTAACCTTCGAAAAGGTAATCGATTTTTAATATCTTGGAAAATTTTAACATACCTTTTTTTAGGGTAAAACATTTCCAGGAAACGAAGAAACAATTAAATTCATGCATCTTCACAATATTAAAATGATAAACTTTGAAAATAATGTTTTTGACACTTTTACAAATTTGGAAATGTTATGGTTTTGGAACAATCCAATATCAAACATTGATGAAAGAATCTTGACAGAAAATTTTGGAAAGGTTTTGATAAATTTGGATTTATTTAAATGCAATTTGAGTGAAATCAATCCAGCGATCTTTAAAAATCTTATTAATTTGAAAAATTTGGAGCTTCAGGGCAATGAACAAATAAATGGAAAAATAAATGGAAAATTTCCTGAGGGACTTCAAAATTTAAAGTTTCTTGATTTAAGCTCATGCAATTTGAGCTCTTTAAATCATGACACATTTGAAAATCTGAGGTATGAATGCCGTAATCTGTCACCTCTTTTAATTTAAGTTTACCATACACCTACGATTTTTAGAAGTCTGGAAGATTTATTTTTGTCTAGCAATAAATTTACATCAATTCCAACAGCAATCAAATTCCTTCGAAATTTAAAAATGTTTATATTTCTTAATAATTTGGTGGAAAAAATTGAAAAGAATGAATTTGTATCAAATGTAAAATTGGAAAATATTAATTTCTTTAATAATTTGAAGCTGCAAATTGTTGGAGATTGTGCCTTCTGTAATCTCAAAAATTTGAAAGTAGTCAGTTTTAGTGAATCTAAAAATCTTACATACATTGATGAAAATGCATTTGGAGCTATTAGTAATGGATTTTCGCCAAAACTGGATAAATTTAATATCGGTTATTGTAATATTTCCGTTCTTCACGAAAATTTATTAGATTGGAAAAATGTGAAAGAATTAAATATCATTGGAAATCCATTTGCATGTAATTGTTCAATGGCATGGCTGTTCAAGGATTTAATGTCCGATAATTCCATCTATGAAAAGAAATTGTCACATAACTTTTTTAATACCCATCATAAATTTACACTTGGATGTCTAGGTCCTTCCCCGAGAACTCCAAATCATACATATCCATATACAGTAGTTGAAATATTTTCATCTTGTGAAAATTCTTCTTCTTCTTTCACAACAATTCTTTGGTATTTTTTTGCATTTTTATGCTTCATTGTTTTATTAATTGTTTTGATTTATGCAAATCGTTCCAGACTTCAAAATTTTCTGTCAAATTCTTTCTAACAAGGGAACCGTCAGAAGTGATAATTGAGTTTTTAAACAAAATATGTTTTTTTGGGATGGTTTTAGGTCCATAATGATCATATAAAAATATTACGTGCTGGTTTTTAGGTTACGGTACTTTTTCGGCACTTTGAAGTTCTGCGATTTGCCTTACTCCCCCCTTTGGATTCAAAAAATGAAAAAAATTTGAAATTTTTTAAATTTCGCAAATTTTGTTCTAAATTGTTCCTGAGGGTCGGTAGTAAGCGTATGCAAAATATTTTTTCTCCAGAAGGCCGATAAATTTATTTTTGAACCCTTCAAAGTTCTTGTACCATTACATGACGCATGCTTAAATTACTTTAAAAAGTGGATTTAAAACGTTTTTAAGCAAAAATATTTTATAGGTATCATTAATATGCTTATTACTAACATTTCCATCCATTTTTAACATTTTTTAAGTTTTTTTATTTTTTTCACTTTTTTGAGCACGTACTCCCCCCTTTGGACATGAGGGTACAAAACTTCAAAGTGCCGAAAAAGTACCTTAACTTAAAAACCAGCACGTAATATTTTTATATGATCATTATGGACCTAAAACCATCCCAAAAAAACATATTTTGTTTAAAAACTCAATTATCACTTCTGACGGTTCCCTTGTAAATAATAATTTTGAATAAACTCGGTCTTTTTGTACAATTAATTGTTGTTTTTCTACAATAGTGTATACTGTATAGTGAGTATTTTAGTAAGAAAAAGCTTAAAATCAGAAAATAATACTTTGCAAGATTTATCGAAAATCAATTTATTTATCTTTTTTTATCCAAAAATATTTTATACAAAAAAACCCGGTTTAAAGTCAGTATTATTATTCAAAATAAAGATATTACAGTAATCCAGCTATTGATTGTCACACAATATTTGAGTCATTTGCTGAAGATTCTGACCTCGACGATTTGATTAATGCAACTTCAGTTGAAGGATCAAATAATCGTGCAACATATTTTGCCTAAAAATATAAATATTGTAGCATCAAATTAATTCAAATACAGTAATCTAAAAACTTACGACAAGGATTGCAACAGTAATACCAACAAGAACCCCGCATAAAACATCGGTTGGATGATGATTATGATCAACCACTCTTGAATAAGCAACAAATAAACCAGAAGCAAATAAAATGAATTGAATAAAAGGTGTAATTAATCGACTGAAAAGTTTCTTTGGCATTCTTGCTTGAAGGTACAGAACGGCATAAGTGGCAGATGCCAATGAAAGTGAAGAATGACCACTGAAGAAACTAAGACGAGCTTCTTGAACAAACAATGCATTTCCTTGACATTCATATTTATCTGGTGAAACATATTCAGTTGAATAATTTGATATACAGGTATATGTTGAATTACACATCCAAAGAAAATATGGTCTTGGACGACCTATTGAAAATTTCGTTACAGTTGTTAGACCCCATGTTAGCACTATTGCAACCTGAAAAAAAGTGAAACTGTAACTCCATATTAATAAAAAATTTAATGAAGGCATAGCAATTAAATAGAGATAATTTTATAATATACGGCATCTTTAACAAGGACAAGAAAATAGAGAAAAATTTTTTTTTGGTCATGATTATAATTTTTATTGCCTATTCTACCGAACTCATCCCTGATTAAAAGCAATTAATCTCAAACTTACTTGACAATAACCAAAGAATACCACAACACGAATTGCTAATCTTGTAATTTTGTTATATCCTCGTTCCATCATTGAAAAACATATTTCTGGATCATATTTTAGAAGACGATAAAGTTCAGTAAAAAGAATTGGAAAGAAGCTGCAACAATAAACAAAGGCTGCCAATTCCACTCCATTTACAATTGATGATTTACTTGTAAAACTGATTGAAAGATCATTGCAAAAATATCCAAGTTTTGGAGGACCAATAAGACGAAAAATTAATTCTACAGTAATTCCAAATGAATATAACAGGAAAACTTCAAAGAGAATTTTTTGAATTGGAAGTCGAAGTGGCAATTCTGACATTGCACGATTGTTAATATTGTATCGTCGATTCTGAAAAAATAAACAACAATATAATCAATTTAGTTGGAGATGGTTATGAAAGAACGCAAAAAGTGTATGAGGAGAGAAAAGTTGGAGCGTAAAAAAATATGTTAAAATATGCATAACGAGAAAAAACATAGCAACAACAACAAAAGGATTATCAGCGGGAAACAATGAAGATAAATAATAGCGGATAACGGATATATACAAATGAGATATAGAGATAATTGGTTGGAGAGAACGGATTAAAGATTTTAAATCTGATGTTGGAAGAGCAAAAAGGTTTTTTTACAGAAATGGATTATGAACTAAATAATTATATGGTTTCTGCAAACTTGATTGTGAGGGTCATAAAAATAGTAACAAATCCTATCCTATCTCAGCATCAAGCAATAATTCTGGCGGCGTTTTTGAACAAAATTTTGAACATGTTTTTTTCAATGAGTACGAAAACAGTACTTATTGAAATGACGCGACCACCACAAAATTTTTGCAACGAAAGAGAAAAGAAGAAAACACGATGTTTTTGTTTGACATTAAAATTTTTAATGATTAGATCGTCGCGGTTATCTTTGTTTTTTCTTCTTTTCACTTAAATGAGATCAAAATGATAACAACTTTATGGTCGAGTTTTTGAGATTTCAACTAACAATTTTTTTGATTTAAGATTTCATTAATCCCTTTTTGCTTGAATTACAGTATACAATATAGTTGGAATTGTAGGGGTAAATCAAAGGGTAAAGGATAAATTTGATGTTAAAAACATTATTGCAAAAAATGTTATACTGAAAATCAACTCTCAAAATCAAAAAGACCCTAAAACACACCATAAAAGAATATAAAAATTCAGTCACGAGATTGATGACCCTTAACGATCATGTTTGCAGATTAACAATCTCAATGAAAAAATAACTATCATTAATATAGTTTAACCTCTAACTGATTCCACAACATTTTATTAAAAAAGAGGCCAACTATTGTTCGCTTTTGTAAATGAAATAGAGATTTATTAGCATTTGAACAAAAAAAACGGTGGTGGTGGTGTCATTTTTCCCTCCTCTTTCTTTTTTCTCAACAATTTTTCCGTCAATGAACAATGAGTCACTTTGAAAACAAACATAAAATAACCACACAAAAAGTCTTTTTTGTATAATGTTAATGTTATTTAAAAAATGTTAAACAAATTCATCACTCAAAAAAGCTTATTAAAGAAAATTGTAGTCTGAAAGCCTTTTGAAGCTTTTGTAATAAAATTTTTATAATAAAAAAGCTTTTGTGAGAAAATGTATTTTTTTGAAGGAAAAAAACGTACCCTTTCGGTGTTGTTGAATCGTCCCGTCATTGGTGTTGCGGTTGTTGCTCTCTGCCAGCTTCGATTTGAATCATTTTCTCCACCATTAAAGTCATGCTCATTGTTGCTGCTGTCATCGATTGGTGAAAGAAGGGCAATTTCATCGATGCCTTCAGATTCATCATGCATATTTCTCATCAGCCCAAAATATTACTTCTTCTGTTTTCAACGTTATATTGCTGGGAATAAAAAATAAAATTTCGGCAACAGAATCAAAGTTTTTTCTCTTTTTTGTTTAAATCATTGCTGCAGAAAAAAAACATAAATTCAAAAGTTTACATTAAAACTAAAAAAGAGAAAAATAGAAAGCAAAAAAGATAAACGTCACAAGTCAGTCATCAATGATAGTTTTTTTTCACGCGATATTAGCGCTATTGATTGCTTTTTTGTTACATGTATTTTTTGCGAAATACGGGAATCACCAGAAAAACTAGAAAGAAATCAATGAAGTTTATTTTATTTAAAAAGCGCAAACAAATAGAAAGAGATAACTGGAATTATATATTTCGAGAAAAAAGGTGACTGTGAAACATGCTTTTTTTACGGGTAACAAAATGTGAAAAGTGTAGTTTGATACTTTTCTTACCTTTGTTCACTTTCATTTCATTGGGTTTTTCTTTAAAGCTTTTGAAAGGTAAAACAGAGTTGTTTTCCTCTATAGGAAAGCAACTTAAACGTCAATAAAGAAAGGGGAAATTAAAATGAGGCAAAACATTGACTTTCAAGTGGTCATCTTATCGGAGCAACAACAATACTTTAGGATACTGTAGCAGTGATTATAAACCATCCTTGTACAAAAAGTATACAGTATTCAAATAAACAATTTATTAAAATTAACAACAATAATACTGTTCAACAATGGCAAAATAATGGAAAAAATTACCAAATAAGAATAATCTTAAGTTATACAGCTTCAGAATCAGCTAAAAGCTTATCAATGTATGCCCCTTGAATCAATGCCGTTTTTGGAATTTCAAGTTTGTCCATTAATTCTTCAGCAATTTTATTTCCTTCTTCAACTGCTTGATCATCGCCCAAACAAACTTCCAATTCCATGTAATCTCCAAGCCCTTCAACATGATCAAGATGAATTCGGGTTTGTCCAACCAAATACAAATATCGAGTTTTCTTTAAAATTCCTTTGATTCCCATGGACTTTTCAAGTGCAGCTTTTAAATTTTGAGGATCAGTTGTTTCAGTTTTGACAAAAGTTGAAACTTTTGGGCCTTCAGAATCTGGTCGATCATAGAAAATCAATTCAGCAGACGTATCAGAATCAGGAAATTCGCGAAGCTTTAAACGACCATTTGGAGATTTGAAGAAGGTATCACATTGCTGAATCAATGTTGGTTCTTTTCCATCACAAAGTTTTTTAGCAATTGCAAGAGTTTCTTCAAAACTGGAAAGAGAAGCTTTTATTTCAACGTTCTTTGGCATACTGTAAGAAAGAAGGTTTTATTAAAAATGAAAAAAGTTGTTAAATAATTACAGGTTTCAAATAAACCAAAAAACAAATGTGGAAACCAAATTTACAAAAAATAATTTATTTATTAATTATTACATTAGTTAAAATTTATACAAAGTAATTTACAAATAATAAAATATATAAATATCTGGGATTAATAATATCTTGTACTTTTAAGTTAGTTATCAAAATTAGAAACTGTAATAATAACAAATACAGTAATCTCAATTTCGATTTAATCGATTAGTTGACTGGCTGCAAAAGAAAACCCTTATAAAATTCTTTGTACTAAAACTTTTTAAACATGAGATTCTGTATGTCTCAAAATTTTAGGCCTAACTACGACATCCGTTTGTGTTGTGCTTTCTCTTCTTTTTGTTTTCTCTCCATTCACAACTACAGTAGGCGGTGGAATAATTTCATCATCATTCAATGGAATTTCAATGACTTCACTTTCTGAGGCTGAAGGATTAGTATTGACATCTACAGTAGTAACTTTGGTAGTAATTGAATTGCATTCAATATTCGTTTCAGAATCTGTTTCAGATGATGATTCAGAATTTGTTTTATCATTCATAGTTTTGAGATCATGAGGTTTAAAATTGAGATCAAAAAATTGATGTCGAAAGAATACCAAAACCATTAAAGCGGCTACAATGGAGCCTTCCAAGGCACCCGTGACAACATCAATAACATGATGTTTGTGATCAGAAATTCGAGAATATCCAACAAATGCTGCTAATCCAAAGAGTAAAGTATACAGAACTGGGAAAGCAACAGAAGTTCGATACGTTCGACCAATTCGAGCGTGAAGATAAAGCTGTAAAAAGAATAAATAAAGTTTAAGCTTGGAATTACAGTATGCAGGTAACTTACAGAAAAGAACATTGCCCAATAAAATGAATGTGAAGTATGGCCACTGAAGAAACTTAGACGAGCATCAGTAATTTTTGCTTGATCTTTTCCAAGACAAATATAATGTTCTATATAGGTTGCAGCATCACCGCATTGTGAGATTGTTGAAGTATTGACTGATGAACGGCAGACATCCAAGAAATGTGGTCGAAGACGACCAGTTGAATACTTTGTGATATTTAATAGAAAAATATCAATCATGTATCCAAGTTGTGAGATTACTGTAAAAAAAAAGTTATGAATCCTTAAAATAATGAAGACAACTTTGACACATTTATTGATTGGATAATCATGATCACAAACAAAAAAGAAAGTTATTTATCACGTTCAGATTTGGAATGAGACTAATCAGTTACTCCTATGTTTGCGATAATAAATGTCAATCGATAAATTACAGTATGGGATTTTTTTTTTAAACTTACAAAAAAATCGACAAATTCGAACTATTGTTGCTGGAAAGTTATGGCCATAGCATTCAAATTTTGTTGGAAGTTTTGAAGAATATTTTGAGTATAAATATTTTGAACAGCAATATTCAGTGTATATTAGCTAAAAAAACTTATCATTAATAGCAGCCTAAAAATCCAAAAATTATACCATTGGAATTAAAATAACATAAAATACAGCATGCAAAATAGGCATTGGAATTGTTGAATTTTTATACGGTAGTCGAATAGATTCATCTCCACAGAAGAATCCAAGTTTTCGAGGCCCAGGAATCATACATAAATAGGAAGAGGCACCAAGAGAAAAAATAAGTAGAGCATGACAAATAAAATTGATAGGTTTAACTTCTGTTCGTTGTTCCATTGATTTTGTGATTGTTGTGGTTAGTATTTTTTTCAGCTGCTGGCGATGATGATGGTTAGAAATACCTATAAAATTCATTCAATGTTAACCAAATTAAACAACAATTTTTAAAAAAGTAGAAGGAAAAATGTGACATTGAACTTTCTCTCTCTTTCTTCAATGAAGAAGACTTTTATTGTGAAAGTTCAAAGTCTTACGAAGTAGTAATCTTATTTAACCAACAAAGAAATACATAAATAAAGAAAAAGAGAAAAGATTGCGTGAGTCATTCCAACACTGGAAGTGAAGAAGAAAAAGAAGTACTAACAATTTTATTTCACATGTCTGTAAAAATAAATATTGTCTCTGTTTGCTCTTCTCATCTTCTAATTTTTATTTTTTGGTGATAAAAGATAATTTCAACAACTGCCAAAAACTAACTAAAATAAGCAGTAGTTTTTGATAGTAAAATGAAGTAAATAGCTGTAATAATATTTATTGTATTTTTTCAACACAAAATAAATAATATTTTTTTGAAAGAAATGTTCTTGAATCTTCAAAACACAATTGTAAAAAGAAAGGTAAGCACGTAACTCGACAAGACAATTGTCTAACAAAAACAACATGTGTGCGCATGAAATTTTTTTAAAAGTTTAGCAGAAAAATTTAGTTTCCAACTATCTTTGGCATACTGTATTCAATAATTTTTTTAATTTTCACAGAAAAATTTCTAAATTTAAATTTAAAATTCAAAAAAATCATCAAAACTTAAACTTCGAAAACATTTTAGGGAGAAGAAGGGCGTAAACCATTTTTAAAAGCTTATTAAAATCGACAGAAAGATAGATAAAAGAATAGAAATATATCGATTTCGCGGTTTTTTTCTTCTTTCATCGTGGAAAAAGTATAAAGACTGTTGTGCGTCAAAAATGAAATGAAATATATTGACGCAAAAAGAGCAGAAAAGAATCATTGAATAATAATTTATTCAGTTCAAAATTTTAAAATGTTTTAAACTAAAACGAATGAAAAAAGCTGCAAAAAAGTTTAGGCAAAAAGGCAGAATGGGAGAAATTTCCATGAGCAAACGTAACAAGAGAAAGAAAAAGCATGCGCAAATAATATGCTTTTGCAGTACCTCCTGTAATAAACAGTTCTTGGCAAGTTAGAATGAAGAGAAAAATGTATCTTGCGAGTTTTCTATCCAACACCACTTACTTCAACAAGGTTCAAAGCTTTCCTCTCTTTTTTTTCTTTCTGTGTACTCTTTTCTGCTCTTCTATCCACCCTACCTTTAACCTATCCACCGACAAAAAAGATTTTTTATTCTAACTGCTGCCGAATGTATTTCTCGCTAATAAAAATATTCTCGCAAAACCGAAAACTGAAGAAAAAAGAAAACGGTATAAAAACAACCAAAAACAGTTCATTAATGGCGCAATGTTTGCCCAACAAATGAATCTTTGACGAAGAAAAAAAAATCAAAAAAGAAGGAGGGAAGCGATACAATAATAATTTCTTGTTCAAACATAAAAAAAAGAGATACAGAAAGATTTACGATAAGTACATCGAGTTGTACAGCAGCAACAACAACAACCAACGTTAGTAAACAAGAAGAAGGAAGAAGAAAAACAAAAGCATACCTTTAATGGGGATAAGACGATGGATTTTGGTTGCGGATGAGTGGTATTGGTTCATTTTCGTCCCTTCATCAAAAATATACCGCCTTTTTTCCCACTTAACTCTTAATGACCGAGCAGCTTACTGTCATTCATTTTAGCCGCTTTTAATCTTTCCTCTCTCAAAAATAATAAAGTTCAAAAAAAGTAAAAAATAAGATTTATAGGTAAACGGTTTCGCTTGAATTGTAATCATTTTAGTATACTGTATCTTTATAAAAATAGTCTGTTAAAATATAAAACTTTATTAAAAAAAAATTTATTTAAGATTCATCAATACTTTCAATCAATTTATCAATATATGCACCTTCAATGAAATCTTCTTTTGAAATTCCCAATTGTGCCATAATATATTCGGCTGTTCGATATCCATCCATTGGTTCTTGATCATCATCCAAACGAACTTCGATTTCAATAAAATCTCCCAAATCTTCAACTCGATCAAGATAAATTCGAATTTGTTCATGAATAAAACGGTATCGAGTTTTTTTGAGAGATCCTCGAACACCCATTGACAGTTGTAAAGTTTCTTTCAAAGATTTAACATCCAAAATTTCAGTTTTTACAAATTCTGAAATCTTTATTCCTGTTTCTTCATTGACTTCAGGAATTTCATAGAAGAGAAGATCTGCCCGTGCCATTGTTGATGATTCAGAATCCAAAAATTCTCGAAGTGAAAGCCGTCCATTATGCGAAACAAAATATGAAACAAATTGTTTGAGGATTTTTGGGTTCTGCCCGAAACAGAATCTTTGAGCTTGAGCAACCGTTGAATCGAAGGATCGAAGAATTGCTTTGAGTTCAACATTCCGAGGCATATCAGATAAAAGACCATAAACTCCCAAAAAATCAATTATTTTTGCAGCTTTTGCTCGAACGGCATCAGAAAATTTACTTCCATGATTCAAAAATTTTTCGACAAATTTTTGCATTGGTTCATACGATTCTGGAGATACGGAAACAATTTGCTGAAAAATGGTAATTCATTTAATTAAAAAAATTACAGTATCCCGAGGAGTCTACTTTTAGGTACTAAATGATCGAGGGAAAGCTTTTAAAGTAATGGATTGATAAGAAAATTTTTAAGGGCATAACATTTTAAAATATGGTTTCTAAAATGTGAAATTAAGGATAAATCCTCAAGGAAAAATTACTACAGATACTACATGTCTTTAAATTTTGAGATTTAAATTTAAATCTAGGCAAATACAAAGAATTATAATACCGAGGTACAATATGGAAAAACCAACAAGGAAACGTCGACTAATTCTATCATACAGTATACCAACCCTTTAAGATATCAAAAAAACAACATTTAAATCCCTGAAGTTCACATTCTCAAAAACCTGACACAAGAATTTTATTTCGCTGACTTGCCCCTCTCCCATTAGCTTCAACAGAATATTACCAACCTCATATTTGTAATCAATTAAAGCCAGCAATGCTTCATCAGCTTGTAATTCAGCAGTAGAATCAACGAGTTCAAAAAAATGTTCAATAGATCCATGAAAGTTTCCATGTGTAACAATTTTGCCGACATGAGAAATAATATTATCAAACTTCTTGATAATATCTTCTTCTTCCAGCACATCCTAAAAAGAAACCCATATTAAGTACGTGTAAAAGCTGAAAATTTAAGATGACATCTTCAGATTTCGTATCTGAGAGGAAGATAATTATACAGTATTGAACTATTAAAATCATGTGATTGTGATAAAGATAAATACGAAAAAATGTAATATTCAGATTTTTCATCCCTATGGGGATATCAAAAAAACACCCTTTAGCTAAACAATCAAAAGGTGGCATCTAAAGATTCTACTGTACTTTATTAAACATACTTCAGTTTCAGAAACTTTTTGAAGCAATTCCAGTACTGATTCCCAACAAGGAGCATCAAGTTCGCCACCATGTTTCACGACAATTAAAGCAATTGAACCCAAAACTTGTTTACAAACTTGTCGATTAAATTGAATTGCTTTCAAAAGATACGGTAGCATTGAAGTTAAAGGCATTTCCATATTTTTTAAAGAATCTGGACCATAAAATAACATTGTATAAAGATCAACAGCACCTCGGACCATTGCAGAAATTGTATAGGTTGAAAGATTGCTCAGCATTTCATCTGGAAGATCATTGGACATAAGCTTTTGTAACATAGATATCGCTTCAGCGCCATAATGATTTTCAAAGATTAACTTCATAATACTGAAAGCACCAGCAAAATACAATTCTTGTGGAGATAATATTGCCATTGCCGTTACAATAATTGGTACAACATTATCCGGGATAACAACTTTTGAGATAAGATTTCGAAGAAATGACAAAGCTGGACGGATGACATTTCGAACATTCTTTATACAGCGTCGGCAATAATATGTAACAAAGATTTGTAAATCATTTGGATGAATACAATTTGGATTTTCAAGGAGACATTTTTCAGCGAATTGCATTACCTAAAAAGTTATTGTCAAAATAGGAATGATAAACAAATTGTGATTTCTAGATAACTACGAGTGACTAAATTTTGAAAATTTTAAGCCCAAGTTTCAAAAAACAAAAGTTTAAAAGTTGCTATAAAAATTTTATAACGATGCAAAAGTATCTATGAACATAGCTCTAACACAAATATCCTTTTTTACACACATATACTTACATTTTTCCAACAAGGCTTTAAAGTTTATTAACTTCTTTAAAAAACAAACATATAGATGAATATACTTCAGCGTCATTTAAGTGTTGTTATAGAAAGTAAAAAGCTTAACATAAAATCGTTGACATGCATGAATTGTGTATGTATGGAAGAATTACAATTTTAAAGTTTAAGTTTAACACGAGCTCGAAAAAAAATGGCAAAGGAAAACACAACGCCAGCATAGATGATGCTTCAAGCCTACGACATCTTCTGTTTTTGAGAGATATCTCAGATATCTATCATATAAAAAATTCTATCTGGTATTAGAAGATTAATATTGATATCAGTAACAGATAATAGAAATGATCTTTGATTAATGCTATTCACTGTCTACAACAAGATGGCAAAGATTGTAGAAACTTGGTAAATTTTCATTTTGTGCTTTTACTAAGCTAATAAACTTTAGAAGTTGAAAATAATATAAAAGAATTACGTTTTAAGATAACTAAAGAATTACGTTTTAAGATAACTGATCTTAAAAAACCATAGATACCCAAATTCAGAATCCTGTATTGCAATCTTTTTTGCATACTGTAGAAATAGAAAGAAAAAAAACATACCAAAGGTTCAAAAGTATTTTCTTCACATGAATCAAAGAATGAAAAGAACCGAATCAGAATAGGTGGAACAAGTTCAGGAAAATTTTCAGAATTAACACTGATGCCATTTTCATTGCAAATATCAACCAAATGTTGAAAATCTTCTTGTGACGGACGACTGGCATGATGTTCAATACTTTTATAAGCTTCTTGCCAATTTTGTTCTTGTTCCATCATAGCTTAAAAGTGTTCGGATAAAGTTCAATAATCATAAAGAAAAAAGAAAGAAATGAACCTGTTTCATTAGGATTCAATACTTTTTGGGATGCTTTAAAATTTGCAATTTCGGGTTCTACAGCGACTTCATTCTCTTGTTGCCTTGGAAATTCAAATGAATTCTGTAAGAATAAAAAAATTATGTAAATTATACAACTTTAACAAGAAATATTACTTGATTAACTGCTTCAGAATTAATATCACCATTTTTATCATTCGGATCAAATTTTGGATTTTTGTTGTCACCGCTTTGATTATTTCCAGAGCAGCCTTCAATGGAATTTTCATATGCTCCAATATGAAGTGAAAGGGTGCTGCTGGCATTTTTCATTGTCGTTTCTTCTTTTAATCCATTTTTGCCAGAACTAATATTTAAACGTGTTGATGGCAAATTTTTGTCAAATTTCTTTTCGAAAAGTGAATCCATTTTTGTTTTTGACATTCCCGTTCCGGATTCTGATGTTTTTGATACGACTACGGTACTTTAGATTTTAGATTCAAAAAACATTTCTTTGAAAAAACTCAAAAAAGGTTGTTTAAAAACTTTTAAAAAACTACTGTAGCCGTATTTTTTAATTTTTACCGTATTTTAAATCTTTTCTGGTATCAAATGAAAAAGATTTGGAGCGTGCATTATCAGCTGATAAGTATTGATGATTATGATTCAAGTTGAGATTACTGTATTGTCCATTCAAACTAAAGTTACCAAAAATTTTTTGTTCATCTTCAAACGATGAACATTCTGTGCCTTTTGTTTCCATCTAAAATGAAAAACATTTTTTAAAACACGTAAATTATTTGACGTTACAAAAAAACAGGATATAAATACCACGAAAATTATAACTTCAGAAAAAGTTTGCAAGAGTTATTATTAAATATTGTTTTTAGAATAGGTAAGAACAAATTTTTATTGACAAAACTAATATTCTCCAAATATTAAATGATTAAAGCTCACATTTTGTTTCTAAAAGTAGCACGCGAAACTTCCAAAGTTTTGAAACTTGTAAAATGAAAATGCTCAATGTTCAAACAACATCTTACGAAGTAGGCACAAATAGAACAAACAATCTTTAATGGCATTTGTCTTCAACAATGAACATAAGAATGATGCAATATAAAACTTACACAACTTGTTGAAGGAAATTTCTTCTTGTTTTTTTGTTTTTTCAAAATGAAATAACTTTACAAAACCTATATACAGCAATTTATTTACAAAACAGAAAAAAATAAGAATAATTTTACAAACAAATAATATTAATTAATCTTCATCTGATGACCATGTATCTGCATGTAAGGTATTATCAATTGGTTTATCAAGTTCTGGCCGGACATCATATTTTGGAGTATAAACCAAACAATTCTTATCTAATCCAAATCCTATAACCTGCAAAAAAAGTACTTTAATATTTGAATAAAAAATTTCAAACTCACATGTTGGAATTTTGGCCGATACACACAAGTTACAGCATCACTTGCAAACCCAGAATAAAGCTTCTTTGAAGGAGTTGGAATTCTTCTTCTTTCATTTTCTTCTTGATAATAAGTTGGTTCAATTGAGATCATATTTATTTCAGTTCCAGCTGGAACAAATGCCATTACAATATTCCCTTCATTGCAGAGATCAAAATTTGCACCTTTTTTTGTTCGTCTTCGAAAATTCTAAAAAGATGAAATTAGAACAGGTTGTAGAAAGCAATATCAAAAAAAGTTTACATGAATTTCATTAATCATTTCACCATCAGACATTCGAAAAACTTTCATTCTTCCACTTGATTGTAAAGTAACCAATTTTGTGCCATCAGAAGTAAATTTTGCTTTTGTCACTTCACTTCGATCACTCCTTTTACCCGGATCTTCATCAAGCTGCACAAGAGGCCTTTTACTTTGTCGAATGTCAAATATTGCAGATTCTCCTGATTTTGTTCCCGTAAAAATCATAAATGCACTTTGTGGATACCATTTTAATGAGGTAATATTTGTTGAAGACCATCGAATTTGTTGAACAACACTCCCAACTCTGAAAATAGTTTAGAAATTACATATATTTGTACACGACAAATAAACTTACGATGGATCAACAAATTTTACAGCAGATGCACCAAGTCCAACGGCAATTAAATGTGGATCAAAGCTATTCCATTCCAAGCCAGATATTGATTCAGTATCTGTATCAAATTTGTAGGTATCAATCAAAGCAAGGTTTTCTGTATCCCAAAGCTAAAATAAAACATCATTAAAGGGTCCAAAAAGTCATGGATTTGTTAAAGCAATTTTCTGGGGACAGGCTTAACAATCGATGATACTGTAGATTGTGAAATTTGATACTGAATGTACTCAAATGTCGCTTCATTACAGCTATATACAAAAAATTCTGTCATCAAAAGTGTCATCCTTACAATCAAATAAAGACAACTGAAAGCCCACCTTGACTGAATGATCTCTTGAAGCCGTTAAAAAAGATGCTGCATCATTCTTGAACCAATCACAATGTAAAACGTAATTCTTATGGCCACTAAAATTATTTTATGTAAAACTATCACAGAATACTTCCAAACTTACTCTCCGGTTAGTTGACCTCTTCGATAAAATCCAACAGCTTCTTGCTTCTGTTCAATAACTTGTAAAAGATCGGCAACATAGATATCACCATTTGAAGCTCCAGCAAGAAGGAATCGAGATTCTGTTGTATCAATGGAGATACAGCTATAACCAATAATCGGCAATCGATAACCACGATTTAGCACAAGTGTATCCAATCGAGCTGAATTTAACTGTGGAAGAAGATGAGATGCTTCACCATATCTATAATAATTAAGTTCAAGAATTCGAATAACAGAGAGAGGCAAAAAGGCTTACAGTCGAGTTTGTTGAACGTAATTTTTTACAACTGAAACGTATCCTTGTTTTGGAGTTGTAAAGCTTGAGTACATAAATTTAGTCTAAAAAGTTATGTATTAGAAATATATGTCTATAAAACATTAAGAAATATTCAAATCAAGGTTAAAAAATACACGTGTAAGATTATGTATTAATGTTTATCACGATGAAGCAGTTATACTGGTTACACAAACAGAAGGAATCGTTATGAAATAAATTTATATAAAATGTTAAAAAATGCATATTCTGTAACTGTGTATTATTACTCTTTTTTTTCATGTTTTTCTTCGTTGCGTTCGACAGTGCTTCGAAGATTGTCAACAAAAGACACTACACCAAATACAGTTGCATAGATAATGATTTATCGTTAGATACTGTAGTATAAAGCATTAATTTTTGTGTATGTAAAACTTTTGTTAGTTTTTATATGATGTACTGAAGCCGAGGCAATGTAAAGAGTAAATGTATGTTTTTTCTCATCACTAGAAATCTCATACCACTTTTGTATAGAAAAAAATGGATACTGTAGTAAAAAAAATTTGTGTTTCTACTAAACATGTATATGAATATTATGTGTTTTACTTGCACATAATAACCTTCCTTATTTAGATATTGACAATCCATATTTTCAAGTTTCTATGGAGAATCCTAAGCGATATTAACAAAACGAAGTATTAAAAGCAATGCTCTGTTGACTCCAAACTCAGATCTGATACTGTATAACAAAGGTGTATTAAATGTGGTTACAGGTGTTTCAATAAAAGTAATATTTAAAAAAAAACAATATTTATTTCTTCGCAACTTTTTCATATCTTGTTTTAGTTTCTAAAGAACGTAAAGCATCTCGAAAAACGACTGTTGAACATCCATTTTTAAAATTCAAAAGAGTAGGATCAGAAGATTTGAGCCGGGAAATGATATGAAAATAATATGCAGCAAGATTCTAAAATGTTACATAAGCAAAAAAAAGATGAATAAGAGGAAAAACATACAGTAATTACAGCATTTCCAATATCTCCAACAATATTTTTGTTACCAAGATATGGAATATTAAGATGCTTAATTTGATGTTCAATATTTAAATGAATATTCCATTTCATATGTATCAAAGAGAAAAAAGTATCAGATATATATGTGTGCAGAGTGCACAACAGTAAACCCTAAAGGAAAATACTGTAGCTTTGAAAGATAAAAATTAAAGCAAATGGTACTTGAGGTGGAAAAGTTGTCTTTTCAATTTTGAGATCATTTTTGTGATAACTTGACCCAAGATATTGAATTTTGTAGGATGGCTTGTTCCTGCAGACCTAAAAAATATAGAATCGTAAAAATGTAAAAACGATTTAATATACAAAAATTCTTACCACACAATTTTCGTTAATATACTTGTAACATGGAATCCTTTGAGAATGTCTTTTAACAGCACCTACAAGTTCTTCAGGGAGATCAAGATGAGTAATCATAAAGTTACACATTCCATTAATTTCAGTATTCAACAATTTGTAACTTTTAAAGAGATCTGAATGAAAATTATTATTCTAAATTATTAAATTGTAATTACTCTTTTTAGATTCAGGATTGCTTTCAATATCTGGAAAAGCTGCTTTAAATACCATAAAACGTATATAATTCAAAAGCAATTCTTTTAATTCCGATTCTGTCCATTTAAAGATTACCTGAAAAAACGTTAGTATATGTAGATGTATTTGAATAAATGTAAAATAAACAAACTTTATCCTCCCTTGCATCATTAAATAATTGGAGGATGTCCACAGGCAAACGTGATTCTTGTTTTGAATCCATTTTTAGCTTCTTCTTAATCTTGAATGTTAAATACTCTATTAAAAAATTCATCAAACCTCTGGAATATCTTCTTCATCAGGTTCATCCATGGTATGATCTCCATCGTCAGAATATTCCGAGTCATCCGTGCTTTTAATTTCTTCATCAAAATAATCAGGGTCATCCATGGTTTTCTAGAATAAATTTCTTTTAATAAATACTTTACAAAAGATAGATTCAGAGAAATTCAAAAATAAAATTGCAACTCGCAAAAAACGAAAAAAATCTTTGAAAAAGCATTCAAAAAACATGTCCCAAAAATACATGCTACAAATCTACACAGAATTTGAAAAAACATATGTTTTGTATGGCCCATATAAAGAAAATATGGGTTTGTTTTTCATGATTTAGAAAAATATTCAGCAAATACTAAAATTTAAATTGAGGAAGTTATACTAAACTATTAATAAAAAAATCAGTTTTAGGCGAGGTGAATATTTTTGAGTAATATTTTTTCGTGTTTTGTTAGTTCTCTTCAACGCATCTTTTATTAAAAAACAAAGATCTAGGGTAAATGGTATTGCAAAAAGTACGGTATTACTGTATCTACTACCGCGGTTTATACTTACATATATATAGAGATAATAAAATTATTAAAAAACAAAAAATAAATTTTAGCATTTTTTCCACACTCTTTTATCTAATGTAAATGGATAACATTCAAGAAATATTATCGTGTTTTTCTCTTGTTCCATTTTAGTTTAAAAAAGCTACAGGCTGATATTTTTTAGTAGAAGTTGGATTTTAAGTTACAGTATGCTTTTTTGTTACTTTAGATACATAAAATCAAATAAAATGAATGTATTAATACATTGATACGTGTACAAGGATCAGAAAGCTGTGGTCCCTCGAGTAACAAGAAAGCAAGAACGTTGAACCACGATGAAATTAATATCATACAATGCATACCTCAATTTTTAATTTTCTGCTTTTTATGAAAAAAGAAAAAGCAATGATAATTATTTAAAGCATCAACAATTACATCTTCATGTTTTATTGATAACAATTTTATGACATTTGTTAAATCTAAAGCAAACCACAATCAATACATGCAATGTATTATATATCTTAATATTAAAAATAAAAACTGAATTAATTTACTACTTACCAGAAAATTAATTATGCAATCTCGGGTAAATTTTTTATGGTCATCTTTGAAAAAGTTCCCGCATTTGAACATTTTTTAATTTAAAAACTATGCTTTCGTGTTAAGATCTTTTTCCCTCATATTTTTTTCTGGACCTAAACTTGAAATATTTTTGCGTGTATCTTCCCTTTTTTCAACCCTTTTCCTTCTAATATAATTAAGTTCTAATTAAATTTGCATTATTTTACAACATCTTACCCTCTGCTTGGCCTCATTACTTACTCACTTTTCTCCACGATTTTAGTTGTCGATTTGTTTTTTTGGTGCATCGTGTCACTTTTCTCATTTCGTGTTCAATCAATCGTTTTTTCTTTTATACCTTTTTGGACACATTTTTGTACAAAAAATTATTACAACATAACACCTTTTTAGGACTCCATATATCCTTCTGAACTTCCACTACTTTCTACAACTTTTTATTCGCTACTCTTTGTCATTTGTTGACTTCTGTTATTCGTTTATCCACGAAAAACAACAAAACTTTTTTCGCAATCATGGCTGCCTATGGTCGCGTACAACGCCCGGAAGCCGTGCTACAACGAGCTGAAGAATTTATCTCGGTTGGGAAAGATAATGATGCATTAAATGCTTTGCATGAAATTATTAGAGTATGTACTTTTTCTGCTTCCCTCTGCCATGATGCAATGCATGTAATTCTTTCAGGATCGCCGTCATAAACAATGGTCTCCAACCCATGAACTTATTATGCTCCGGCATTTGGAGCTTTGTGTTAAACTTCGTAATGCTAGTATTGCCAAGGATGCTCTTTATCAATATAAAGCCCTTACTCAACAAGTTGCTGTATCTTCACTTGAAAATGTTATGAAGCATCTTTTGAGGTTAGCTGAAAATAAAGCTGAAACAGCTCAAAAAGAATCCATTGAAAAGTTGGAAGAAATTGATGACTTGGATTCAAGTGATGCTCCAGAAGCGTATGTTTCATATCCTGCTTATAATATCTATATCGTAACTCTTTTTCAGTCTGCTTTTATCGGTTGTGTCTGGAGCTGTCTCTCAAGATCGTATGGATCGTACTGTTCTTAGTCCATGGCTTCGTTTCTTATGGGATTCTTATCGCAATTGTCTTGATCTGCTAAGAAATAATAGCCTTGTTGAAAATCTTTATCATCAAATTGCTCGGCAATCTTTTTCCTTTTGTATCAAGTATCAAAGACGTAATGAATTCCGTAAATTATGTGATCTTCTTCGTTTACATTTATCTCAGCTTCAAAAGAATATTCATTCTCATAGGTATGTGTTACTATATAACAGTGATTACCATACATTAGTTTTTAAATTTTAGTGCAAATAATCAACGCATAAATCTTGCTGAATCTTTGGCTATTATGCAAGAAACTCGCTTAATTCAGCTTGATACAGCTATTCAAATGGAATTATGGGGTGAAGCTTACAAATCATCTGAAGACTTGCATAATTTAATGCAGCTTTGCAAGGAAAAAGAGAAGCGTACAATTAAACCTCAAAGCTTTGTAAATTATTATGACAAGCTTTCTCTTATCTTTTGGAAAGGTGGAAATTTCTTATTCCATTCTGCTGCTTTGTTACAAAAGTTTACAATTTACAAGGATATGAAAAAGACCTTCTCTGGTGAAGAAGCTACTGAACAAGCTACACGTTTGTTACTTGCTGCTTTAAGCATTGCTGATGACTTTGATACTTCTTCCATCCTTACCAAGCATCTTGATATGGAAGATTTACATCTTGGAAATGTTCGAATTCTTTCAACGCTATTACGTCTTCCCATTGCTCCCACTCGTAAAGGAATTTTACGTGAAATTGCACATTTGTCTGTTCCTGATATTGCTCAGGAATCTGTTGCTCGGATTTACCGTTTAATGGAAGTTGACTTTGCTCCACTTGAAGCTGCAAGACTTGTTAATGTTGAACTTGAAAAGATCAAAGCCTTAGGGCGGGAAGATTACTCTCAGTACATTGAATGCATTCGAGCTGTTGTTGCAACAAAAATTTTGAAAGGAGTTGGTGATTTTCTTTGCTACAGTTGTATTCATATTCATACATTTTAGCTTACAAATATCTATGATGCAATTCCAATTGATCGTATGTCATCAATCATACCATTCTATACTCGTTCTGAACTTGAACATTTTCTCGTCCATATCACAAAACAACGCTTTTTAAAAGCTCAAGTCGATCACCGTGAAAATTGCATACGTTTTGGTCCCATTGATGCTACAGTTGCTGGTGATGTTGAAGTAGAATTTAATGAAGCAAATGTTTATAAGGTAAATAGGTTTCATTTATTGGATTACTGTAACAATTCTCTAAATTGTAGAGTGGCTATGAAAGTATGCGGATTCATTTGACGCGTCTTTTTGAACTTCTTGCTAATACTGCTTATCAATTCGATGAAAAAGATATTCGGGCTCGAGCTGTTGAACATTTTAATCGTCATAAACAAACTTATGAATATCATAAAGATGCTGATCATGATCGAATTATGCAACGTAAAAAGATAATTGAACATCATAAAGAAAGCAGTGAAAATCTTAAACAAGCAAAACTTCAAGAAGCTCAAAAAATTGCTGCTGAAAAAGATGAAAAGAAGCGTAAGCAAGAACTTGAAAGACTTAAGCAACAACAAGAAGAAGGTGAAAAGCAGCGTCGTATTGCTGAAGCAGAAGCTGTTAAAGAAAAAATTAATTTGGAAAAGTTCGAGAAGCTTAAGCAGAATCCCATTTACAATACAATAGTTAAAGAAAAGGGGGAAGAAGCGCTTCGAAATATGGATCCTGAATCTGTTGTTCAAGAACAACGCAAACGTATGGATGAAGAACGCAAAGAACAAACTATTAGACAGTTGCAACAAGAACGTAAATTTGATTATTTGGTTCGTGCTTTTAATATTGAAGAACGTGAAATTGCAAAGCAATTGTCTCTTGAAAGACGTCAAGCTGCTCCTGCCTTATTTGAACAATGTGAAGAACGTCGTATTGAACAAGCAAAGTAAGGATTAGGATACCTTTGTAATATGTAATAATATTATTATATTTAGAGCTGATCGTGCCAAAGAAGAAGCTACTTTCGCACATTTGAATGCAGCTAAAGTTGATGCTATCACTTTCATTCGTGGTGTTGTTGATGCTCATAAAGAAGATTTAGAAAGAAAGAATGCTGAATTTGATAAACGTGTTGCTGCTCTCAAAGAAAAGAAATTACAAGAACGTAAAATTGCTCGGGAAAAAGACCGCCGTAAACGTTGGGAACAATCTAAGAAGGAAGAAAAGGAACGTGCCGAACAAGAGAAACAAGATGCAAGGGAAGCTGAACGTGAAGAACGTCAAGCTCAAATTAATGCAACTCGTACACGTAATCGTGGCGATGTAAGAATCTATTTTTGTGATTTTGTTATCTATTTTTAAAATTTTAGTTTCAACAACAAGATCGTCGACCAGGTCCACCAGAATCTAAGGCTGATAATGAATCCACTTGGCGAAGTGCTCCTGGAACACAAGGTCCTCGTACTGTTAAATTTGAAAAACGAGAAGAACGTGTGGAATCAGAAGGTGATCGTGATGGAATGCAACGTACACGCAATCGTGCTGATGTAAGATTTACTTTTACCAAGTTCCTTTATAGTCCTTCCTTGTTTATAGTTTCAACAACAAGAACGTCGTCCTCCTGCTAGTCAACCTGAATCTAAAGCTGAAAATGACACAAGCTGGCGTGGACGTGAAGTACCTGCTCCTTCTCAAGTTTCTCGTCCTGCGAAATATGAACCACCGAAGAAGAATGAGGAACGTGGTGAATCAGAAGGTGATCGTGATGGAATGCAACGTACACGCAATCGTACTGATGTAGGATTTACTTTTATCAAGTTCCTTTTTAATCTTTCCTTTTTTAAAGTTTCAACAACAAGATCGTCGTTCTCCTGCTGGTCAACCTGAAGCTAAAGCTGAAAATGAATCATGGCGAAGCGGCGGTGGCCCTCAAGTTTCTCGTGTAAATGCAAATGATCGTGGACGTGATGGAGCCACTCCTTCTCAAGTTCCTCGCCCTGCAAAATATGAACCTCCTAAGAGAGATGAACAAGGTGGTGATCGTCAAGAACGCGTGATTCAACGGGGTGGTAACCGTAATGATGTAAGATTTACCTGTACTAATTTCCTTTTTAATCATTTGTTTTTATATAGTTTCAACATCAAGACCGTCGTCCTCCTGCTGGTCAACCTGAATCTAAAGCTGAAAATGATTCATGGCGAAGCGGCGGTGGCTCTCAAATTTCTCGTGGAAATGCAGGAGATCGTGGGCGCGGTAACAATAAAGTAAGAAAATTTTGAGACATTCAATCCGTTTTTTTGATCATTTGTCTGTTTTTTTGTTTTTGTAGTTAAGGCTAAGAAATCTTTTGTCTAATAAAAAATTGTTTATTTTATATTGTGTTCATTTTTGATATTCGATGAATAAGGATTTTACGAGATGAATAGGCTTTCAAGATTGAATATTTTTTTTAAAACAGTTTTGATAGTTATTTTTAGCCGTCATTAAATTATAAGAAAGAATAAGTTTTTTACTTGACGTTGGGGTTTTTTTGAGAATTATTTTGAGATGTAAAGATATGTTTATTTTTAAATTTTTTATCGTATGCCAATAATAACGGACTTGTTAGAACATTTTTTCTAATATTCATTCTTGCCTCTTTTCTGTATTACTTTATAATTATCAGTAATTGTTTTAGTTCCAAAGTCGTCCAGAAACTTCTGGCTTCCAAGGTCGTAATGAAGGACCTCCTCCCCCCAAACAACAATCTGAAAATGTATGGCGGAGTGACCGTACCCAACATTCTGGAAATCCCCAACAACCTCGCCCTGCACCTGGTGGGCAACATCCACAACGCCCAAATAATACCCAACAACAGCAACGCCCTCCTCCAGCTTCAACAACAACAAAATAATTATGCAAATTTATGGATTTCTCAAAGTTTTTTTTGGTTCCATAATAACATTTTTAACAGCATCATTTTGGATTACTGTAAAAGAGTAAAAAAATGTGTTGTTCTGTTTTCTTTTGGTGTTTACTGATAAAAGGGTTATTCTTTATTTTTTTTCGCCTATTAATTAAAAATTTTTATTTTTTTAACATACAGTATTTTTTTAAAGCATGAATCTTTTTTGGTTGTTTTAGGTTTTAAAAATATACATTTCTTATTTTATTTATATCCCTGTTTTCGGACCCTTTGAAGTTTTTTTGTTTAGATGGGGTTATAATTATTTTTCTGATTGTGTTAAAAACCGTATATTTGAATATGGTCTAATATAAAAATATATTTGTTACTGTTTGTTATTTTTCTTTTATCATCTTTTTTCTTGTTGTTTATATTTATGTATAAAAAAGATAATAAACTTTTCTTAAATATATTATATTTTGTTGAAGAGAAGAAAAAAATCAATAATAGCAACGTGAAACTGCCCCGGCATTTTTTTGAATGTATAACTAACTACATTATTATTCAAAGGCCAAACTTTTTTTCTATCCATTTTGACGTCTGTCTGTCAAAAATGGATGAAAAAAAGAAAGAAAGAAAAATGGAACGAACCCCTTTAGCGAGACAATGTCTTTTATATTAGCTGTCGTTTGTTATGTATTTTTTTCTTCTTCTTTTTGATGCTGCTGTTACTTTAGAAGGGGGAAAACTCCCCATGTTTTACTACTATTATTTAATACTATCTTTCTTCGACGACTGCTATATACGAAATAGAATAGAATGGGGGATAGATGGTATATTATTGGCAGCCGCCAGCAAGGGTAAGCAAGCAGGCTAAGCTGTAAGAAGAGAAGGAATAAAAAAGAAGAAGAAGAATATAAATTCTTTTTTAGCGTGTTTTTGTTTTGTTTGCCACAAGTGAAAACTGCTGCTGCTGCCCTCCTTTTCTTTCTTTTCCCTTTTGGCTTTTATCTCAACAACGATGAATAGGAAAAACGTCTGGAGTTTCTTTCTCCTCTTCTTCTTCTTTTATTCTTCTTCGTCGAATAATGTCAGAGGCTTTTTTTCTTCCTTCATAGATTCAATTTTTTTGAGAAGCAGAAAAGAGAAAAAAAAGAAAAGCACAAATTTTTGTGGAAAGCTCTGTCAAAACTGCTTTCAAAGGAGAGAAAGAAGGCGAAGAAGAAATATCAATTCGAACACTGCTACTACTTCTGCGGCTGCGTTGCGCTGCCTTCATTTTTTTTATTGGAGAGTATTTTAAAATGTAGACTTTCTTTTTTTTGTGCCGTGCCTAGAATTCCTCTTTTTTGGCATTTACCAAGCTAGCTAGCTCGCAGCAGCAGTACCCCCAGAAGCTTTCCCCCCCCATCCTTCCGAGCATTGATAGCAGCAGAGAAAAGAGAAAAATATTGGCATGCCATGTGTCTGCCAAAAAAGAGCTTTGCTTTTTTTATACATATTTTGTCCCTTCAGGGAAGTTCATAAAGGTCGTATCTCTTCTTCTTCTTCGTCTTCTTTTATTCTTCTTTTGCGGTTTTAAGTTGAAAAATATAAAAAAAAGCTTTTCCTTTTTTTATTCCTCCGGCTGTTGCTGCTGCTGCTATATTTTTTGCCTTTATCCATCCAAAGAGAGGATAGAATGGAAAAAAAGGAAAAGCAGCCAATATTTTTTCTTACGTGGCTTATGAATATCCATCTATCTATCCTCAGGAAAGAAAAAAAAAGAAAATATAATTTTATCTATAAAAAAATATAATAAATCTTGTAGAAGAAGAAGAAAATAATACATATATTTTTTACTTGTGAATTTTCTCTTTTCTATTTTACGTAAAAATACAATTTTGTTTTATTTTATCCATTTTCCACAAAAAATCTTCCCCTTTTTTAACTAAATGTTTATTGATTCTCAAGCTTCATCTTCGTTTTATTTTTTTTCTTCAACGACGTCGACGACGACAATAGCCTTGCGTCGGATATAATATATCTATGGTTTTTTTTGTTGCTGTTGGTTTTTATCCATTAAAAAATATATTTTTTTCTCTCACTTGGGACTCTTCAAATAAATATATAAAAATATATAGATATATGTTTTATTATAGATATCTCTATATCGTCTTTTTTTGCTGTCTGCTTCTCCTCACCCAGCAACTCTAAAATTTTTTGTTTCCTTGAAAATTTTATTTTTATGATGGATTCCATGGTTTTTCTTTTGTGTTTTTTTCACATCCATTTTTTTATGTTTTTCAGATGATTTTTGCTTGCCTTAATCGATCTTAAATCCTTTCCTCAAAAAATGAAAAGTTTTTCCTTCCCCTTCTTCATAACCGATTGAAAATTCTTTAAAGAAAAATAAAGAAGAAAAACGGTTGTTTATGGTTAACAGAAAAAACAGAATAAAATTTATATAACGCGTTGAAGCGTCTCCGGAAATGCGTCAAAAATGAACGAGAACGGCACAAAACGAGCGAGCGAGCATAGCAGAATATAGAGGCAAAACCTTATATTCTTTTTTAAAACAGATATTTGACACAACAATGCCATTCTTTTATGCTGAAAAAAATATATACATGCATTTTGTTGTTGTTTTAAAAAAAAATGTATAAACGCATGCTTGCGCATGTCTAATATAAATAATACTCTTTTTTCCTCCGTCATTTATCATGTGCCTACTTTTTTTGTTTTTTTATCTTTGCTATTATTACTCTTTTCTTTTTTTAAAACAACATGAAATATTACCAGTAATATTTTTTAAACATTTATTTTTTGTTGTATTCAAAACAAAGACTTTAAAACCAAGCAAACCCTTTTTTATACTATTCTTTTTTTCTGAGCCCCATCAGGTTCCTCTGTGGTCGAGTGGTGTACGGCGCACAAGGAAAAAGATTGATTCTCTTTGGTTCAATTCCTTGGGCGAACAGAGTCGCTGTCGAGTTCGTTATTTCACGCCAGTGTCTAAGTTTCGCCAAAATCAAAATTCATTATCCTTAAAATTGCCTAAAAGTGACACTAATTGTGCTAAGGGTTTAAGGGCATCGAGACAGCAAATATTTTGTACTTCTTTTTTTGCGTGTTTACTTTCTCTTTTTTCTTTAACACTGCTTTTTTTCAAATACAATTTTTTATATTTTTAATACCATTTTACAGAAATGACATTTTCTCGAATCCGGGGAAATTCATCGGATGATAAAATGGTACAGCATCACCCCAATCATATAATTTACAGAAAAATGGAATATTTAATTAATCAAATGTTAAATAATGAAGATGGAGTTCCAATTAAAACTGTTAAATCATTTCTTTCAAAAATTCCATCAGTTTTTACGGGCTCTGATATTGTGGCATGGATATTACGGAATGTGGAGATTGCGGATTTAGGAGATGCATTACATTTAGCTCATTTACTTGCATCACACGGGTATATTTTTCAAATTGATGATCATGTTCTAACTGTTAAAAATGATGGAACATTTTATCGCTTTCAAACACCATATTTTTGGCCATCAAATTGTTGGGAGCCTGAGAATACTGATTACGGTATGCACCATCATATTATTATTATTACTGATATTGATAAATTTTGTCGTTCTTTAATACCCATTCAATGCATATGCAAATTTTTCGAAATTTCGAAATTTTTGCTTCCATAAACAAATTTTAGGATACAATTTTATGTTTTTAAGACTTCTAAAGAAAATTCTGTGAATTGTATTTATTGTTTAGAAAATTTTCTAAAACTTTTTTAAAAGCCATTATTGTTACCCTTGGTTACGATAAAAAAATGAATTATATCCACTATAATTTTTTCCATCTCTTTTTTAGCTGTATATTTATGTAAACGAACAATGCAAAATAAAGCTCATCTAGAGTTGGAAGATTTTGAAGCAGAAAATTTGGCAAAACTTCAAAAAATGTTTAGTAGAAAATGGGAATTTGTTTTTATGCAAGCTGAAGCTCAGTACAAGTATGTTTTTAAACAAAAAAAAATGCATCTCCCTTTTTCTTTTTTTGACTTAAGCAGATTAATGACGTAAATGCTAAAATAATAATAATATTTGTTTTTAGAGTTGATAAAAAACGAGATAGACTTGAACGACAAATATTAGATAGTCAAGAGAGAGCATTTTGGGATGTGCATCGACCGGTGCCGGGATGTGTGAATACAACAGAAGTGGATTTTCGAAAGTTATCCCGAAGTGGAAGGCCGAAATATTCTGCTTCAAATAATTCCGTGCATGCTGCAACATGCAGTGCCGACTGTCAAACCCATCATCAGCATATGCTTAGATGTGCCATGATGGATGGTGGAAGTTCCACGCCGGCAGCGGTGGCAGCTTCAGCAATTGCCGCCGCAAATGGCGCTGATCCAAAACAAGTTTTAGCTTCATCCTCCGGTGATGGCGCCTCTTCATCCACTTCTGGCTTGGGATATCGGGATTCAAAAATTTATCATCAACGACCTGGTTTAAGAAGGTGCACACATATGTCTGATTCACTTAAATATGAAGTTAGTATATAAATATTTAAAATTATGCAAATTTTGATCTTTTCATTCTTTTTAAGATTGGTATTTTACAAAATAGATTAGCAAAAAATGTTTTAAAAACGTCAAAAGTTATTGAAAAGTAAGTTAAAGCTTTACAAGGCCGTAGAGAGGGGGGGGGGCATTTGGGGCACGTGCCCCCCCGAAACTGAGAAAATCCTTTGATCTTTTGCCGCCGCAGTGTTAAGGCGGCAAAAGATCAAAGGCGTGCCCCCTCCGAAATGAAAATGCCCACCCCGAAATTTTTTTCTGCCTACGGCCTTGAAGCTTTATGCAAATTTTTTCAATTTTATTGGATTACAGTTATCTCCAATATTATGATCATCGAAAAGTATTTGATGCATTTTTGGTTCAACTTGGAAGTGCCATGGATCCCTTTCAGGGACAACCAAATCCATGGATTAGTGATACTGTAGATTTTTGGCAGCATGATAGAATGTAAGTTTTAATAGATATTCGTGTGTGAATGTTGCATATTTGTTAGATTAGAGGTTAAAGAATTATAGAGTTTGAGTTATTAGAAATTAAAAAAGAGTTGGAATTTTCAAAAGGGATTTATTAAAGCTGCAATTTATTGAATTTGAATAAAGTAAATTTTTAAAAAATATCAGAAAATATCTTTTCAAAAACGTTGAAAAAATTTTATGCAAATTTTTGAATCAAATTTGGGATACTTTTTTGTTCAACATTTGGTAATTTTAAAAAAGTATCCCATTCAGCACTATCATTTTTTCTTTTGCTGCTTGTAAACAAAAAAACAATTAAATGTGCTTTTGTGTAGTCAAGTTTTTTGTTTTGATGCTAATTTTAAAGGTGTGATTCCAGTACTGGTGATATCTCAACTCGAAGATTGAAACTTTGGGAAGAATCATTCGAGGAGCTGTTATCAGATATGCTCGGACGAGAAACACTTCAAAAATTCTTGGATAAAGAATATTCTGGAGAAAATCTAAGATTTTGGTGGGAAGTTCAAAAGTTAAGGAAATGCTCATGTCGAATGGTGCCAGTTTTGGTGACAGAAATCTACAATGAATTCATTGACACAAATGCCACATCACCTGTAAATATTGATTGTAAAGTGATGGAAATTACGGAAGAAAATTTAACAAATCCTAATCGATGGTCCTTTGATGAAGCGGCGGTAAGGGTTTTTTAGTGATTGGATTCATGGATATCCGTTAAAGGATATCATATATCTTGATAAATCAAAATTTTTTGGGTTCAAAAAACTTTAAAACACGTCTTCACAATTTCACAATTTGACTCAAATTTGCACAATTTGTTAATTTCAAAATTTCTGAATAGGACCGTTTTTGATTTTCGAAAATTAAATTGATCCTTTCAAAACCTGCCAATCCAATTCAGTCCATTCCAATTCAAAAATTTCAGGATCACATATTTTGTTTGATGAAAAATGACAGCTATCAAAGATTCCTTCGATCAGATATTTATCGAGATTTAGTAAATTTATCCCGTAAAAAAGTAAGTTTTTCTAAAAAAACATTTATTATGGCTTATCACACTTAAAAAAATGATAGCAACAGCTTTTTTTGTTACACTTCTACCAAAAAAATTAATTTTTACCTTTAGCTTAGTTTTTTTGAAAAGTGCTTAGTTCGTTTTTGTATTTATGTTTTATTTTTTATTTAAACTTTAAAAAAATTAGATTAACTCCAAAAAAAGTTAGAAAGTTTAAGAATTTAAAATGCTTTAGTTTCCTTTATTTTTTAAACTTTTTTTTATTTTATTTTTTATTTTTTTCCTCCCATTTTTTGTTCTTTTTACTTTTGCAGAGCTCGTTGGCGGCGCTAATTTCGAGGAAAACATCTCGAAAATCTCCAATGCCTCGAGCCCTTACAAAATCTGCTTCACCAACACCAGGCTCAAATTCGAATATTATTCCATTTTATGGCTCAGGGTCACAATCGATTGGAAATGAAGTTTTAAAGGGCTTACAATCAGGAGCCTCTGCATCAGGATCGTCCAATTCTGTTGTAGGATTTTTTTCTTCACATGTTAATCAAAATCCTACAACATCAAATTCATCATCTGGTCCTGGTCCAGCAGCAATAAGTGGATCTTCTGGAAGTGGTGGTTTAAATAATAATGCTTCGTCTTCAATAATAAATTCTTCCTCTTCTTCAACAACAGCAGCAACTACGACAACGGGTGTTGATTTTTTACAATTGCCTTCAACTTCACATTAATTTAATTTAATTAATTAATAAACTATTTACTTACTTTTCAAGCAAAAAAAAATTTGAGAGAAAAATTTGCATACACATACACACGAGCGCATTTCTTCCTTTGTTCCTTTTTTTGGTGGAGATTATTCAATGTTTTATTTTTTTACACTTCCGTTTTTTGCTTCTATGCTAATTATTAATTAAATGTGATTCGTCGCTGTTTCAATATTTTATTTTATTTATTTAAATGTATATCACCGAAACAACATTACTCTATTCAGTTCAGGTTTTGTATCTTTTTTCATTTTAAATTATTTAAATTTCAAGCTTTAATTTAATTATTAACCCACTTTAAATTCCCCTTTTTTAAGCTATATGAAATCCTTTTTATGTAAATTTTATTTCTCTCCTTTTAGGTACCAGTAAAATTATCACGTGATATTGGCCTTCGATTTCCAAATCTTTCAAGTTTTACAACAAATCCTGCAAAGCGTGATTCAAATAATAGCAGTAATCAACAATCACAACAACAGCCCCAACAACAACATCAAACTGCACCATCTTCTGCGACATCCACTTCATTATCAATGAATCCACCATTTGGAACTTCATCCTCTTCAACAAATAACAATATCAATACCAGCAGCAGTAATAACAATGTTCCACATTTAATTCATATGGCATCTGCCCCTGGACCATCTGGAACTTCCCCCTCCCCATCTGCCCCAGGTACAACATCCGGTGGGGCAAGTGGGTCCGGAGAACGGGCATCCCCCTCTTCATCCCATAGCTTACATCAATCAACAACAATAATTGGAATAAATGATTTTTAAAAAAACCACTTACTTTTTTAACATTAATTTTTTGGTTTGCGCAATGCTTTTTTTCTCTCTCTTTTTTTAGTCTTTGGTTTTGAAACGAAAAACTACAGTAACCGTTTCACAACCATTTATTTTTTTTGTGTTGAAAGTAAGAAAAAAAAAGTTTATTTATTTCTTTTCTTCTTCTCTTTCTTCTTCTTCTTATATAATTTAATGCTATAAACGAGTAATTTATTTTTAATCCCTTTCAATTGAATTCCGTCTTTTTTCAATTTCTCAGAAAAAATTTTCTATTTCCCATCCTTCTCAATTTTTTTTCTTCTTCTTCCATTTTTCATGTTCTTCTTCTTCTTCCATCACATTCCCCCCATTTTTCTCATTTTCTTTTTTGCATTGTATTAAATTTTGTTATTTTAACAAAAAAAACAAATTTCCATTTTTTTATTATTATTAAAATATTAAACAAAAAACAGAAAAAATAAAACAAATTTTTATATGTACCAGTATTATTACAGTATTACCTCAACATAACATTTAAAAAAATTTTTAAACAAAATAAATTTTTTGTTTTTGTCGAAAAAATAAAGAAAGAAATTACCCGTAATTATTTTAAACTTTAAAATTGACTATTTTACTATACAATTTTAAGACAGTGTTTTTTTACTTTAAAAGTTTTTGGCTAAGCTTTGTACTTTTTTTTAAAGGTTCGAATGTGTGTGTTTTTTTGATGTCGCAAAAAAAGTTGACACAGTTTCATAGGTTTTTTTGGACACCTGCTTGATAAAAATTATGATTATTTTGAAATTCCAACCATAATTGTTCCACTTAAAGTAACCAAAATTGCACCAGTTAAAATTAGAAGATCTCGTTTACCCTGAAAAAATTTGCATATTTTCAAATACAACTATTCAGTAAAATAACTTACAGAAATTTCACGGAAATATAAAACACTCCAAAGTGAGGCAACAACCCCAGGAACCATTGAAACAATTGGATATGTGACAGCCGAGGATAAAACATTCGAAGCGGCAAAGAAGAAAGCTTGTGCCGTACCCCATAGGATACCAGAAGCAAATGAAGGAAGGGCAATTTCAGGATTAATTTGGGGCTTATTTTTTCTAAAAAATGCAAATTCTTTAGTTCTTTATCTTTTGCATGGATGTGGGTATAAATCAGTTAGTTAGTTATTTAGTTTTTTGGGTTCTTTTTTTCATGAAAATGCGTCATTAGACAGCAGGAGCAGCAGCAACAGCAGCGCGGAGGCTGTTGTTCCTTCATTTTTTTGGGGCAAGGCTGGCTGTCTCGCAAACGGAAGTCACTCCACCACAACGACCAAAAAAGGAAAGAATATTACTTACTTGAATAAAGCATAAATGATAAAAACTGCAGAAGAAGTTAAAAAGATTCCACAAAAATGTGAAAAAATATATGCAACTTGATCAGATGGAGCATTATTAAAATCTTTGGCATGATCTTGGATATACATGACTGGGATAACATTGAAGCCAAAGAAAACCCCAGCTAGAAGAGCCATTCCAAGACCAATTAAACGGTCTTTATTCTCTGCAAGGAAGGGCTTTGAAGGAGTTGCAGCTGGTGGGAGGTGGGTGGGTGCGGCAATGGCATATCCTGATTCAATGCTTGATGTTGATGTTGAATTTGGAGAAGATAATCCATGTGCATGATCAGCTAATGGGGCATCACTATTAATTGTGTAAACACTTTTAGAGATATCAGTTGTGGGCAAGGTTGTTGTGGCATCGGTTCTTCGGACAAGGGCAAATAGAATGGCACTAAAAAGATGTCATTGATGATATGAAAGTGAACTATTACAGTAACATACCCAATAAGAATAAATAAAACTCCAACAATATTCATCCATGGAATTGAGGCAGGTTTTGCATCAAGCCCAAATAAGCCAAAGAATCCAGCTGCCCATCCCATTACGCAATTGACGGCATTCCAAACAAGAATTGAAACAGCCATTCCAAGTCTTCGCATGGTTGGAACTTGAACAACATTTCCAATTGCCCAACAAAAGCCGCCAATACATGCCACCCAATAAAATGGCCCAAATCCATTGATGGCATTTACAACAAATCCAACCGCAAAAATCCCGGCACACATGGCCCATTGTACAAACATTCCATCGCCGCCATCAAATTTTTTTTGTGGAACAAACGCTGATCCAAAACAGATCAAAGTTATTACAACTTCAAAACATCCAATAATTGTGTCTTGCATCTTTTAAAAACAAGCAAGTTATTGTTCCTTTTTTAGCGGCTACAAAATAGTTTGAAAGAAATAAGGAAGTGAAGTGAAGAAGAGTCCCCCTCAACTGCCAAAATCTGTTCAATTTTTCTTTGCTTATCAAGGGAATGAAAAAGTACCTGCGAAAATTTTTAAGCGACACCCACCAAAAACGCACTCAAAAAAATAACTTCAGTAACGATGGAAAAGTTTTTGATGTGGCGACGCCCCTCTTCTTTTTTGCTGCTGTTGCTTGTAACCAACTCTTTGCTTTTGTTTTTAATCCATTTCTGTCCAGAATATATTCTTCTTTCCCTTCTTTTTAGACTTGCATAAATTTTTGTTAAACAGTTCCCAAAAGCTTAATAATATCGAAATTATTATAAACCATTTTTTAACCATCAAAAAAGTTGATTTTAAAAAATAAAATGATGCAGTCACCCGATTCCCATTTATTGTTTTTTTGATCTTTGGGTGCACCTCCGCAAATGCAAAAAAGAAAGAAAAAAAACCATGGTCCATGCATAGTTCAACTCATTTTAGTTTCTGCGTTTTTTTGTGACGGAATTAAAAAAGATTGTGAAATTTGTATTCGGCAAAAAAGAAGAAGGAAGCTTTTATAGAAATGAAAAATAAAATAGTACTAATTTTGTTCCATTTTTTTAAAATTGAGTAATTTGATATACGTAAAGAAGTAAATTTAATTAAATGCTAAAAAATAAATTTGAAATAAATGTTGTAATAATTATGGTAAAATGCTTTTGAATATTTGTTGCAATAATCATACTGTAATTGATGAAATAATTAGGAGGCAAAAATGACAAAAGTACTGTAATTTAATTAATAATTAATAAAAAAAAAATTTTAATATCACTTCACAAACAGTTAATGAAATTCAAATTTTCAAGTAATATTTTTAATAGCACAAAAATAAATGCATGAGTAAAATTTGAAAAGGCACAACCGATTTCCGTGTTATCAACAAACAGAAGCAGTGTTATGCTTTGCCCGCGCCCGCGGGCGCCCGTTGGCGGGCGGCGGGCGGGCGCGGGCAGTTTTTTCAAAAGTAAGCGGGCGGCGGGCGGGCGCGGGCAGATTTTTTCTAAGTCAGCGGGCGCGGGCGCGGGCGCCCGCGAGTAAAAAAGTAAAGGCATTTTCTTTTTTTTCTCAATGCTTTTTTGACAATATTTCTCAACGAAAATCTACAAAAAACTGCTTTTTTGCCATAAAAATCACACGGAAAGACAAATCATCTAATGAAGAAAGAAAAAAGTTTATCACCGCAATGACCTAAATGCCCTATGAGAACATCCAAGATTCTCTGAAATAATTTGCATTTTTTCACATTAGTGTCAATCTTTTTTGCTTGTCGAAAAAGAAAGAATAAACTGCTATGAAAAATTTTCCATCGTTATTAACTTCACCTGGATTTTAACCGATTAATGACATTATATACAGTACTACTTTAAGTAATTTTTGTTAATCAATATATCAATTATTGATATGGTCAAAATTTAAATTCATGATAGGTGTTGAAGATATGATTTTGACCTATAGTATACCAAATTAGCGATATGACATACTGTCGGTTTATGTATACATTGTCTTTAAATATTGAAAATAATAGTTTAAAATAAATTCAAATCGGAGTCCGTGTTATGCTTCGCCCGCGGGCGCCCTTTGGCGGGCGGCGGGCGGGCGCGGGCGGAATTTTTGAAAGTAAGCGGGCGGCGGGCGGGCGCGGGCGATTTTTTTTGAAGGTACGCGGGCGGCGGGCGGGCGCGGGCGATTTTTTGGAAAGTACGCGGGCGCGGGCGCGGGCGCCCGCGGAAAAAAAACAAAAGCATAACACTGAACAGAAGGTTATGCAAATTTCAATAAGGTCAAAGTGAAATATTCTATGACCTTAAAAGAGATTCTAATAACCTTTTTGTGTTTCTTCCATTAATTTTATAAGTAAATAATAATGTCTGAGTAGTAAAACTAAAGGTCGAAAAAAATGTTTACAACATAAAAATTAAATCCAACATCTTAAACGTAGATCAGTCTTTGTAAGCTATAAATTACACAATCCACTCAATAATTCCAACTACAACATTATAGTTATAAGTAATTCAAATAAACAAAAAAGTTTCCATCTGTTTTTAACCTTCTTAAAAAAATATCCATGTTCCTTCAACATTTCTGAAAAGCACCTGCCTTTATTGACAAAGTAGATTACAATATTTGTTGTAAGCCTTAACTTTACATCAGCTTATATTATTATATACCTTTTTTTCTACCCTCAATCATAAAAAAAATGAATGTACATAATATTATGTCAGAGGTAATCAGCTTCTGTTTTATATGACATTTTTTAAGATGCTTGTCTGTCTTTTTTTATTTCCTTTGTTTGCCTTTGTTAAAAGTTCAAAAATATTATACAACTGCTTCTGTTCATCATTCGGAAGGTCGATACTACTGCTGCGGCTGTTTAAGGCCATCCCCCCTCCGCACTTTTGTATCCTTCCTTTCAAATAACTAACCTCTTTCATTTTCATATATTTCTCAATTATAAGGAAGTAATAAAAAAAGAATAAAGATTGTTAAAAAAAGATATTTCTCAAGTACAATTTTTATTACCTTCTTTAAAGGGTCGAATGTCCTTAGCTTTTTCTTTCCTTATCACTTCATCATATTATTTTTTTGCTTATCACTGCTTTAAAGAATATATTTTTTTCAGACCCTTTAATTCTTTGACTTCTTCTTTTTTTATGGTTCTTTGTGTTAATGAAAACGATGGTGAAAGTTAAAGATTGAAGGTTAGAATCTCAGAAATAATAAGAAAGTAATAAAAAAATTTTTATGTCAATCTTTAAAAATACAAATTTTGATTTCATTAGAATTGACGTTTTTTTACAAATTGTGTATGTTTAAGGTGATCATCTAAAACTTTAACAAATTTGTTATAATCAATCATTTTTCTGTCAAAAAATTCTTTGATTTTAAAACACTGTGCTCCCTTTTTTTCGTCAATGATTAGTTTTCTGTTTTTTCTGTTAAAAAAGTGTGCTCCGTTTTAGAAATTTATCCTTCCTTTTTTTCAGACAATTTTTCCACTTCCCTAAAAAAGCTTAAAATCAAAAGTCTCAAAAAATCAAATCAAAAAAATATTTTTGCAACATCGGGAACAAAAACTTTAACCTTTTTCAATTAAATTAATCCTTTTAACTTTCCACTTTTAATCTGCTTCTAGCTTATTTTCCCTACTTTGAAGCTTTGAAGAAAAAATTGCTGCTGATAAGATTGATGAACCTTAAATCTTCAAATTCCAATTTTTTCTCTAATATTTGAGTGCATTTTTGACTAAAATTGTTCAAAAATTCTTTTTCTTTCTAGAATCAATTGATGGAAGGTACCAGAAATGTCCTCAAAACAAATATCAAAAAAATATTTATCACGTACATTTTTGGCTTAATTTTTGCCTAAAACTTAAGATTATGCAAATCCTACACTTTTTTCGTGAAACATAAATGTATAATTTTATTTTTGCACCCCTTTTTGAATACTAAAAAGTGATAATCTGATATTGCAAAATATATAATATGACTTTAGTGATTTTTTGTTAGACTCATTTTAAAAATGTATAACTTTTAAATGTAATTCTATGATAGAGGGGAATTTATATATTTTAAAAATCTGAAACGAAACAATTTTTATGAAAGAGCAAAGTCTTTGTAATTGATTTTTACCAACATAGTTTCGGGATAGTTTTAAAACTTTGAAAAAGTATTAAAATTTGATCAAAATAATCTACTGTAACTAACCCTAAAAATATTTCTTTACTTATCATATCAGATTTTTTTGATAATTTACATTATTTTTACAGCTTCTTTCTAAAACAATGAAAAACAATAAAAATGTTGTATTATAATGTTTACATTCGAAAGTTTATTTTTGTGATAATATGATAATGACAAAAACCCCTTTCTTGTTGTTGACGTTAAAATGGCTTAAAATTATTGCTTCAGTTTAAATTCGTCAATCAAAACAAAACAAGATTAACAGAAAAAGTTTGCTCGTCTGAATTGCTACATCATAAAAACAATATATTGTTATTGTTGTGGAACAACATTTGCATAAAAATATACTAAATTTTTTGAAAAGTGTTCCCGACTTTTGAAATTTAACAAATATAAAATCTGTTTTAATTTGCGTGTCATAAACAAATTATGATTAATAAAAAATTATTCTTTAATTTTGTTGTTATGATTATGATACAAAAATTTGCATAACAAGCTGCGAGTTGTATAGTTGTGTTTTTGAATTTAAATTGACAAATATGAAATCAGTCTGAGGAATTTGAAAAGCAAACTTGTTTCATTGTGTTGAAATCAGTTTTTGCCTAACATTGATTACTGTAATAATGGGAAATGAACACAATGTTAAATCTTTTTAAAGTTCGGGAGTCTTAATTCTTAAATCACTGATTAGAGCTGTTCTTTCAACTGCAAAAAATTGATAAAAGCTTTTTCTGCGACGCTTTTTGAAGCTTAAAATTTCTTTTCTTTCCGGTAAACCTTTAATCTGCATAAATTTGATAAACTTGATCGAAGAAAAAACTGCATTGTATAAGTTCAAAAAAAAAGAACTTGTCAGAGAAAAATTGTCACAACTGTTTACGTATATTTTGGATACCATTTGTACCATTCATCCTTGCCACAAAAATAATAAAAAACAAATGATTTGTGATCAAACATGTACGTGCACGAATAAAAAATGACGAATAAATAATGTTTAACAAATTCATTCCAAAAAATAAAAAACTTGATTTTTAGTTATATTTTTCGAGAGATGATTTGTTGCACCAACTTTGACAAAGTTTTGATGCAAAAACGTTTAACGATAAAAAATTTTTGAGTCTAAACACGTGGGATCTGTTGTTATCAGCACCCATGCATGGACCCATGGTACCTATCAGCAGTCATCTTCCCATCCAAGTTAATTTGACTGATAACAAACAACATCAGAAAAAAAAGTCATGGATGAAAGAAAATGGAAAAAAATGAATGTTAACTGACGTAATTGCCTTAAAATGTGCAGGGTAAAATCACGTTCTTTTCTTTAAATCTCTTTGTTTGATTTTTAAGCTATCAACTTTCACCACCATCATAATTTTTTCAGAAGAAAAGAAATTAATCAATCAAATGATAAAAAGCAAAAAAGAAAGAAGTTATAAGCATTTAAAACAATAACATTTATCTTTGATATCATAGTTTTGAGGATACTGTAATGTAATCAATATGAAAGCTCTGCCATCTTTGAAAGAGACTTTTTACGATGGTTGCTTTCACTGTTATTTTTATTTGTGAATTTTTAAGAAAGATCAAAGTTTTTGAAACAAATTTAATAAAAGCAGTGTTATAATCATAGTTGTTTCTTGAAAATAAACAAACAAATATACTGTATTCAGTGAACTTCATTTAACAAAAAAGAATTACATATAAAACAATTTTTTATATATTAGAGATCAAAAACAAACTTCATTCATTGTTACATTTTTTAAAATGCACTCATTTTCAAAGCAATTAAATTTGCTGTCCTTTGCGCAACAGCATCTTTTAAAAGTTAAAAATTAAGCCAAAAATTGCAGTTTTTTCGATCTCTAAAATCTCAGGTACACTTTTATAATTGCGACTGTACTTCCGATGTAATTTTTGGAGAAATTTTTTTTGCAAAAAAATTTAAAAACAAAAATTATTTCATTTGCTTTTTCCAAATAAAATATTTTTGCACAAAAAAGAGTAAACAAAAAAAGATGGATGGAAAAACTGAAATATTTAATAATGTTGTAAATGGATTTAATTTTAGCATTGCTTTATCCGCATTTTTATTCTTTCCATTTTATTTGAAACATCGACTTCCAAAAATGCGAATTTATCCTAAAAATTTGAGGTTTGTTTTGAAATTGAAACTATACTGTAGTGTTTTTTAAAGAAAAGTTTAAATTTCTTTGATTTTTAATGGGTTACTGTAATCTTATAGTAACTCATCAAAGTTTTTATGGCCGGGTAACTGTTTTAAATATTATACAAATTTTTTATATTTGATACCTGCTAAGCTAAACATCTCTTATTTTTAAGATTATATTTAATAATAAATTGTATTCTTTGTGCTGCGGTGATTTCTCTCTGTTCAACAATGGTTTCAATCTTTTATTTTCTTTTTCAAGGAAAACAAGAGCATCAAGCTTACGCCGTTTCACACTTTTTACAAAGTTTTTTTACTCAAGTTTTACGACTTTCATGGTTGATGATGGTGATTGAAAGATTACTGGCAACAATATGCCTTGAAAAATATGCAAAATATTCTGCCGATTTTAAAGTTTTTATTGCAATGACCATTTCATCTTTATTTTTGGCAAGTGGATATATTATCGCAAATTTTATTTGTAAGTTATTTCAAGTGATACGGTAATAATAAAAAATAATAAATACAGTAATGAACGTTATTGATAATGGCAGTTTAAATTTCTACAGTACTTATGTTGTCCTGTTTATTCATCTTTTAACTTTAATTGGATGCAAAATTTTACATAGTGAAAATAAAAAAATGTATAAATTGCTTGCTTATCGAGTGTCATTGTGTAAAAGATGTCAGGTAATATTACTGTAGGATTACGGTAACCTAATTATTTGTTGTTGTTATTCTTTTAGATTGTTGAAAATATTAAAGTCTTAAGTGTACTTTGGCCATCAATAATTATTTACTCCCTGGTTGGTCCAGTTGGACCTACCTTAACATTAATTTATAATTCAATTTCTGGAGAATTTGCTCCCTTAGGCCTTTTTTATTGGGTAAGTGAATACTGTAACTAACAATAAAAGTTCAATTAATAATTTTAAAAACCATTGTGCAAATTTCAGTCATATAATATTGCATTCCTGTTAACAATGTTATACAACTTTTTGGTCCATTATTTTCGAAAGAAATCAACCGTGCCAGAAACCGCGTTATCAATTATCAATCCATTTGGAATGAATTTACCCACAAAAGTCACATTTGATAATTATTTTAAAGATTTAGATAATCAATGGAAATAATTTGAATTTGTTAATTGATAAAGCTTTTTATCGATTTTACATCCGTTTAAGGAATGCCATTTTTAATTTATCTTTGTTTTTGATATAAAAATTCACTTTTCAAAACAGGAAGAATTAATCTTGAATACATTCAAACTCAAAAAACATATTATCTCGAAAAAATTCTTCAACAACTTCTTTAAAATTTGGTACATTATTTTTAGCCGCAGCTTTTTGGCTTTTTCGAATCGTAATTCGAACACATGCATTAAGGGCAAAATTTTTCTAAAATAATATTTTTCAATCTTTCTTTTGATTTTATAAATCGAATTTACCTTTGTAAATTCACAAAATGCAAAAGGTTCAAAATTTTCATCAACTCCAAAAATATTGAATGTTTCAACAATGAAAGTCTACTCAAAATTGCAGTTGAATTTGGTGTATTTCTGCAACCAAAGACACTAAAAATAAAAGATATGATACACTATAATTGTCACTGTTCAAGCAGCAAAAGATCAAAAGTGTGCTTACTCCAAAACAAAAATGCAAACTTCAAAACTATTTATCTCATTACTGCCTTGTTCGGTGCTATTATTACTAAACCCGAAGGAAAGAGTGTGTAAGATAGAAAACTACTAATGAAACGGCCCCAAATCCGTGTATCTATCTACGCGTAGACAAAAAATTTGGAGAACCTATTTTACTGACGAAAATATTTATTAAAATTCAACAAATTATACAATAATGAGAAAATGGTATAAATCAAAGGAAGAGAAAACAACCTGAAGATCCAAGACATGATTAAACAATGACCTAAGCTGGAGAGAGATTATCCAATATTGATTCTTTCACCAAAAATTTGAAAGCGACAAAGAGCAGTTGAGAGGGGATTTCCATAATTTTCAACAACACGAAGTCGTAGACGTGAGATAATGGTTTGATTCTGAAACAGCAAATTTGTAAACAGAGAATACAAAAAAAAACAAAATCATACTGTAAGAATAAGTCTTTGAGTATCATTGTTAAAGTCAGCAAACGTTCCCAAAAGCAAAGTTTCATTGTTAGTAATAGCCTAAAAAGAATAATGTTAGAAATTCAATAATAATCAATAATTTTAAGATAACAAACTTCAACATCAATCTTCAATGGCGTTGAATCAGCAATTTCATCTTGATGGAAATGATGATATTCAAGATGATCAACTTTGACAGCTTTTTGCAGCTGAATTTCAACATAACCTTCTGAACCTTTCATCATCCAACAATAATTAATCGTTAAATTCTCAAATGGTCTTTGAAGCAGTATTTCAGGTTCATTTGGTTGAAGATAATAGAGAGGAATTGAATAAACATACATTATATTAGTTTTAGGATCATGAGTTTCAGAATGTGAAGTTATAGTTGCACCTAAAAATGAAAATGTATAAGCAAATGGTAACAACAAGAAAGAAAGAGAGCGTAATTTACCTTCAAAGAATGCAGCAAAATCTGTTAAATAAATTTCTGGGTTTTTAACTAAAAATGATTTAATAAAGATGGGTTAAAAACCGTGTCCCGTGGGATATTTAAATCCACTTTAATTTTGAAGTAGTCATAAGTGATCTTTTAAAAAATCTCTTACAAAAGAGGGAGTTTTCTTTTATCCTAACTTTGGATTTTCCTTAGCAAAGAAAAAGAAATAAAAAAGCATACCAATTTTAGGATACAAAATGTAAATACTGTTTAACACCATGAGAAACAGGAAATACGGCCTCCACAGGAGAGACGAAACCATTAAAAAATTAAATTTGATTTGAATCAGCGACAGAAAAAAATTGAAAACATTTTTTAAATTTTTTTTTCATTTTTTGTGTTGTCCGAACGTTCGTAAAAATCCAAAACGCCAAACAACAATAATCGAATTACAGTACTGTACAGTAATCAAATTCAATCGTAAAAAAAGTGTTTAAAATTCAACCAGTAATTTAAAAAGAACATATTTTATCATAACAAAAAATGATACAAAAAGAAAATAAGTTTTTAAAAAGTACAACAAAAAACTTAAAAAATAAACCTATTTAAACATCAGGTTAACAAAAAAATTAAAGATAAATAGAAAGTAAAAGCAAAAGAAAGAGGAATATGTAATAAAATAAAAATTCAAAGAATTCAGAAGATTGTTTGATTCAATTAAAAGATATCCATCTAATGATTTCTAAGAAGAAGTCGTCCAAATTTTTTAATTAAAGATCTATGTTTTTTAGAAGCATTCTTTTTTTCAACATTTGATCCAAAACTTTCATCAGCAGCAGTAGATTCAGAATTTTCAGTTTGAACAGAGACATCAAAAGGTGAAGTTGAAGGAATTTGAAAGTCATAATTTTCAGCAACTTGTCGAACCGTGTTTCCAGTATCCGGAAGTTGAAAATCAAAATCTGCTCCAAGTTCGCACAAAAGTTCAAACATTTCAGTTTTTTTTAAAACAACAGCAAGTGTAAGAATATTAAGATTATGAAATTCAGGACAACATTCATCAATATCAACTTCGGGAATCATTTCAGTATTAGCAGTTTTAGTCAAGATGTCTTGTTGAACTTCAGGTGGATAAGATTGAAGCTTTGGAGATCTTGCAAGACTGAAACGTTATTACATAACATTATACAAAAATTTTATATTCATAAATTAACAAACCTTGGAAGATAAAAATATATTAGAATATCTTTATGTCCATTTATCATTGCAAGCATGAGAGGATGTGGACAAAGAAATCCTTTAATCAGAAAATCATCCCCTTTGGCAATCAAAAATTTAACAATATCAAGATGCCCATTTGCACATGCAATTCCCATACATGTATTATAAAGATCCGTATGCGGCAATGAAATATCTTTTTCATCAGCAAAAATTGATAACAAAAACTTTAAAATTTTGACATTTCCAGAAGCACAGGCTGCAATAATCGGAGTAATTCCAAGTTGATTTCCTTCTTTTTTAATATAATATTTTCGTTCTTCTTTTGGAATTTGTTCAACCAAAAATTTAACCTAAAACATATTCATAGATATAATTAATACAAGGTACAAAACCTATCATTTCATAATGTCCATTCAGGGATGCTAAGATCAATGCATTATCCAAATCTTGATTACATGCCATTACATCAATGTGTTGAAGAGCTTCTTTAACAATAGGAAGATTATTCTCGACAACAGCATCCAGGTAATGTTTCAACATGGCATCATAATCCAGATTACCAGTCATTTTCCTTATCTTTTAAAACTGATGCAAGCAAATTAAATAAAAACTTATTGCAAGAATAAAACAAAATAGAAGAAAATCTATTGAGCCACTTGAGATTTGTTTTTAATTGAAAAAGGAGCATGGCATTTGCTTTTGTTTGGACCTGCAGAGGATAATATTCGTTATTGTCTTTCATGGATAAAAAAATGCAACAAAAGAAGGAAAGAAAAAATCCAAAAGTCATTCAAAGAATATTTCTTGGAATTTTCAAAGAATTTTGAAAAAGATTTAACATTCAGAGTAAGAAACAAACAAAAATAGTGTATTTTTAAAGTTCGTGATTGGTCTATATAAAAATCTTTAAAAAAACACATCAAATTTTTTAATTTAATCGCTAGTATCGTTTAATTTTTATGTAACCTTAAGTTTCGATGAGCACGTTCTCGGATCTCTAATTTTGCGATAGTTGTAGCCTAATTTTTTTTGTGCATGGAACGAGGTAATTTCTGAAAAAAGAAAACTACAGTCGAACTTCGTTATAACGTTTTTCAAGGGACCGTGAAAAAAGACGTAATATCGAGGTTGACGTTATAACGAGGTCTGATTAATATGGGCTCCTTGTTGAAGGGACCACTGAAAGATGACGTTAAAACGAGGGACGTTATAACGAAGTTCGACTGTACGTAATCTATAATAGATTATCTATTGTCGACGTTAATTCGTGATAAAAAAATTTGATAACGCCTTTTTTTGAATCAATATTTTTTAACTGTTTTTCGTCTTTTTTATTTGCATGAGAATTGACATTCATTTTAACAACTATTTATGGGCTATTCTAATAACTTTCCATCAGATGTTTTAAAATGGATGAAAATAAATGCCAACCCTCCAATGGCGCTCAAGTTTATGCAAACATGCAAATATTTTCAGCATGAAAAGTTTCCTTATTTTGTAGCTAAAAGCTTTTATTTGGCAAAACAAAAATGGGGATTTCGGACACTGACTGATAAAAGACATATTATTCCTCATACTGAAACTGAAATTCCAGAAAATATTTGGGTAACAAATACGCTTTATTTGTCAACTGATCCCATACGCTTGCAAGAAGTTTTTTTAAAAGTTGTTGTTTTGGATATTAAAGTATTACGTCTTTATCATCAAAAGCTTTCACTCCAAAATTTTAAATTTTTGACAAATAATTGTGATATAAAATATTTTGATGCACATCATTCAATCATAACTGATGAAAACAATGATCCTGTTTTGTTGGAATTGATTTTCAATTGTCTTCCAAATGTAGAACTTGTTAAACTGTAAATTTTTCTTTTTTTCACTTTATATTGGCTTTTAAATAAAGACGAGGTTTTTTGTTTGTTTAAGACAGTACTTTTATGATGAGATGTCAAAATTGTTATTAATCAAGATTTTTAACAAATGTACTCTTTTATCTATTATTCCCCATTTATTTTCAGTGACACAATTGGTAATTTAGAAGCTTCGTGGGATATTTTAACATCTGTTTCGTCAAAATTGGAAAGATTTAAAATTCACGATTTTGATGGGAGATTCAATTTTGAAGCTTTTACTGATTTTATGATTGTGAGTTTTTTGTTTCTTTTTACTTTTACTCAATTTTCAGGGCCATCAACATGTATTATTTATTATTGGACTTTATAAGGACAAATCACAGAAGTTCATAAAACGAATTCAGTCCTGTGTTGACAAAGTCATGAATGCTTGGTTACCGGATAGTAAAGTTTTTGACATTAACTATTTTGGTCAGACAAAACAATCATTAAATTTGCTACGAATATTCCAGAAAAGATTACCTGTTCCACAATTTACAGAAAAAGCTTATTTGGATAAACAACGCCAACTTGACTGGAACAACCAATTTTTTTCTATTTTTTCATCGTTGCCATAATTGAAATATACAGTTTCTTTCTTCATACTATTATGTACCAATAAAATTCAAAAATAAAGCAAAAAAAAATAAAAAAAATAAATGATTTATTAAACAGAACGGTGAACGAAACTATTACTATTATTGATAGTAACTGATATCATTCAAACGGTTGAATTTCGCCGATTTTTAAAGTCAATTGTTGAAAGTTTTTTATATTACTTATTTTTTGGGATTTCAGGGATACAATTCATAGAGCAATAAATTTTCTTACAGTTTTTGTTTGTACCATTCATTTGTTCCGCATTCTAAACAAATGTGAGACTTTGGAATAATTCCTTTTTTTCTTCGCTCTTGTGCTACATTTTCAATATGGGTTTTCAAATTGAGATAATTCTCAAAATGTCCTAGTTGGAATGTAAAATAAAATTTACCATTTTCTCCAACGTGATGATCCATAAATTTTATTAAATCAATAGGGCAGAATTTAGAGACTTTCATAAAGGAGCCATCTTGAATTTTTTTGTTTCTTTTAGTTTTTAAGATTTCTTTCAAATCTTCTTTTGTAATTACTTCTTCTCCATTTTCTTCCACAACATAAGCCATGCTAAAAAAACAGACAAAATTTAAAAAATATATGATATTTAAGAAGGATTTTAACACGTCAAAAATAAATAAACAACAACTTACTTAATGTCAATCAAATTTGGGCATCTTTGAAAAGCGATTACTGTAGGATTGTAATGAATCTGAGGGTCCAGCCACATGTTTATTACTTCTAATCCAGCATTTAACAACATTTCCATTAAGTTTTGTTTAATTTGAAATTTAAGAGTTAAAATTATTTGTTTTGTCAGTGATAAATTAAGTTTTGGAATTAACATCGTGAATTTTTCTTCATTGAAATAATTCATTAATATTTCATCCAGCACTTTTATTGTTTTAACTTCAAAATTTATGGCCGGACTTATTGGAGAAGCTCCAGCTGTAAAATCTAATTCACATGATCCAAATTTGATACAAGAAAATCCAATATCAAATATGTGACTTTTTTGAAAAATTAAAAGTTTTTTGACTTGACTTTCACCAAATTCCAAATGTAAAAGTTTAAAAGTTTTGCAACATTTCATTAATTTTTGGGAAGGAATAAGTTTCGATGATTGAAAAATGTAACAAATTAAAGGTTTTGGTAAAGAAAAACGCTGCCAAAATGGATTTGATAAATCCATCATATCAGAAATTGATGATGGCATTTTGGGATAGAAGAGGAAGAAGAGGGAGTTTGCAAAACACAAAATGAAGAAGTTGTTTAAATGAATGAATAAGAAACGGCACACATTTATTTTGATCAATAATGTTTTAGTTAATGGCAACTACAGGATTTGTGCCATATATGTTTATAATCCGAGTTAAAAAAAACACAAACTATTATCCTTCATTTTTGATATAAAAATTATTTACAAACACAAAATATAAATACAAACAATTATAATTAATTTTTAAAAGAAAAACAATCAATGTATGTTTAAATTATGAGGTAATTTGAATGCTTGTTGTTCCAAGGGAGCATTCACTTGGAGCTGCCGAAATTGAGATTGGTGGAGGATCAGGGGTTGGTGAACGAGAAAGGCCAGCTGCAGAGATTCGATCTTGTTGGATTGATCGATTAATTGCTTGCAGCAATCTCATACAACCATCCATCTTTCGATCCATTGACATTATCTAAAAATATTAAAATTTGCATATATTGATTTATGTGATAATGTCATAAAAGAAGTTGTTACCTGCATTTCAACTTTTGCAAGTCGAGCTCCAATTGTCACAGATGATTGAGATTTACCAGTTTTGGGTTGATATTGTCCTGGTTTTCCCAAAGTTTGATCAAGCCTTAATTGTTTAAGAGACTACGGTAATAATCCATTATATATATATGCAAATTTCTTACCTCCTTTGTAATTCTTTTATTCGAACCATCATATTTAAATGTCCTTGACTGTATTGTTCTATGACATCTCGGACATCATATGGCTTTTTCGCCTGTTGAAATTTCCTTCTTGCAACAAAATATTTAATTTTTCGAATTGCTCGTATTGCATTTTTATGAGTTTCTGTTAATTCGCAAACACTAAAAATTTACATATATGTGTGGGATATATTAAATCAAGGATAAACGAACTGTGATATTTTAAGCAGTGGTGGAGCTTCTTCGGGTTCACCTTCGGCATCTTCGGATTTGCTTTCAAAGAAATTTAGACTTGATTTCTTCTTTGGATTACACCCTTGAACTGTAATTGTTTTTAAATCATTGTTTTTGGGTTGATATTTTAAGGGAATATATAATTTTTTCGAAATATGCAAATTTTTTGAAATTTTAAAAACTCTAACGAGGACCCAACATAAAGGAACACTTACATCTGCCTGGAGGGGAATCTTCAACTTCGCCATCTGATTCCTTCAATTTTTGACTTGCATCTGAATGCCTTTCCGACAAAGTACTATTTCGAATAAAATTAGTTCGTTGCCTCCATCCTTGTCGCTTGTTTCGATTAATAATATTTATGGCATTATTTCCCTTTGATGGTCCTGATGTTTCATTCTTTTGATGAGCTAATGGATCAACATGAACTTGCCTAAAATGTTAAATTTTTAACAATTGCTACAGTAACCCTTGTTAGGAATGAGATTACCAAGTTGCTTGAGATTTATTATTTTTATCTGCGGCATAGCACCTCCATAGACATTGAATTAAGGTTGCAGCAGCAGGTATCTGTCGATTAAAATGTTTTTGTCGTTGTTTTTGTTGAACTTTTAGTGCAAATCCAGATCCAAGAATCCCAGCTGGAAGGGCAAAGAAAGATATTGCAAATATTGCAAAGCATGATGCAACAATCCTTCCAACCCATGTTTGGGGTACTACGTCACCGTAACCTAAATATCAGAATTTATGCAAATTTTAGTAGCAGTTTTCAAAGTTCAAAAAAAAAGATGCGTCAAGGGCACTTTTCAGTTTTTTGAAAAAATCAATAAATAAACAAACCAATTGTCGTCAACGTCACCACCCCGAACCTAAAAAAGTTAAATATTACGTCATTTTTTCGTTTCAAGACATCCTTCAAAAACCCTACCATAACGCATCAGCATACGAAGTGAAAGTTGGCCGACCATCTGGTCCAACGGCATCTTTCTCTGCGAGATAAACAAAATATGACGAAAAAATTAGTCCCAAAAATCCAATGTACAAAGTTGTAATTAATTCTTGTCGATGAATAAAAACAACAGATCCAAGTAATCTCCAAGAACCACCTTGTCGATCAACATGTAACATTCGAAGAATTTGAAGGAATCGAATTCCCCGAATTGCTGAAGTTGCAAAAACTTTTCCCTCTGATCCAACACAAATTACGACCGTTGAAGCCACAACAACGCACAAATCAATCAATGAAATTGGTTTCCGCGCAAATTTTAATCTACCAAAAAATCCCAAATATTTTGACCGACATCCCGCTGACCATAACCTTATTGAATATTCTGCACCAAAAAATACAACTAAAAAAATTTCCATAAAAAATAGGGCTTCTCCAGCTCGCTTTGTGTAATTATCAACGGTTGAAAGAACAGAAAGAATAAGGCAAAGTAAAACCATTGAAAATACACTGAAAATTGTTATAGATTGTTAATATATTACGTAAAATGATGTAATTTTAGAGGAGAAAAGCCTAAGTTAATGAAGGTATTTCAAAGTATAAAATAGAGTATATATGTATGTTTTAGTAAATATTTTTGAGTATTTATAAAGTGCAAACATGAAATAAACAACCTAATTTAATTTTTTGGTTGTCTGAATAGACTTCTTAAAAATTTGTCTGACAAAACAAGGATTTTTTTCAAAGAAAAATTAATATCCAAAATACAGCAGGCCAAAAAATTCTTAGTTTTCGGAAGACAAATTTTTACATAGTTTTTGTTATAAAACAGTCACAGTTTTTTAAACAAATATTTGCATTCTAAGCATGGCACCGGACTGGGTCTTGTCCGGAAAAGCACAGTGCCCGGCCCGCAGGCTCGGGGCCGGGTTTTGATTTTTCAAAAATTCTACGGGGGGACCACGTAAAAATTTACATTAAAAAGCCACAAAAAACATACCTAAAATGATAAATAAAACATTTCCATCCCGTTGGCCTTTCAAGAAAATTATAAACTTTTCCTTTCAGCGTTGGCTTTGCTGCATTTCTTTGTCGAACATTTTTGAACCTCGAATCAAACATCTAAAAAAAAGTAAGTATATATTTATTTCGGATAAAATTTAAAAGAATTTTTTGGAGCTGTTTTTTTAAATATTGAATATTTATTATTTATTTCCCTGTGCTTAAATTATTAAAGTCTGCTGAAACCCTTAAAGTGTTCCTCTCTTTTTATGTCAAGACAACTACCTCTAAGAGAAGTGAAGTTATGAAAAAAAGAAAGTGATGATCATGAAAAATGAATCATAGTTTTCTTCTTCGTTTTTTTTCCAAAAGAGTGGAAAAAAGTGTGTTAAACTCAAAACCACAACAAAAAACAAGCAGACTTTTTGAACTTTAAAAAAAATTGCAAAAAGTGATAGTAACAAAAAAGGGAAGAATCATCACAAAAATGTTATTATCATTTTTATTAATAAAGACAGCTTTTGAAAGCTAATTTGTTAAATTTAAAGAATGTCTATAATTTTTTTGTGAAAGAGAAAAAAAGAGAACACCAAACGTAATAAAAATTTTAAAAAAAAATTCTGTTTTTACGTTTTTAAATATGAAGATTAAGATCTAAGATTAATATGTGCGTGTTTTGCTGCATCTGCAAAAAAAATAAATTGTTTAAGTGTTAACAAAAAATATTTTTCCTCTACCTTTAACATTCTCCAAAGGCATGAGAAAATTAGGAATGAAAGAAATATTTTTAATTATCAAAAATAGAAAAAAATATTTTTACGAGTTTGGAAAAAACAAGCTAAAACAAGGAAGAAAGTCATCAAAAATCGAATTGTTGTGCTAAAAAATTACTATCGAAATAGTAATTTTTAGCACAAAAAACAAAGCAATATTTTAATTTTTAGGCAACACATTGATTACAAAGTATTAAAATACTTTGATTCGCTAAACCTATATAAAAAACTGAGATAGAAAATTTTTTTTATTAAAATTTGAAAATGGATTGTTTTCAGATGTCATCTCCAAATTCGTGAATGTTTAGATGGGTTTTGTAAGTAACCCTAGAGGGATGAAATCCTTTCAAGCATTGGCAACCCGTTCGGAATTTCTTAAAGTAACAAAATATTGAACTTCAAAAAAAATCGATTATGGATTGTTAATGTTTGAAGTTTAATATCTTGTTAGGAAAAAGGATTTCATCCCTTTAGGTTTACTTACAAACCCCATCTAAACATTCATAAATTTGAAGATGACATCTGAAAACGATCTCGTTAAAAGTTTAAATAAAGAAATCAATCAATTAAAAACTAAACCTCGTAATGATAAATTTTAACCCTTTGGCTAACTTCAAAAGACATAGCGACGAGATCGGCGTTGTTTTTTGATTAAAAAATTTCTATTTCTTTTTTGTTCTTTTTCTATTTTTGTTTTCCACGGACCGATTTAAGGCTTGAATGGTGCGATTGCTGTTGCTGCGGTTTCTCTCTTCTGCCATCTTTTTCTTTCTTCTTCTTCCCCATTTTTCCGTTTTCTATGTTTTTTTGCGCAATGCTAAAATCACATACATACTAAACACCTGCATATAACATAGCATAACAAGACAAGACAAAAAAAGAATGAAATGTTTTTTTGTTGTCTGTTCTGTCTCACCACATCTAATATTTTTTCTTCTTTAAAGCAACATAAAAATCTTTTATATTTTTGGTTTCATAAAACATAAACATTATAAATGTCTCAACAACATCAACCCTCAAATATGTTTAGAACATTGATGTTATAAATATAAATTTTTGCATAAATTAAAGAAGAAAGATGACGAAAATTCTATAAGACGTTTTTAAACTATTACATCATCAAAAATATCTGTCTTTGATTTCTGAACAACAATTTTTAAAAAAGACTTTTATTTGTTTCATTTCTTTTTTAGGATACTTTTTTAAGATGTAAAAAATGAATTAACTTTTATGAATGCCAAAAGTAAAAACGTCACTTTTGCGCAAAATTTAAATCAAAACACAGAAAAACTCTTAACGCGAAAATTCTCGTAAAACAAACTTACGGTTTCTTCATCACTAAAATTTGAATATCTCTTTGATCCAGTTTGAGTATCATTGGTAAAGACAGAATCAACGGACAACCGTTCAAGGGGTCGTTCATTTACGGCATTTAACGAATCAAATGGCAATAAACTTGGTTGTTCAAGACTCATAATTATTTAAAGCCCTTTTTTATGGCTATTAAAAAAACTTAAAAGGTTTTACCAATTTTTCTTTAAAGGAATTTTTTAAAAGTACAAAAGTATAAATGCCAAAAATATAAATAAAGAAAGGTAAAAATAGGAAGGAAAGAGAGAGAGAGGTTGGGTCTTTTTCCTTGCAGCAATGGAAAGCAAAGCAGGAAAGGAAGAAACTGAATGACGAAGGATAAGAAAAAGCCAATTGAGGGGAAACAGAAAAAAAACTAATGGTGGCAGAGCTCCGAAGAAAAAGAAAAAGTAAATGCGCGCTTCTCATTTCATTTTCTTTCAGTTTTTTTCAAATCCGTTTTTTTTACCTGTTGGCTTCTGTTATTTAATTTTTTTATATGTGAAAGAATGAAAAGAAAAAAAAAGTTGTCATGGCATGTGCCAAAAATGAGAGGTATAGAAATTTGAAAGTGTGAAAAATACGGACAGCAATGATGACGGTTTTGTATTCAAACTTTTCAGAAAAAAAGTTTTTTTATTAAAAATGAAAAAACGTGGGTGAAAAGTTTATTATTTTGAAGAGAGAAACACCTAAATGGGGAAGGTTGATTAAATGTGTGAAAATAAAAATTTAGAAATTACACGCTATTTTATTTTTTTAAATGTTGATTTTATTAATAGTTTTTATTTATTTTTTGGAGTTTTAGTCATAGTTTGTGGGGGGGGGGAACAGTTTTTAATTTAATCAAATCTTAAATTTCCATATCACTGATAACAAACACAGTAATGGCATTATGAAATTATCACACTTATATTTTCTTCCAATATTTGATATTTTGTGTTTAACAAAATTACCTTTTGTAAATAAATTTAGATTCTAATATTTCAAAGAATAGAAAATCAAGTTTTTCAACAACAAAATTAAATAACATCAGAAACAAATTTTGATTATCTTATTTGTTTCACACAAAAAATCAAATTATCTCACAACCACATTTTAAAAACATTTTCATAATTGTCTAGACGCAAAAAAAGAGAATGTAAAAATAGCACACTCGACGTCACTTTTTATATGAAATACTTAAGTAATCTTATAAGAAATTGATATCATTTTTTAATATTCGAAATTAAGGCCTTATTTAGGGGGGGGGGGGGGGGGGGCATTTGGTACCTGTGCCCCCAAAATCGAAAAAATCCTTTGATCTTTTGCCGCCGTGTTAAGGTGCCCCCTCCAAAATGAAAATGCCCCCCTCAAAATGTTTTTCTACCTACGGCTTTGTTCGGAATGCCCCAAGAACTATCTCATTATTTTGGAAAGTATTGCTTTTGTTGTTTAATGGATCAGTCTAATGCAGATATATTTTTTTCAAAACAACAGAATCAGTAATTTTTTGTTTAAAATGCTCGAGAATCCTAATTTTAACAGCTCTTTTACTTTTTGTTTCAAAAGAATGAATAAAACAATCAAAGCTATAAGTTTAAAAATGTTGAATAATTTATACTAATTACAAAAGTTTATTAAAATCTAAAACAAACCTTTTCAAGAGCGTTACCATGAAAAACATTAATTGGAAGAGGTTCAACGGAAGAGCGCCTTTTAATTTCTTGCCTTGAAGTTGAGAATGTTGTTTCGTGATATAAATTATTATTACTGGAGGAATTGTTGTTGTTATTCGTCGTTGGCAACGACGCCGCATGAATTGACAACAAAGAGCCTTGGGATTTCATTGGTAAACTCTATAAAAAGAGGCACAAAATTATTTTATAATGAACAAAAAATAATGTTGGCATTTTTAGGAGGACTTAATTGTACAATGGTTACTGTAAAAATATATAGTTATATTTAAATAAAAGTGTAAAAAAATGTGTTAAAATAAAAATTTAAACAAACGACTGAAAGCTTTTACCACAAAAAAACAACACAAAAAATAAAATAAATATTTAACAATTATTAAAAGACATCTCAAAAATAATCTTAAGATTACTGCGTCCAAAAAAATCTCTCTCAAAAAAAACAGCAGTAGTAATTTCAACCCACATTAAAATGAGACAGCCGGTCATGATGATGACGCTGATTTTCTGAACTTTGAAGATTTACATTTTCCTGCTGTTGTTGTTGAAGAGGTTGAAGAAGGGGTTGTTGGATGGGTTGTTGAAGTGATCGTTGTCTTCGAGCAGAATCTGGACGCAAGAAAAAATCTTTCATTGATTTTGCATAAATTTTGAAAAATTTTAGCAGTAATATTATTATTAATATGGTATCCTTAGTAGACGTTGAAGGAATTGTAAATGAGTAATAATTTGATATTATTACGACCACCACTTTTAGGACAATTTCAGCAACAATTTGGCCTAGTACTTTTCTTGCCCTTAGGCTATTACTTCTAACTTGTGTTGATGGAGTAGAAGTAGAAGAACGTGAAGGAGTAATTTTAATAGTAATAATAATAATAACAGCGCAAATAGAAATGGTACGACGACAAAAAATTTTTATACCCATGAGAAATGTTTAAAAATTTTCATTCTTTTTTTCAAGCACACACAGAACTTTTTTTGAATGTGTGTGTTAAAGTTAAACAACAAAAATATTTAACACACATATAACTAACAATTTTGTAACGGAATGAGAAAAAGGAAAAATGTTAAATGGTAATAAATAATAAAAAGTCGTTTATATAAAATTTCATAAATGTGCTTTTATTTATTTGAAAAAAGGCTCTCGTGCTTTAAAGTTTTGTTAATTTAAAAAAAACAATTGAAACCAAAATTTAAAATGAAGAAAAACAAAAGAAAAGGTATCCTTAAAATTACGGTGCAAAAAACTAAGAAAGTACTTTTAACATAAAAACAAAAATTCACAATAAAATCGTTATTCTTTGTTTTTTTTGTTTCTCGTGTCGCGGAATTTCTTTTTTTCTTAAAGAATTGGCTTCTTTCAATAAAAAATTTTTTGATAACAAAAAAGGATATTTAAAAAGTTTCTTTTTTAAAATTTAATATTGCTGCTACGGCAACGAATAACATTGAAAGAAAAAAATAAGATATTTTGAAAATTAAATAAGGTGAAATTCTGTTAAAGGGAGCGTACCAGATAGAATAAGTTTTATTTTCTTAACACACGTCCTCCCACCCCGAAAGCTCTCTACTAATCGAGTAAAATGTTGAAAAAAAAATTTTTTTTACTCGATTAGTAGAGAGCTTTCGGGGTGGGAGGACGTGTGTTGAAAAAATAAAACTTATTCTATCTGGTACGCTCCCTTTAAGCCCAAAAGAAGGCGAAAGTCTGTCATCCATCTTCAACATTTTAAAGAGAAAATCTTTAAGACGTAATAGAAAAAAAAGTGAAAAAAATGAAGAAGGTGTTTTCGTTTTTGAAAATAACAACGACGAAGAATAATTATGGTTCAAAAAGTGATAATTATTTTTTATCGAAGATTTCAAACTCAAGTTGTATAAAAATGACAACGTAAAAAAGGTTGTCAAATTCAGAAATAATTCAAACTAGTAAAATGTTAATCAACCAAAAATAAATAAAAAATTAAGGGATAAACAAAGGATTAAAGATAAAATTATTTTTAAAAAAACTTACTCCTTCTTATCATTGTTTTTTGCTTCAACATTGATTTATTGCCATACCATGACAACAAGAAATATAATCAAACAAGTGTAATCAGAGTTAATTTAAAAAATTGATTTTAAATCTGAAAAGTGTTTTTAAGTTGAAAAATCAAAAAGGATGAACAACGATATCCTTTGACAATTTTCTGTACAAAATTCACGCAGTTTCTTGGACCTAATTGTAGCACAAATTATTGTGACAAAAACCAAAAAAGTTTATTTAAAAAATGAGAAATTAATTTTAATGGAAAGTTTTGACAAGCATTTTGTTAAGAATTTATGTGTCCAGAAAAGTAACACAAAATCTTCTTAAAAAGTTTATTCAATCCCCCGATTTTTGTCATAATCCCTAATTCCATTATGAATGAACTTTGGAATCCCCTTATTTTTAATTCTGATGACGTAATTTTTATATCAGAAACAAAAAACAGAAAGTTTTTAAAATGAACGCTTCCGTTTGAATAATCAAAAGTATACAAAAAAAGAAAGATATCCGGAAAAAGAAAGAAGAAAGAAATGACTAAAAGTCATCTAAAAATACACAAAAATTTTTAAAAATTGTATATCAAAGCAAAAATCAAAAATAACAAGGAAATCAAAAATACAAAAAATATAAAGAACTTTACACCTTTTTTTGATATATTTTTTCTTATCGAATTATTGTCAACGACGACGGATGTTTCTGTTATTTTAACATTCGCCAAAATAACAGAAACATCAACAACAAAAGGAGGTTGCCGCCATTGAAGAGACAAAAATCAAGTTAATCAAATTCACACCTTTAAAATAATTTTGAAGAAGCATGGAAAAATTGTGTTAAGAAAAAATAAGCAAAAATTTTTTTTAAATTTTTTAAAAATTTTTTTGCTTAAATAGAAATTAAATATTTTAGATGCAAAACAGTAAAATAATGAAAGCTAGTTTTTGATTTTCCATAGAAACCTCATAAAATTACTTCTGCAAGAATAATCAAAACCACAAACTTGATAATAAAGTAAACACAAATAATATGCATAAAATATTACTGCTTAAGATATAAGCAAAAATGAAAAACATAAAAAGATTATTAAACAATGTTTTTGAACTTCAAAACTCAGAAAAAAATTAAAAATGGATGGTATTAAAATAAACAATCTTGTCTAAAATGGTCAAAAGATGCCTCCTAAAACTAATATTCCAAAAACGGCAAAAAACAAGTTTCGAAAAAAATAACTTTCTAGGATTGATTCACAGAAAAAACGGGGAGTATCAAAGTAAACGGAAGAAGCTTCTTTTGCTGTTAAAATATGTCTGTGAGGAGGAAAATGGATGATAAACTCTCTAAAAAGTGGAAGCATTAATGATAGCAAAAAAAAAACAGAGTGTCATTGATTGAATTAAGCATATCAATTTTTTTACTTCTTCATCTTCAAATACGGAAAAGCGTCGTTTTTTCTTTTGATATTTTCTGTTTTTATTTTCAGAAAGGATTAACCTTTTTTTCTTTGATTTGATTAAAAATTTTGGTTGAATAAAAGAAAGTGTTATCTCTTTCTTTAAAGATTATCTGTCTATTTTTAGCATATTTTTAAGCATGTGTGTTTCATCCATTTTTTGTTGTGGTATATTTAATGTTCAGTATTAAACTGCTTTTATATTACATTCTTCTATGCAGCATAAGAATTTGTTTTTACAACCAAAAATACCATTTTTATCGTCATTTTTGTACTCACTTTGTTACAAAAAGCGAGGTTTGAGAAGAAAGCTTATAATGGATTTGATAATAGAGTTAAAAAAATCGGTTTAAATACTTAAAAATATAAAATTTAATGATACCGAAAAAATGGTAAAAAACATTATCAAACATAAGATTTTTTACCGTATAGAATTTTATAATGTAAACTATGTGTTATTAAAAAATTATGCAATAGTTTTGATATAAACCAGAGTTGTGCTTTTTTATTTTTGTCGCTTCCGTCTTCGACTTCGCCTCCGGAGACGGAGGCAAAAAGAGGCACTTTTTCTTTGGTCATTTGAAATACTCGCCTCTGTCTCCGGAGACGAATGCGCAAGAACACTGATATAAACTCCATATATTATTATTATTTTGCAAATTTGTGTATTAAAATTTATGGCATCACCACAATTTGTCCATACAAGAACACATTTTCTTGTGTTGTAAAACTTATAATTACTTTGTAATCGCAAATTAATTCATTTTATAAGCTTCTGCACCTTAAAATTCAAGATTTTTGAAATCTAACCAAAAATTTTATGATTTTCGGTTTCATTTTCTGCTGAACAGCATTGTCAAGATTAGTTTCTTTAAGGTCTGATTCATCTTTTTAAGGTATTCTTAAGAAACATGATTTTATTCTGCGTTGTTTTTTCTTTTTGTTGCTCTTTCATTACAGTAAGAAAATACGAAATGTTGAATAAAAATATGTTTCGTTTTTTATTTTACTGTAGATAAAGTACAATGTATTATTTAATTACAGTGTTCCCGCGTCGTCGTCGCTGACAGTAAATGGAAAAGTTCAAAGAGATATAAAACGCTGACTTTAAAAATATTTTAATCATTCAAGAAAAAACAATAAAAATGAAGATTTTTCCTCGCTTTTGAAAAAATAAAATTTGTTTCACTTTTGCCTCAGTAATATTAAACTTGAGGAATTTTTTAAGAAATAACATTCATTTTTTAAAGGTTAAAAACTGTAATTTTTTTGAGGCATTTTTTCAAGAAAATGCCATTTTTGACTCAATTTTTATTCTGGAAAATTGAGGCAAAATTTTTTTGCCTCAACTTTTTTTTTGAGGCAAATTTTTTTTGCCTCAATTTTTTGAGACAACTTTTTTCCACTGGGATTCGAACTTTTCCTTTTTTGTTCGTTACTCCAACGCACTAACCACTCCGCCATCGCACCAATTAATAACACGTGGTGAAACTGAACCAAGTGAAAGCGATTTTTTTGTGCGCGTTCACTCACGTTTTTTGTCTTTTTTTTATCTTTTTTTGTCCTCTTTTATATAATTATTTAAATTTTTTATGAAAAATAATAATTACGCAGACAAAAATATATACAGTTTTACAATAAATTTAACTTTTATTATCAAGAGAAAAAATTATATTTCAACCACATCAGGTGAGGTGTCATCATTTGTGGTGTTTGTATGGATCTAGGGTTATCAATCAATGAAAACATCGCTCAAAGTGCCATCTCTAATTACAGTAATTTGTTTAAAATGTGAGCACTCTGAGAGGAAATGTTTTACAATTTTTTTTACAATGTTTAAATTGCTAATACGCTTGAAAACACATTTTCTGACAAGAAGCATAATGCAGCTTTTTCTTTTTTGGGAGCAAATTTAGCTGTTTCATGGAAATTTTCTTATGTCAATGTTTTGATATTTAGATTAATGTAAGATGTTTTATATAGGAATGTTAAAGTCGTTGCTGAAACTTAAAGCAAAGATCACGTTCAATTAAAGAATTGTAGCTTTTTTGGATTACAGTACCTTTGCTAAATAAATAAGGAATCGTTAAGATCAGGACGTTAGCACTTTTTTTCGTTGATTTGACCCCTGATATGATGATGATAATAAAAGAAATCAGCGGCTTCAACTTCCATAATTTTTCCATGATCATTAAGATTGACAACAACTTTATTAACAGTTGAAAGATTTGATACTTGACAGCGATAAAAAGTGTCTTCCAGGCGAATTACATAAGAAAGCTAAAAAACAGTTCAGCAAACATTTACAACTGAATCCGGAAAAACTGTCGAAATTTATCTATAACATTTGGATCGGTTGCACTTTCTGATTCTATCGAATCTTACAATTTTAAGGTGACGTTATAATTTTGTGGGGCCCTGAATACGAGTTGTTTCAAGATCAATAAACATGACAACCCCTCAATCAAAAAAATCATTAAAGTGCCAGAAAAATCGCCTCCAAAAAGAGGAAAACGATCAAAAATCTTTAATTTTTATCAATACATTTATTACACATTTTTGATAATTACTATGTATTTTTGTCTGCGTAATTATTATTTTTCATAAAAAATTTAAATAATTTTATAAAAGAGGACAAAAAAGATAAAAAAAAGACAAAAAACGTGAGTGAACGCGCACAAAAAAATCGCTTTCACTTGGTTCAGTTTCACCGCGTGTTATTAATTGGTGCGATGGCGGAGTGGTTAGTGCGTTGGAGTAACGAACAAAAACGGAAAAGTTCGAATCCCAGTGGAAAAAATTTGTCTCAAAAAATTGAGGCAAAAAAAATTTGCCTCAAAAAAAAAGTTGAGGCAAAAAAATTTTGCCTCAATTTTCCAGAATTAAAATTGAGTCAAAAATGGCATTTTCTTGAAAAATGCCTCAAATTTTAAAAATCAAAAAAATAACAGAAATTTTGTGGAAAAATCCTCAGACTAAAAAAAATGAGGCATTTCAGTTAAAAAATGTTCATTTTTATTTTTGATGAGGACAAAATTGTGTTTTTTCTTCATTTTATGACATGAATAAAATATTTTTAATGTCAGCGTTTTATATGTCAAAGATCAAAGGATGCCGCTGGTGATGGCAGCGGAGTTGGCGGCGATAACTCATTTTTTCCCGGGGGTAGCGATTTTTTAAAAAATTTGGAACATTGTTTAATTATTTCACCCCTTTTTCCAAATAAAAAAAAGATTCTCCATTTAAATTTTTTTGCTCAGAATCGTATCACTAATATCCGAAGGGGTATCACATTTTCAAAAAACAACAAAAATATATTTGTTTCTTAAAGTTTTGCCATGTGAGAATCACCAAAAACAATGACAGAAGAAAAAGTTTTATTTTGTTTGTGTACTTTTATTAGGGGCTGTCCAGATATTACGTCATCAAAATTTCGACTTTTTTGGACCCCTACCACCCTATGCGTCATACAATCCCTTTGATGTTTGCCGCAACATCAAAGTGGCGTCATAATTCCCCGTCCCCCTACCTACCTATCTCTTGATGACGTAATATCTGGACAATCCCTTATCACAATGTCTCCTGAAACAATGAAAAATATATTTTGTATCACAAGTTTTTTTTTCTGTTGCAACAACATTTTTTAAAGATCAATCATTTTGAACACCTTTGTTTTTTCTTTGTTTATTTTTATGTAAGTCTAATGTCTCTTAGAAAAAAATGTTTTCCCTTTATCAATCAGACAATCAATGAAAATTTATTATACGTTTCATTTTGGCAACATTCTTTCTTTCTTTGCTTACTTTCTTTTTCCCTCGACAAAAAATATTTATTTATTATTTTGTCTGGTCTGGGGCTGCCTTTAGGCTGCTTGAACGTTAAAAAACATTCCAGTTTTTTCTTGTTTTGTCTTCACACTTTTTTGGAGCTCTTATTTTTTGTTGAATATTTATTATCAGATTATAACAGCCTACAGTAGCCAAAAACAAAATCGAGAGAGAAAAATTAATTTCGAAAATCAGTAAAACAATAACACATCATTAAATTTAAATACACATATTTTTTGGAAGTAAAAACTATTATTCAAGCATTTATTGAATTAAAAATACAACAAAAAAAGATGCGTAAAAAACAAAAACTCGAATTTTTAAATTAAAATAATCCTTTTTAGAAATAAAAAAGCAGAATTGGAAAACGTTTAATCCAACAAAAATTTTTTTCCATTTAATAACTGCAGTTAGGCTCCATAATCTTTGAAGCGTTGAAACTCTTTTTCTCTTCAAAAAACACCTTTTTTAAAATTTTAAATCCTTTTTTGATGCACAAAAAATGAATGTTTATTAATTGAAAAAATTGGGGTATCATTTTTTCGCTTTTCAAAAGCATTAATTTGCCTAAACTTGAAATTTGAGCAAAAAATGACTCATTTTTTCCAACGATTTTTAGTTTTTAAACATTTGTTTTTTTGTTCAGGAAAATAAATTTTATCACTGAAGCATTTTTTAAATGTGTCGTTTTTTTCAACGACAAAAAACGCATATATTTTTTTTAACAAAAACAGTCTGAAATTTTGTTGTTATTTTTTTGTCATTCAAAAAAATCCGATCGGAGAATTTCTTATTATTATTTTTGTCTGGAAAAAATTGAAAGAGAAAAAAAGTGTTACCCCAGACACTTTTTTGTTGCACTTTTTTTCTTGTCTGAGACAAACAAAAACATAAATGTTGAAAAAATTTTATATGATTTTTTGATCGGCAAAAATAATGAAAATAATTGAAAATAACAGCAGTGAAACAAATGTCGTCGACTGAAATGGCGTCACAAAATGTATTTTTGCTTGAACTTTAAAGCTTTGAAACAAAAAACACTTTTTTCAAAAACGATGTTGGCGCACACATTTGAAATTTATCTAAGAAAGAGTTACTGTTGAACAATCAAACTTTGAAAAAACAAGTCTATGGACAGTTATCATAGTTGAGAGATACTACTGTAGCTAATCGAATCATGCAACCGAAAATTTGCAAAAACATAAAAGGTGTTTCTAAAATTTAAAAACAATTAATTTGTCTTGCACGAATATAATTTTAGTTGTGCCAGGTTTATTGGAGAGAAGATTACTTTTCTTTGTCAGTATCCAAAGTTATAATTTGATTGACAAAACTTTTTTTTGAACATTTAGAAACAAAAAACTTTATCTTTGCATGTTCTGAAAAGTTTCTGGGTTGATTAATTGCGCAAAACAATCGAATCCATTTAAGAAGCAACTTGGTATAGGTTACGGTAGCAATTTGCTTTGAGGTAATCCCTGTTAATAACTCAGTTTCTTTCAAATCCATTTATATTTTTTATAAAGTATTTTTAAAGACGATAAAAAAGCAAATGGCGCCAAAAACATATCTTGTTATTTTGCACACTTGTGTTTTTGCTTTTCAAAAAAACAAACACGCAAAAAAATTTCGAAATCTCGATAACTTTTCTTTTTTTCTCCTTGGAGAGAAAATAGAATGCAGGAAGTAAAGTCCCCCTTTAGAGAAAAATAATACTGCTGCTGCAAAATAAAAGATGATATTGCACAATATTGTATCTTTGCCAAATATTCACTATGTATTTTCCAAAAAAATATGCTTTTGTAAAAATACAAAAACATGTGGAAATGAAAAAAAGAATGTCCACAAAAAACATGCGTTTACTCATCTTCTCTTTTTTAATGATTCAAAAAAATCTCTTAGGGTATTTAAAACAGCTGAAAGAATAAAATATATTTGAATTCTTTTTTTTAAAAACCATAGCTCTTCTTTCTTCTTTCTTTTGGTTGTCCTGAAAAAATAAAATAAAAATGCGTCATCCTTCGTCCTATTTTTTTGCTGTTCAGGATGGATGGTGATTTGTAAACATGAATGTTTTTTTCTCGTCATCGTCAACAAAAAATTTCTCTCATTTCACGGTGTTGATGACGGATCATTGCTATCATTTTATTTTTTATACAAAAATTTTAAAAAAAAATTACTCGTTCAAATTCTTTTTTTCGTTTTTCATTCTTCAAAAATTTTAAATTCCCTTTTTTCAAAAAGAAAAAACATTTCAGAGCCAAAAAAAATGTGTGTCTTTTTTGTTGAAAAAAATAATGAGTTGTTTTTTCTTTTTCGCTGTTGCATTTTCTTGAGAAACGGGAAACGCAAAAAATTGCTTTCGTTGCCACAAGGCACGTTTGCTGTTTTTTTTTCTTTGCTCAAGGCTTCATTAATGCCATTATTGAATTCCTTCTTCGAAGAAAAAAAGAAAAAAAAATGCTACACAGCTGTGTTTTTTTCTTCTTTTAAAAAAACAAGTTAACGTTCGAAAACAGTATTTGAAATGCCATCGTCGTTCTTGCGTGTTTCGCTTTAATAAATATCTTTTTTACTTTCCCTATATTTTTTGTTAGCAGCTTATTATTAGGATGAAAAAAATATATGAAAAACAACGAGATTGACACATGGGTGTTGACATCCCTTTTTTCCTCTTCTCTCAAATAACTTGTTTTTCATTTTCAAAAAATAATAATAATGTGTTATTTGAACCTTTGGAAAAATGCCATCGAAAGAGAAAATGAACGGGGCAGTTGTAGTTGTTTTTGCTCCAAAAATAAAATAGTAATAATTATACTGTAGTTATTAGGATTTTGAAGATAAAAATAGCAATTCAAAAGGTGTACTTTTGTTTGTAGCTTTAATATTGAGCTTATATTTTATAAATGGGCGGGTTTCAGAGTTAAATAAAGATAGAATATTTTGCTAATGATATCTATTATCAAGGTAAAAGACAGTGCTTTTTGATATATTACTATCATGATCCGTTCTGAAACATTAAAAACGTGGCCTTGAAGAAGAACGAATGCAAACGTTCTGTAAAAAATTTTAAAAGCGAGGTCAAATGTTTTTGAATGGTTTTTTCTCCGGAAACATTCAAGATTTTATTGCATATTTGGAAGTTTTAATGGCTACTAAAAACATTGCGTAATCAATCAAATGAATAACAATGATGTCTCTTAAACAGAAACAATTGATAGATTTTGCAAAGATTCCATGTGAGACTAATCGTTCACATCAGTGTTCCTGTTAACTGTTCATTCAATCGATTGATTACGCAATTTGTTTCAAAATATCATTTAATCAGTATAAATGCATTTGTTTTGACCCGATAGTTTTGTGATTTAAATCCCATATTTCAAATCAATCCAAAAATGTGACAAATTTAATCCAAATTAGATACACGTTTTTTCTTGATCTTCTTTTCACGGATAAATTCTTTTTGAAAAAAAGAAGAATAACTTTTCAAAGTTCCATTTTTCTTTTCCGAATTTTCATCGTTCTAGAATTCACAGAAAAATACACTTCATAGAAAAAAGAAAGAGAACACGACAAAATCAGCTGAAAAACTTCTGCAAAATTTGTTCTTTTTCCATTTTTCTCTGTTTTAACAAAAAAATTAAAATACTTTGAATTATTACACCCCATTTTTTATTTCCCCTTTTGCCTTGTCACAAAATACCTTCATGGTCAATGATTACTTTTTTAATATCTAAAAAAAATTTGTAGTCAGAAAAATTTGCAAATTTATCTTTTTTAAAACCCTTTAAAAACACACTCTTTATTGCGTTAAAAACGTTTATACTTTTTCTAACATTTTTACCGAAGAAAAAGCAAAAGGCTTATTGGCGATTTAGTTAGCTTTACTTTAATTAGAGAAGACGGGAAAGGAAAAGGGTACTTACACACTTCATCCACCCGAATTCATTCATTTATTCATCGACGATGAACGATGTCATCAAAAACAAAAGTAAACAATTGCCGTTTAAAAAAATGAGAGGGGAGCGCACGTTCAATTCAAAATACCTTTGCTGCTTTTTTTCGCTTTTTTAAGTTCTAACGCTTAATAAAAACCATTTTACAAATCTGATTTTTTAATGACTGCCAAGTATTTTATTTTTGGATCTGTTGACAGAAAAAAAACACAGCACACGTTTTTATTTGAACGTTTACGAATTTCCTTCCTTCCCTTCTCTTAAATTCAAATGTTCACTTAAATTTCCTATTTTTAGTTGTTTTTTTTCATCCCTTCAAATTTTCCTCTCCCTTTCCAACATACTTTTCAACAAGTCAAATGACAGAAAAAATATTACTCATTTTTTTCTCTCTTTTTTGCTGTACTTTATTTTATAAAAAAAATAAATAAAAAGTCTAAAACGGGACTATTAATTCCCTTTTGCTCTTTTTTCTATTTTAACAATCTCATGGCTTCTTTATTCCTTTTTTAAAAGCTTCATTAAGATGCTGCACCTTTTTTCTTTTTTGAAAACTAAAGAAAAACTTTTGTCTCAAATTTCACTCATCTTCTTCTTCTTCGACTTTCTTCATTTCCGTTTCAATCATTTCTATCTAAAATAATAATAATAATTTTCAAAGATGCTCCCCTTTCTTGCTTTTAACAGACTTTAAAAACAATATATAGAAACATGTATAATATGAGCTGTTGAAGAAGAAGATAAGTATATTAGAAAGGATGAGTCCGATAATGACCAGTTCTTCTATTCGTTGCTTATTTTCTTCTTCTTTTTGCAGGAAAAATTTGTTTGCTAAAAAAATTTGCAGCAGCAAAAAAGTTCCAGGAAAACAATTTGTAGTCATCGTGTGCTTTTTTACTTTTTTTTAATTAAGCTTGTTTTGTTTGTCATCGCTTTTTAAGTTGTAACACGTTTTTTGGTGACATGAGAAAAAATGTTACAATGTAACAGTTTTTTGTTACAAATTTCGCTTTTGTAACATCTTTCTGTTACAAATATCTTGTTACATGTTACAAAAATGTGAAAAATGCAACAAAAAACAGAACATTTCGAAATAAGTTGTTATTTAAAAATTCTATTTTTTGAATAATTTGGAAGATGACACATTATTTTTAAAAAAGAATGAATTGTCACATAATTTCGAAATGGCATATCGTATATCAAATAAGCTATATGTGACGTGTAACGAAGCTTTGTTTGCAAATTTTTTATGACATTTGCTATGACTGTGTATTATTATTACAAACAAAGTTTATTTCTATTTTGGGTCACATTAAAAATAAGACCCAAAAAATAACAACAAACATTTTAATCCTTTTTACTGATTATGCTAATTAGTGACAGCGCCTTTGCTTTCTATACTAACTTCCTCCGCCCTTCTTCTTTTTCGATGGTGATAAAAATAAAGATAAACGTTCTCTTTTTTTCTTTCTAGAAAAGTTCTATTTTTACAACTTTTAAGTTTTTGAAAGGCGTGTCATTCTTTATTTATTTTTCAAACTTTTGGCTTTTAAATGTTTTTTGTTTTTTTAAAAAATATATTTTTATTCATTCACCTTCTTTTTTCCCCTCCTCCTTGGAGTCCTTGGTAATCATGTTTTCTGTTGCTACAAAAATTGCATTTAATTTTTCTTTTGCAGAAAAAATAGCAACGAAAAATATTATCTTTTAATTTATATTTTTCTTGCAAAAAAAATTATTTGAAGGGATTGAAGTACAATAACAGTAAACAACTTATAAATTCTGACGCCCCTTTTTTCAACCATCACAAAAATGTTCTTTGCTTCAGTTATTTTTTATTTTCTTTCATTCTTGGCATTTTTAAATGGAAGAAAAAAAGCAAGTGGGGGTTGTCCATCAAACGATAATAAATAAATATCGATGCTTTTTTTACCAATCTCGATAATAAAAAAACGTTCAGCAAATGGTGGTGTTTAAGGAAGAAAAAAGAAAACATATAGAGAGAAAGATCAGGAGATCATTTTTTGATGCTTTTCTTTTTAAAAAAAATAGCTTAATGAACTTTGCCTTTATTTCTTTCCTTCTTTTTTGATGCTCCTGAAAAAGACAAAACATAATTGTTTTTAAAAAAACAATCAAACACAGAAAAAGGAAGGAAGAGAAAAAACGATATCGAAGAAGAAGTCTTTGGCGTCTACAAAAAACATTAATAATAACAATAAAAAAATCTGTGATTTGTCTTTCTTTTTTCTTTCCTTCCATCGTTCTGCTTCTTGAAAATGGAAGAAAAATAACACAGATGATGATTAAGAATTGGGGTCAAATGTCTGAAATAAGAAAAAAACATTGAAATTGTTTTTTTTTTCATTTCTTGTCATGCCTTCTTCTCTCTTCTCTTTCTTTCTTGCTGATGATGATTTTGTAATTCTTTCAATTGCACAATCAACAAAAAGAAAAAGACTTTTTTCAAGTGTTTTGAAGTTATGGTTTTTTTGAAGAAGGGTGTTCATCTTCCATCATCTTTGTGGCATTAAAAAAAGTGATGACAATAAATTGGCTAAAACAAATCTGCTCAAGATCAAAGGGGTTGGTTTGATTGTTTTAGAACGAAAAGTTTTACTTAATTTTGATTAATTTCGACCAATTTTGATATGATAATACAAAAAACCTAGGAAGTGGGTGTAAATTTTATTTGATTAAATTTATGTATGTTTGTTTTTGGTTTTTAAAACCTCCCTTTTATAAAGTTTTCCAAATATTTGCATTCAAAATTATAGCTTTAAAAATAAAAAACGTTTTTCAATTAAAAAAATTTTTATCAATCCAAAAAGGGAGTGTGTTTTTGATTTTTTTTGATGAAAGAATGACAGCTGAAAAACAGCGAAAGGCGAGAGAAAAAGAGAAAGAGACGGCGCCAATCATTCGGACGAATGATAGCGGAAAAGAGAGAATGATAACAATAATAATATTTAATACATTTTTGTACAACATTCTGGTTGTCTTCTTCTTCTTCACTAGCTGCTATGGCCTGCCTGCCTACCTGTCGCCATCAACATCATCATCATCATTGCTGTTATCGCCTGTGTTGGTATTGCTATTCCTGTTGATGGTGGTGTGTATTGACAGACGCTAATGTTCGATGGCAGCAATGATGATGTTGATGGTGATGTACAAAAACAAATCTGTTTTTCTCGCTCGCAATTTCCCCCTTTTCCCAACGTTGTTCATCATCGCCACGTTGATAAATCTCTTCTTTCTCTGTTTCTTCTTTTCTGACATGTTTTTACGAGAGAAAGAAGAGAAACAATAATATCAAACAAGAATAATAATAATAATTTTTTGACAAAAAAACAGTTTTTTTATTGAATTCTTTTCATTTTTACAACCGTTTTCCTCGCAAAATAAAAACCCTTTTTTGTTGTCGCTTTTTTAGAGCTAGCTGCAACAACTTTTTTGTATTTAATTTTACAGTTGCTTTTTTGTTTAAAAGCGTTGTTGTATTTTTGGATTTACAATAATGAAATCTGGAATTAAAATCACTCCAGAATCAAAAAGCGGCATTTTCTCTTTGATCTTTTGAAAAAACTTCTTTGTCCCCAGAACCACACCAATATACTGTCTTAAAGAAACAAATTCTTCGACACATAAATTTAAATTTTTCTCTTTCTTCCTGAAATTTTGTCTTTAAAAGTTCAAAAAGTGCAACAAAAAAAAGCGCGAAAAATAAATGTGTTCTTTGTTTTTAATTTTCAATCCAAAAAAAGAATAGATTCCCTTGAAAAAAAATGTTTCTTCTTTTTTGCTTGCCTTTTTGTTGTCTGCCAAAAACAGCTTTTTTTCTTCATTCTGGCGCCGCGCCAGACGCTAAAGGTTTTTTTTTCTCAAAAAAAGAGTTATTCGTTTTTTATTGCCTTCTTTTTTTGTTGTTGTCTGTCCAGAAAAAGAAGAAAAAAACGATGGAAAAAAGGCATTGAAGAAAGAGGAGAAGGGTTACGGTAGTTTTTTTCTAAACTATGTTTTTTATTTTCTTTGTTTCCACCCCTCCGATTGAAACTCTTCCAGACAGGGCAACATTGAAGAAGAAAAAAACATTTATTGCATTTTTTGCCAAAACGCATCTTTCCGGTTTTTAATTCTGTCTATCCTTCTGCTGCCAAAAAACATTGTCTTTTTTCATTTTTTCTTTTGTTGTCAGGCAATCAATTTCGAAACAGCCTCACCCGCAAAAGAAAGAAGCTAAATGAAATTGCATAAAATTTATGTGTCTCATCCTCTGGCTTTTTTAAAACTGTTTTTTGTGTGCAATTTTTTGCCATTGGCAATGGCAGTTGGTTTCTTCAAAGAGATGCTGCAGTTTGATTTTTTGCCATTATTCAGGCTGCTGTTTTTTATATTTTGCATAAAAAAATATTATTCGTCCCCTCAGCAACAAAAAAACAGCAAAGAAAAAAAAAACATTGGTCGTAGACACAAACAATAACACCCTGGACTGACTAAGAAATGAGGAGAAGAGGAACACATGAATCAAGATGAAAGGAAGAAGGAAAAAGTAAGTAAGCAAGCATCAACTTGAGAAAAAAAAGAGAAAGAGTTTGGATGACTGTGTTTTTTCTTTCTCTGTTTTTCCTTTTCAAATTCTGTTTGACTAGAAAAGGGTTAAAAACAGAATACTTTTTTTTGACGTCCGTGCCAGGCAGTCCCAGTCCACCAAGAAGAAGGAGAAAAAACTTGCACAAAAAATGTCTCTTACACAAACAACTTTTTTTTCGTAATTCTTTTTTTTCTATTTTTTTCTCAAATATGACTGTCTGGCTTGCGGCCAAGGCAAAACAGCATTTTCAACTAACTGCAAAGGCGAGGCAATTGGAAAGAGAAGGACAGCAGCTCCGACAGATGACGGAAACGTGGAAAACAGAAAAAAGAAAAGAAGAAAAACAAAATGCACGCATCCTGTTCTTCTTTCGTCTGGTTGTGTTCTATGAGATAAAACAATTTTTGCAAACACAAAATTATTACTTGATGGGGAATGTTTGTCTTTACGTCCATATGTGCGTATATGTGTGTACATGTTTGTCTTTCAGTCTTCAAATGAAGAGAGTTAGTTGGTTATGTCCAAGGGCATGCGTGAGTAACCGCAACAGCAGCAAAAGCATTAAAAAGCGAAAGTAAAAAAAGCAAAACCACTTTCATAAATTCTTTTTTGTCCACGCAAGTTTGGGCGCAGTGCCAGAAATATAAAAAACAAAAAAAATTATTCATCAGTGTTTTTTTGCTGCTGCTGCGGCTTGCATCAAGGCGGGCACAAAACTAAAAGGGTTCTTTTTTTGAAAATGTGTTTCTCTATCTCTTTTTTTCTATCCATCCACCAAAACTAGCAGCAACAGCCCCACCAACATTAACGTAATATAATCCTCTTTTATATTCCTTTTATAATTCTATCTATCTCCCCATAGTTTTTTGCCTTTGAATTTACCCTCAATCTCTTTCTCTAAATTTCTCCTCCCACTTTTTTTATAATTTTTGCAAATTCTTTTTCCATCTGTTTTTGAATACTGAAAAAAATCTGGCAAAGTCGCAAAAACTAAACGTTCCCTTGCGGTCATCATCAAAAATATATGATATTAAATGTCTAGAATAGAGAAAAAAGTATGCGAATGCTAATCCAGAGCAAAAAAATAAAAGAGAGAGATAGTGTTCGCATTTCTTTTTTTGCTCTTTCTTTTTATGATCGGCGGCAACAGATTTTTTGTTGGGGGGGAGATGCTATGCGATAGATGGGATTTGATGCTCTCATTTGTCTATCATCAAAAAAAAGAAAGAATCTTCTTTGCTCTTTTTTTGATGAAGTTGAGACAAAAAACTTAACTTTTTACGGCTAAAAAGAAATAAACTTTTGTGAAACAGTTGGTCCATATCTTCTCCATCTTTATCCCCAAGTTTAGAGAACCCTCTAGACACAAAGGAGATATTTGACGACAGATTTGGAACACAGCTGTTTTACAAAAAATCTTGGAGGTACCTCTTTTTTCTCCCTCATTGCCTTAGGGGATGACGATGATGCGATGATATAATTTATACCCAATCTCTTAAATCTTAAAGAGTTAGTTTAATGCCAAAGAAGAAGAATGTGAAAGTGAAAATGTGAGGGGGGATATCTTTTATAAACGTACTTTAATGTATCACTTTCTTCTTACTTCTTTCTTCTATTTTTTCATTCACTTTAATGAATTCCAATATTTTTTGGCAACAATAAAGTATGTTCATTATAAAAAAACTGATAAAACAAAAAAAGAGAATGAATGTCTGCCAACTGTCACCATCAGTAGCATTCGATTTCTCAGTTCCGTTACCCCCCTCAAGCAAGCAAGCCCAGACAGAAGGTATACTCCTTATGATCTTTTTTCTTTCTCTTTCTTGATTACTGATAAAGAAATAATTTTTTTCTCGTGTCGTTTCAATATTTAAAAAGTTTATCATCATTACAAGAAAAAATGTTGCATTTTTTTGGCTCCTTGTCTTGTTGCTTATAATGATGATGACAGTCGGGTGTCTCTCTTATTGCTAGACATAGTTTACGTGTCCTTCAAACTGCATATGATTTTTTTATGTGTTTCTTTCTTTTTCCTCTGTCCAATAGTTTCAAAAAACCATTTTTAAAGAGAAATGGCGAAAGAACAAAAAACGTTTAAAAATATTTTCCGCGTTTTTTGGCGCCTCTTTTTTTGGTTGTTCTTTTTTTTCTACCCCCAGATTCCACGCCCTTTTCTAACGGCAGCAACAGAATCAGCAGCAACTACGATACATACAAAAAAAAGATCATCGTCGGCAACAAGTTTTTTTTGCTACTGCTGCACTGATGGTGTGAAAGATCATCATCATCGATGATGATGCAGGAGACAGCCGAAAGAATTGTTTTGTCTTTTTGGTTGCTGCTGCTTTTATTGTGTTGTCTAGACTGGTCTCTCTCTCTTTTTGCGTGATGATGGAAAAAATAGCTTTTAGCTGCTGCTGCAGTGGTTGGTAGTAGTGATGGTGTTGTTTGCTACCAATTCCAACGTGGCGTAATCAAATGCAGAGAATCTGATGCCCGCCTCTCTTTGGGGCGTCTATCGCGGCGGCGATTCAGCAGCTACCCCTCCAATGTTTTTTTAAGAAAACATTGAAAAAAAGAGAGCTTTCTTAACGGAGGGTGGAAAGAAAAGGGCAATTGATCATTCTTTTTGTCTCATATTTTTACTAATTTTAAAACTGTCTGGCATAGATTTTTTGTTGTGATTTTGGAGGGAGCCGTAATCTAGTTTTTTTACGATGGCGTTTTTTGGGTGTCTCTGTGTCTCATTTCCATAAATATAAATAAAAGAGAGAAAGAGAAGATAATCGGTACAAGAGCACCTCTTCATTTCCCTAATATTCATATTCAAATATATTTTACGATGTCCGATTGAACTTTTCTTCTCTCTTCTTCTTTCGCTAATGTCTATTGCTATCGCAAAGCAGCAGCAACAACAGCATTGGCATTTCCGTTCCCTTTTTAACCTTTATATTTTTTATAATACTTTTCGGAACTAAAGATCTCTCTCTAAACGATGCAGACAGAAAAAGAGTTACACCATTCATTCATTTCATTCACTGATCTTTATATTTTTTTGGCAAAGGTTTAGTTTGTTTTTGTCGGAAAAATTTGAAAGGCAAAAAAAAGAGTAACTCTGTTTCTTCTTATTCAAATATAATAATAAATATATGTATGTATAAAACTATAAAAAGAGATGGAGAAAAAAAAGTAACTAAAAACCCTTCAAAAAAGCAGCAGCAATGTTTCACTCATTTTGCTTTAAATTTCTCTTTCATTTTTAGTAGATTTAGTTAAGCTAGAATTAGCTCAGGTGGGAAATATCCCTTTTAAAATAGCATTGCAAAGAAAAAAGTAATGAATGAAGCTAATAGCCGCTGCAGTGGCCAGACTTCTTTGAAAAAAGTAGTACTTGACCAATTCTCGAAAATTATTTTAAAAATTGCTACTTGAAAATTTTAAAAATGTTTAAAGTTTTTAATCGTTTCAAGACTTTTTGCAAAACGAGTTCGCAACTTTTTTTTGAAGAAGGTGTTCGAGATTCTTTAAAAATTGTGTCTCCTCCTCCTTCTTCTTTCTCGTATCTTCTATCCAACTTTTCTATTTTAAACAAATTTATTATCGCTAGTATTAGTTCTTTTTTTGTAATAATAATGATTTTGGCGAGATGTTGATGATGGTGATTGTGACGACGACAAAAGAGACTTATACATATCTTTCAAGGACAACTACTTTCTTTCTTTTTAAGCAGCAGCTGTCGTTGGAGGGTTTTTATCGTTCTTTTTTCTGTTGTCAAAGTCCATCTTCTTCATTCTTTTAACTACTTCTTTATTCAATCGCACCGATTTCCCGCACTTTTTTACTCCCATTTTTTTCGAATTTTTTATGGTTGCGCAACTTTGCGTTTTTTACAGAAGTTTTTGTTCCTTGTTTTTTGTCTTGTAAGAAAAGACAGTTTCCCCTTCCTTCTACGTTCTCCTTCTCTTTGATATATCCATACTCTTTGAAAAATCTTAACGAAATCGAGTTTGTATTTGACTTCTTCGAGGGGAAGGGATTCATGGGGTCAAACAAGAAGAAGGAAGAAAAAAAGAAAGAAAAAAGTAGGCGTGTCGTTTTATATATATTTTTGTTGAAGCTCAAGGTTATTCTCGAGACTGTTTTTTTCATATATATTATTTTGATTCCATCCAATTCTTTTTCCTTTCTTCAGGGTCATGGTAAGAGACTGATCATCGGCAACGTTGAAGAGAAAGAAATAAAAGAGAAGATAGATTCTTGCTTACTTCTTTCATTATTTTGCTGATATACGAAACAGAAATATTGTTATTCAAGATAAAGTGAATTTCAACCTTTTTTAAATAAAAACAATAAAAGTTATCAAAAAAAATTATGATGATGGATCGATGTACTACTTCTGCTGGATATTCGTCTACATCATTCATGGATTTTAAGTCAAGAAAAGTGAGGACTACCTCTAAAGGCAAAAAGGTGATTAAACATTGGCAATTTTTAGAGACATTTTGATGATTCTGGAATGCTACCAATGAAGAAATTTTGTGAAGCACCAGTTGATTACATGGATTCGATTGATGCTGATGATTCTCAAGGTGAACGAATGTCATTCTCATCTGATCGAACCACTTCTTCTGAATCCACTTCTTCGTCATCACGCCACAATCATCGTGATCAAACAACTTCTGGAACTTGTGATGAAGATGGCTTTGAATTTATGGAATCTGATATCTCTGAAACTGAATGGTCAACTTCAGAATCTTCTGATCGAACTGAGCATGAAGAAGATGCTTATGCAGATGAAGAATTCTTTGCCATTGAACCAGAATCTGAAGATGAAACAAGTAGTGATGATGATAATGGCGTTTTTATCTTTAATAATCATGCTTTAACTGTTATGGATTCCACAACTGAAATGGTTCGAATCAGATTCCCATACACATCACTAAGGATAAAAGTTAGTGACTTTATGTGCCTTTCTGAAGGTGATCATCTCAATGATACTCTTGTTGATTTTTATTTAAATCATTTGGTTACAAATGTTATTGATGAAGATTTACATCGTGTTCATTTATTTGCTTCAATGTTTTGGCATCGTTTAAGACTTAATGTATTCCGTGCAGATAAAACCTTATCTCGACAAGAACGTGTATGTTTTACACTGTTTTACTTGAACATTGTTAATTTATGCTAATCCCCTTTTTAGTTGCATTCCCAATTCCGCCATTCAAGAAAATATATGTCACAAATCGGATTCTTTGACAATGATTTTGCTATTTTTCCAATAAACGAACTTGATCATTGGTTAGTTTTTCTTTATGATTATTAGAGAGGATGGGATTAAATTTTATTGTTAAATTTTTAAGGTCATTGGCAATTGTATGTAACCTTGAAAGTGTTATTCCTGATGATTACATTATTGAAGGCCTTACTGATGATGGACAACCTTTGCCTCGGCATGATCCTTGCATTGTTATCTTTGATCCATTCGGTTCCGATGATTGTGAACAAAAGAAGAATCTCATGAAATATGGCACTATTATTCGTGAACTTATTGAATATGAATATTCTCAAACCATTGGAAAGGGACAAGATTGTTCCAGTAAATTCTCGGATAAAACTTTTCCAATTGTTTTTCCAAGAAATTTACCAAAACAACAAAATTTCTGTGATAGTGGTATTCATATCTTGGAACATGCTACTAACTTTTTAACATCTCCTCCATCATTGGTAAGTGACATCTATTTTTTATAGATGTTAATCTAATGATTGGTTTTCTTTATAGGCAGTTCTTGCATCAAAAGGCTTTAATTTCAAAGAAAATTATCCAAAGTTCACCACAAAAAGAAAACGTGCTGAATTGCAAAATGTTATTTTGTCATTGTGCAAGGATAAAGAAAAGTGGATGTCAATTTGTGATTATCATCCTTAAAGGTATGTGTATTTTTTCAAAAGATATATGGAATATTGCTGCAATCGCCCCAATTTTCCTTTGAATACTTCTTTTTGAGTGTTTTTTGATACTTGTTCCAATCGATCTTTTTCAACAACTGTTTTTTTTCTAATTTTATCCCAGAAGCTTTTTTCTCAGAAGAAAAAAATGCAGCTTTTGTTCTCAGACTTTTTGTCTGATTTGATGGAACGTTTTTTCTAAAAGTACAAGGAGCCTCTTAATTGCAGACGACCCTCGTCTCTTTTTTTCATAGACACAAAAAAATCTAGTTTTTTCCACTCATAGCTGTCTATAACTTTGTCTTAATAGTATTAATGTTTGATTAATTTTTTCAGAATTTATTGCTTTTTGCTCAAATGACTGATGATACCAATAAAATCAAAGACTTCTTTCTTTTTCCATAAAAATGCCTGAACTGTATCATCGTCGTTTCTGTCATCATCATCACTTCTTGCTTCAAACTATCACTTTCAATTTCTTCAAACAATTCTTTCTTTGGAAATATTTTTTTGATGACCTTGGAGTTGGGATTTTTTAGAAAGTTTTTTTATTTGATGAAATGTGAAGGTAGCCTTGAAATTTTAAAAACTTTTACTTTTTTCTTACCTTCACATTCCATCAAAGAAAAAAGAACAACTCTGTATCTTTTTTGTTGATTTTGTTATGCTTTTTAAATTGTATATTTTATATGAGATTTGAGAGGGCAACATTTTGGTATCATATTGATACTCAAAAGGATATATTAGGACTTTTTTAAAATTATTTACTAAGTTTTTTCGTTTTTGTTGTTACTGTAGGGTTTTTTTGTGTTTGTTTTGAGTTGTTATTATCTATTTTAAGTTTTTTCTTGTTTAAATCTATATTTTATTCTTAGGTCTTCTATCTTTACAACTTCATTCCTCCAAAAATGCTCAATTATAGAGTTTAATATATTTTAATATTGTAAAGATTAGAAAAAAGTTTATTCAAAGTTTTATGTTGTTTATTTTTCTTTTTGTTTAAGTTTTAATAAATTTTGTTTGGTTGTTTATTTTGGTCTTGGATTTTTTGATTTTGCTTTGTTTTTTATTTCAAATATATATTTATTACTCAAAGTTGTTAATATTTAATTTTGATTTTGTTGTGTTTATACAAAGTGAAAATTATTATTATTATTCATTTGATTTCCTTGTTTGTGGAAGACAGAAATATAATAAAAAAAAGTTATTAGATGTTTCTGGGTGAACACAAAATTGTGTACAAAAAGTGGAAAACCTTTTTGGCAATCAAACGATTGACCCGATGATGTCACCATCGTTGAGAGAGGAGGCAATGGATCGGTAAATCACTTTGAAGGAAACTAAAAAAGAGAAAAGAAAAAATATGATAAAATCGCGCGGGATCTTTTCTTTCTAAAAAAGAAAACTTAAACAAAAGCCAAGTTTTTAAAATGTTACACTAAAAATGAAGAGAGAAAATTGAGTTTTTCTATCCAATGATTTTTTCTTTTAGGGGGATCTCCACCTTAAGTGGGTAGGGGAGATTCAATAGATTTTTAATGCCCCTACAAAAATGAAAACTGTAAAAATATTACGGGGGAGAGAAAAACGATGGAATAATAATAAAAACGCAGAAAATGAAGTGCAAAAAGGATGTCCCGTTTTTTTTTCTTGCAGGTCACAAACAATAGACAAATCACATCGAAGTATCTTTTTGGCATGGGATAATCACGGGGAATATTCGAGATATCCTTTTATTGGAAATAATTGTAATATATTTGAATTGATTGCAACAGCAACAACAGCCGTTTATCCCCCCTTTTTTCAATCTTTTCCCATTAGTCTTTCCCCCGATAATGAGTAAGGAGAGATTTCATCAATCAATTTTTTATCCATTCTCAGACAGACAAACATAAAACTTATATTCCAATGTTTTTATTATTTTTTTGCAAAAACAAAAATTCTGCGGGGGTATTAAGTTATGCAAAAAACAAAACAGATTTTTCAAGGTTGATTTTGTTTTGATTTTTTTGGAAAACAGAAAAATAAGTTCCGAAATTTTCCGTAAAAATAATTTTATTTAATGTAAACAAAAGCAGCAAACATGAATAATTTTGTAAATAATTTATTTTAATATTATTAAACACAACGAACAAGGATATTGAATTTTGATTGTTTGAACACCTTTTTTGAAACTGTAATTCATTCCTGATGTTTTGTGGGCAGCAGATGCGGGGTTTTTGGTTATCCAAATTCATTGCAAAAATTCCAAATGTAATGAAAAGTACAAATAAATTTTTGGCGGCAATTTTAACTAAATGCTTATTTGAAAATATAGATAGGGAAAATATTCAAAAGTACATGTTTAAAATTATGTTCAGCAAACAAAAATGACTATAACACATTAGCTTTATTTCCATTTAACTGCAAAATAAATAATTACAATAAAAGACAAGCGTCCCCCCAAATCTTAAATACAGTAAGTTACCGTAACCAAAAGAATAATCACAACATACAAATACAGTAACTGTAATTTAATCTCTTCTCCACCATTCAATATTTTTATCGATGAAATTTGATTCACAAAGATAATATTCAGTTTCATTATTGCCACCAGAAAAAATTGTATTATTTGCATTTGAATAACAGGAAGAAACTTTGATTCCATTTAAATCATATTTTTCTTCATCATTACAGTAATATTCAAGATCTGAAATATAAATTAATTAAAGAAATTATTGAACTAAAAAACCAACTTTGAGATTTTAAAAGTGGAATTAATTGTGAAATTTGAGTTTGATTAAAATAAGATTCTGTAGAACATGTTGAAGAGGTGCTGAAACAAAAAACATAAAATTACAGTAATCATTTACAGTAATATATAACTTACAAAGCATAACATTTATTTTGAAATATTTGATCATATCCACATGGACAATTCTTTGCTGTTTTTCCGCAACATTCAATATGAAAAAAATTGTACAAATCATGGTAAGAATATCGAGAAGAATCCAATGCATGCTTCATTCCAGCCTTTCCAAGTTTAAATCTTGTCTCATCATCTTTCAAAATGTTAGGATTACATCGACCAGAATTTTTCTGAAAAGTAAAATTAGGTTAAAGAAATTAAATGGAGATAAAACTTACCCCTCCCATTGGTACATCCCTTGCAGGCATAGCTTCAGTTTTACATGGACGTCTTGTAAGTTTATACGCAATAGTAAAATCAATTTCATCATTAATATCACAGATATCACGTAACTAAAAAAGGGAGTTGTATTTATCTATCAGTTATGGAATCAATAAAAACGACATACCTTTTTAGCATATTCAATTGAAAGTTGATTATCAGCAGTTGATGGTTGAAGTCTTGAAGTTAACATTTGTGCCCGATGAATATATTCCCATGGAAGAAGACATAAAACATATAATCCAACAATAAATGCGGCAGCAGCTGCCAATTCTGCATATAAAATTAATTCATGTTTGATTTCTGGATGCGTGTATGAATGCCATTGCTTCGGTTTTTTTCCAGGTAATGACGTTGAAGTTGTTGCCAGCAATGACTGTTTTTCGCTATCTTTTGTCATGATTTTTTCGTTATCAAAAAATCTTTGAAAGCTTTGATGAAAAAACTTTTCAACAAACAAATGTTAGTAAATTTGCATATTAAAGTATCTTCCTCGTTCTTAGTTTCTAGTATACTGTAAACGACTTTAAAGTTTTTTCATTAATATTTTGCGATGTTAAAAAGCATAACAAAAAATATAACCGATCATTTATTAGAATATATTATTAATTTACATCACATATACATATTATGACAAAACTACATTGCTGTGAATTTTTATAAATATGATCAATTTCGTCAAAAAATTCCATAATATCATCATCATTTTTTAGAAAACCAAACACTTCAGCAAATTTTGGATTTCTGATATTTCTTGCCTAAAACTTTTATACAATTTTTTAAAACTACATTTATAATATAATAAATGATTTATTACGAAAAACTGACACTTCTAGGAAAGATTTGATCAATAAAATTGTCAGTCATAAGTTTTTTTATTTCGGGGAATACAACAAAAAACAAAAATAAATAAATTTATTTTTCACATTTACCAAAAAATCATCATTTTTAAGATTAGAACTTTTAGTGCTTAAATTTTAAAATACTGTCAGTTTAACAAAATGTACCGGCAAATAGAATCTCTGTCGGATTTTGTTGTTCAATAAATTCTTGTTCATTATTTGGTTTATGAGCAGAAACAATAAAAAACATGAATGGATGATTTGCGTCAAAGTCCTTTGTCATGCATGCAGCAACTCTGTTTATTCGAGGAACTTCATCCACTTTTGTACCGTATTCATTTACCTGAAAATCATGTTTAAAAGGAAAACTTAAAGGCCACTTCTTACTTCTATAACACATTTGTGAATAGCTTTTTGAATAAATTTATTTTTAGCATTACTGTTAATCATATTTGAAAAGTTTGAGTTTATTGGATTAAACGTATCATTGATTCCAAGTTTTGACAAATCTTTAATCAAATCAAAGGTTCCAGATATTTTGAAAACAGGCAATGTGACGTCCACATGGCATAGATTTCTGAAATCACATTTTTGCATAGAAAAATTTTTTGAAATCAGCTTTTAAAACATGGACGAGTTTTTTAAGTGTTAAGAAAATTTTTGAATAAAAATTTTTTGTCGATTTATGGAGTTTCTTTGATTCTAACATTGCCTTGTAAATCCGTAAGAACAATGGAATGAGTTTTTTGTTTTAAATCTTTTTTTTCTGTTCAATAAAAGTTAATTGACAAGAACAAAATATTATTATCTTTCAAGAAAATCCCTAAAAAGTTTGGTTATCAAAATAGAAAAGCTTTTACCTTTTTGTGCATTCCAAAAACAAAGAGTAATCCATTTTTTTCAATTAAATTTTGTAATCCATCATTTTTATTTGGAAGCAAAATAAACATCCAAACCTTCGATTCCCGATATGGAATTCCAACACTTTTCCAAAAGTATAACTGCAATACATTGTTTTATTCATAAAATCGATTTCTCGAGGAACTTTTGAATAAAAAATTCCGTTTTCTCTGTCATCAAAAGGAGTTTCCCAACGGCTAATAAAATAAACGGCATTTATAAGCATTATTTCTGTATTGTCTTGAATGTCTTCAGATTCACAAATTTGAGAAAAAATTTCATTCGTGGCATCATTAACAAATTCATTAATTATCTAAATTTAATAAGTTTTGTGAGTCATGAAAAATTTGTGAGAATTGTATACCGAAACAACTTCATCTTTGCCCTCTTTAAAATTAACTTTTTGAATACTTCCATCAGATTTTTCTTTAATTATTTCATTAAAAGAATCCAAAAGTTGAATTTCTTTATCGATAAAAATATTTGCTGCAATTATTTTAAATGTAATTTCATCATCTTTTTGTTTTCGACTTCTTTTATTACTGCGTCTAATAATTTCTTCCATCTTCGCTTCTGAATCTGATGTTTTTGTTGATGATTTTGTATTTTTAGGCCCAGCTTTTATTCCTCTCGTTGATAGAATTTTTAAGTTTTCTGGTGATAATTTTTCTTTGATATCATTATCAGCTTTTTGTGATGCAATAATTTTATCCCAATCATCTTTATTTATTTTATGACGCTTAGTAAATTCTGAATAGTAATTAATAATTTCTTCTGCATTTTTGTCTAAAACTTTCTCTAAATCTCATTATTATATTGAATATTTACTCTTTCCAATAACATTAGCGATTTGATCTGCTGTATTACCATCGGACCCAGAATAAATCATTGCTAAACTGTTTGATATTGAAATCGGAGAATAAATACATGACTTTTCATAGGAATTTTGAAGCTTTAAACCGTTTAAACTAAAATTTACTTCATCTTGAATACTCATTTTGTTTTGTTTAAAAATTAAACTTAAAATATTGGAGTGTCTTTTTTTTAAATGTCAACAAAATAATGTGTCGTTCAGACTACAATTTATGTATTTTTAAGAAATTTGACTAAAGAGATTTGTACTCTTTTTTATCGTTAAAATGATACGGAATTCTGCGGAAAAACTATGAATACGGTAGCGGCGATTACGGTAGTGATTTAGCGCGTGTCGAAAATATTTTTTGAAAACCGATTTGTAATTGTATTTTGTTTGCATTTTTAAAGTTTCGGCAGATTTGTTGAACGATGAAAAACAACCTGCGACAACATAGGCTTTATTTGCTGGTACTTTATGTTAACCTTTCTCTTAAACCAAATCATTCACACAACACTGTGATAAAAAAGATACAAATGTTACGTACGTCAAATGTTTGAATTTATTAATTTTCCCACAATCAAAAGAAAAATGAGAGAGATACTTCAATAAACCATAAATGTCTAAAATGTGCAAAGCAACAAAACGTAATAAAAAAAGTTTTTTCAACAAAAAACACATGCCTTTTTTCTAGTATTTTGATTATGTTAAAGCATACAATGTATTTGGAAAAATTTAAAGTGATAACAAAAAGATTATAACAGCTTTTAGACACAATTGTAAAGTTGTTGATTGAAGACGACTAAAAATGACACTTTGTGATGGAGCTAATTTAAAAGTAGATATTTATTTAATCAATAACGTTAAATTACGATTTTTTTAAAAAATATAATTACAGTATTCATTAACCAAATTATATTTTTTGTGTTGTATTTATTTAATGCTTCAACAGAATTTTACAATTAGCTTTATCGCAAAATGTATCTGAATCTTATTAAAAGGGTTTTTCTGTCTTAATAATTAAATTTTAAAAAACATTTTGAGAAACAGATTGAATCTGAATCCATGAATTTCCGGAAAAACATTGATCTTGTTTTTTCAAAGTCGAATCTTGTTATAAAAAAAATTCTCGACACGAACATGATTTTCCTTCTTGCACATTTTTTTTCAACGTTGCTTTCTTTTCTTTTTTCCGAGGATCGAACAAGAGTTTTATCCGAAATCGGAACCGGTATTGAGCACGTCATCTTTTACACATGCGACACAAAAACAAAAGATATATAAAAAATTACCCGAGAAACTTCTTTCTTATTTACTTTTTTGAAAAAACCGTCCTTGAAATAAAAAACAACCGTGTTGAATTTTAATTATCTGACGTGGCATTATAGAAAAAAAACGAAAGAGTGAAAGTTTATGTAAAATTAACGTTTTAATATTTTGCAGGTTTCTATTTTTCAAAGTTCAAAAGAGAAGTTACAACTCAACAAGAAGAAGAAAAATCAAGTTCTAGAAACTTCTTTTTTTCGTTGTTTGAGAGAAGTTGAAAAGCTATGCTCTCAATGTTTATTTCTGAAAATCGGATATGAAGATTGCAATTTTATGGGTATTTTTAAGTCTTTGGATTATTGGAGTATTAGCAAATGGTACAAGAGCAGATCGAATTGTAAGTTTCCTTTTATCCTTAATCTTTTGATAAGCTTGTTCAAAGCTTTTGGTTGAGTTTGACGATATCTTTGTGATAGAGAGAGATACATTTTATCCTTTTCAGGAAGGAACAAAGTTGCCACAAAACGATATAATTCTTATTTCAACAATTGATGGATATTTGATTGCTATTGATTCTGAAACTGGACAGCAAAAATGGAGATTTAAAGGAGGTTCGATTTGGTCATCTCTTGTTCTACTTTATCTTCAACATTATTTACTTTTTAAGGTCCAATAATAAATTCTCCAAGAGATGCTTTAACTGGTTTAACGTTTATTGCAAATCCTCGGAATGGACAATTGTATTCTCTGGAAGATGGTGATCTCGGAAAGCTACCGTTTACAATTCCACAAGCCGTTAAAGGTTCACCAGGTAGAGAAAATGAAATTCTTTACTCTGGTAATTTGTTCTTCTATTGTTTTTGCTTCATAACACTTTTACCATCTTTAGGATCTAAAAGTGACGAATGGTTTTCGTTGAATATTGAAACCGGAACAAAATCCGACTTTGTGCCTTCACCTGTAGGTGCACCTGTGTGGGTGGAGAATCAATGTTCTCCTCAATCTAATATTGGACGTACAGAATATCATTTAAAGATAACTGATTCAAAGAATCCTGGTCGAGAATGGAATGTTTCTTATACTGATTATTACAATTCGAAGTTATTATCACGTATGTTTTTACTTTTGGTATTACTGTTTATAACTCCCTTTGCATGTTTTAGATGATGCTGGATATCCACTTCAACATTTTTTTAATGCGGGAAAGGTTGTAACTGTTAATGGATTAACTGGACAAATTTTATGGAAGAAAGATTTTCAATCAATTGTTGTTAATTTATATTTACTCAGAACCAGTGGACTTCAATTACTTCCAAGTCATTCTGTTGGACAAAGAGTTCTGGATGCTATTCTTGAGGTTCGTTTTTATTTTTATATTTATTCTTTTGTAACAAATTTATATACCCGTATTCAAAAAAACAATTTTTTTTAAAAATCACAAAAAAACTTTTAATCTTCCCAGTCGCCTTCAATTGCACCCTCTTCCTCTTCTTCCTCATCTTCATCTTCTCCGCAACTGTAGCCCGTTCCTCGTCGCACCATATAACTAAAATTTAAATTTGTTATTAAATGGTACAGTAATCTCGGTTGTATAGTGTAATACTTACCCATGCTCAGGACATAATGCTTTCATTTTAATAATTCTACCAGTCATATCAAACAAGCAAATACAAGGCAAATCTGCACCAGGAGGTAAATATGGTGATGAATATTTTCTTGGTGGAGTTTCTTCATCTGAAGCTTCATTTTCACTCGGTAAAGTTGGTAACGAGCTTTGTTGATGCTGGGCTATAAGTTCATCCAACACTGATCGCTTTGATATTACTGATCTTGAGGAAGATGTCTTTTTCTTTGGTGGTCTACTTGAATTTGTAGAACTAATTGAAATTGTCTTTTTATATGAAGGAACACCAAGACTTTGAGTTGCATCACTAAAAGTTTACGGTAATAGTGTTTAATTTTAGCTTTTTTAAACTTACGCAGATGCCTTTCGATTTTTTTTGTAAGCTTTACAGCAATAAAATCCTAATACAACAAGTTCAAGTAAACTAACAATTGACGCACCAATCCATAAACCAGTAACACCCCCCAAGTCTGCCAATAAACTCGAAATTGTGTATGCTGGAGTTTCGGTTAACGTTTCATAATTTAATTCTTCGTAAAATACTTGAATCATTGCTGCATTTTTTCGATATTTTTCCATACATAAATCATCAGTGACGTCACATTCCATTAATTTCGTTGTTCCTGATGGCCATCTTGCTGCTGAATATGACACCTCATAACCAATTTCACTAAATTGTTATCTTAAAAACACATTTTTTTTATTGAAAACCATACCTGCAAGGTTGATGACAAGTACAATTTGGAACACTCCCTTCCGCAATCAATCTCCCCAAATATTCTGTTGTATTTTTAATGCAATTGCGAGCTGTTGGATCACTGACACTGCAGGTTTTAATCTTTTTGTTTGCCAACGGATACATTGGATCTGCACATCCACAAACTCGAACAACTTCTCTTTGTGTGCAGGATCTATGGCACCCTTCTACAGAATAATTAAAACCCTTATAAATAAAATCTTCATTATTTTCACCACCATCAAGGCAATGGCCATGTGGAGCAGAAATTCGATGAAATTGTTTCTACAAATTACGATTACCAAGCTGCAAAAAAAATTACTATCATTACCATTCGAACACCAAATGAACTCATAAATCCTGTTGGGGCACTATGTCCAAATGCATCAGGAAATGGAACAATCCACTTATCATGAATTGTTATTCTAAATCCAACAGCTTCTGAAGTTGGTAAATATTCACTTACATTTGCATAAAGCAATATTCGAAGACCTGAAATTTACTGTAATTTTTTTCAACTTATTCAATGTTATACCGTAATTTGCTCCAGCTCGATGTGATGTTACTGCTGTTTTTCTGTTCCAATTAAATGTGTAACAATTACCATACGTTTGATCATAATGAAGTTTGAAATCTTTTTGAATATCACAATCCCGTTGATTAAAAGAACATTTTAAAATTAATTCATCTTTGCCTTGTGAAAGTGCAACACGATCTTTTAAAGGCTTTTCCCCAACAGCAAAGATTAAATTTTGACGAGCTTGGGTACTAATTGCAATTTCATCGGTTAAATCCTGTAATTGGCGTTTTACAAAAATATTTAGTAAATATATGGTTTAGCTTACATCAAATCCCATAGCTTCTCTAATTTCAGGGGCTTGTGTTGTTGTGGTTGTCGTTGTTGCGGCAATAGAATCAGTTTGGGCAGGAAATTTTTTAAGATAATCAAGTTTTTCAATATCTTCAGTTGGAATAATTTCTGGAATTTCTCCGTTTTCATTATTTGCCACACAATGATTGTATTCATTGTGGCAAAGACAGACATCAGCTTCATCAAAAATTTCAGCTTTCTCTTGAGATCCATTATAAAATTTCATTGAGCAATGACCAAGATCATTTGGGCATTCCGTGCACAGTCTTTCTTTCCAAGTGTTATCTAAAAATATAGGATTTATCAAATCTTTGACATACCTTTGCTTACAAGGAAAACAGGGCCACAGAGTTTTGGATACAGTATCCAATTGACAAATACATTTGCTTGGATGAAAATTATGTAAAACATTTTCAGCAAAACTAAGTGAAATTTTTCCTTTATAGGCAGCAAAACATGATCCCTTTTTTCTTTCCCCTGATAATTTATTTAATTCACAATAACATTGAGCATATACTTGATGATATCGTCTTCTTTTTGATTCATTACTATGTTGACGGCGACGTCGATTCTTTTTATTTTCTGTAACGAAAGATTTTTTTAAGTTTTGAAAAAATTATTGCAGCTACAACTTTAAGGTTCTCCAAAGTCAATTACAAATGTTGCCATGTTTTTTTTCTACACTTAAAAATTTTATTATCCTACACTAGTGCGAAAAGCAAAATTTGATGATTTTAAAAAGCTAATTTCTTTTTTTTCTTATTTTATTTTGTTTTAATTGAAAGAGATAATTTGTCGGCAAATTAATGTCTATCACTTGTTGACAACTGTCTAAAGCACAAAAACAGACATAAAAGAATAAAATATTGTTTGGCTTGTAAAATTCTGTTTTTAATCTTTAAATTTTTAAGTTCCTCATTAATAACTAAAACATAATAATGTCATGTTTGAGATTTGCACCGAAAGAAAATGTCTTGAAATTGATTTTTGTGGTTGATCTCAAATGTTAGAGAAAGTTGTCAGACATAAGATTGACAAGCCGAAGAAAAATATAAACATACTTATTTGTCCTGCAGCAATTGCAGCTGCAACACCATATCCCCTTCCACTGTCGCCTAAAATATTTTTAAATGCATCTATCTGAAATATGGAACATATTTTATTAATGCATAAATCCAGAATATGCATACTGTAGCTTTTGTAGCAGCATCTTGACTAATTGCACTCGCTTTAAATGGATTTAAATTGCATATGGTTACTGAAGGGAATGGAGCATTTTCAAATTTCAACTAAAATTTTTATCTTAGAAATCAAATTGAATGGTTAAAAAACAAACATCGAGATCAACCGTTTTTGGATATTCCACATATTTCATAAAAAGTAGAACAACTTGAACCGTTAAACATAATAAACATATTAAAAACGCAATTATCCAAAAAGCTTGCCACTTTTTATTATCTTTTACTTGAACAGAATGATTAATGCCATGGATTGTACTTTGACGGGCAAAACTATCATAAACTTCTCGATAATCAATTTTACCACGCATACGAGGAAGTCCTAAAGTTTTTTTGGTTAAAAATAACATTAAAAATAATAAAGAGAGGGCATGTAGGAGAATATTGAAAGTGTTTATCTTATTTCTTTGGGGCCTGAATCAATCATAACTTTTATCTCTTTCTTTTTATCTATCATTTTAAAAAACACCTTACTTGCATATTGATGCCGAAAAGATCGTTGAAATCTTGTGCGAAGCATATTTAGTTAATAAAAAATAGTATCAAATTTTATGTCTTTTTTATATTTTAAAAAAAAGCATTCTAACACATTTTTTCACGAATCATTTTAAATGGGATTTGGGAAAAAAGAAATATAAAAACAATCCATTGAGATCTTTTAAGAAAGTAGAGGGAGAAAAAATAGAGTTGAATAGCTTCTTCCAGCCCAAAAGCACTGATAGGTAGATAAAAAAGCGAGATTGTGAAAAAGATGGGGATAATATTTTTTCTTTCTTCTTTTTTTACCTTTATGTCTTATGTCATCTGGCTAATCTTTTTTGTTTCTTTTTTTCATCTTTACTTCAGGTGTGTCCAGAAATAAATTCTATTTTGCGTTCAATTCCGATTTGTTGTTTGTAAAAAATTTGTCGGTTTTTTCAAACAAAAAAATGTTATAAGAAAAATATCTCTGCCATCATCGAAAAGAAGGTATAAAAGATTTGTTGATGGAACGGTTGTTGTTTTTTTCTCTTCTGGGTGTTGAAGAATAATCAATTTTAAAAAAGGAGGGCAGGAAATATCGATATTTTTTATCATCTTTTGAAAACTAAGAAAAAAATAGTTTAGATATTTCTTTTTTTGAGTGACAGAAATTTAAGTGATGAATGATTGGGTAAGAAAAAAGTAAAGAGATAGAGAGAGCGGTACATAGTTACACCTACTTTTTTCTCTATCTATCTTGAGGTATTTATGGTTGGTGTTAATTTGTTAAGATAATATTTAATTCTTACGTGGTAAATCATAAGCTCTTGAAAGACGACGTAATTTATCAAATCGAGTGAAGGACCTTCTACTGGAATCTGATTGTAAACTAGGTCGTCCTAATTGTTCCGGAACGTTTAACCGAAATCTTTGTCGAGAAATTCCATTTTCTTGACTTCCTGATGATTTAAATGTTGATTGTCGAGATGGCTTTCGCGTGGATGAAACACTATCGCCACCATTTGGAAGTATTGCACTTGTTTCACTTGCACGTTTTTCTAATAATGGAGGCGGCTGTGTTAATGTTGTAGCCATTACCTTAAATGTTTTGAGTGAAACACCAATAATTAAAAAAGCGGAATTTTTGTTATAATTAAATTGAGAAGAAAAAATGGGGAAAATGAAATTCTAAAAAGCAAAGAAATAAAAAATCTGTTTAAAACAAGGTTTTAAAAAGTGGAATAAAACCTAAATTTAAAGCGGTAATGAAATACGATCTAATAATAAGTTTTGACAAACGATGAATTTTTCTTTGCAAAATGGCAAAATTTGAAAAAAAAGTTAGATATGAGAAAATTTTGAGACGTTTACTTCAAAAATCGTTGACGGCAATTGCATAAAAAATACGGGGAAGTTACACACATATCTTCGGATTAACAAATTCATTACGGATGAATGTTAGCCTTTGTCGCATTATTTTTCTTCTTTTTTTTCTTTTCGTTGGCAAATGATCGGAGATAAAAGAGTTGTGGCTTAAAAAATGTTGAAGGTGGGGCAACCTATTTTTTTCATGCCATGTCCGAATTGTTCAATGGACATTTTTTTGAAAAATGAAAAAATGAAGCAAAAAATAGAACTAATAAAAAATGATAAATGGATAACAATAATTGCTTTATTGATTACTTTTGTTTTTCTTTTGAAGGATAAAATAAGAAAAGAAATAAAAGAAGTAAACAAAGATCATGAGCTTTTGATGGTGACAGGTGTGTGTGTCTGATTTGATTTTGATAAGGCCTTCAATGGACGATGATGGCATCTTTTGCTTGTTTTTGGCACCTAATCGATCATTCATTTTGTGTGGATTTTGACACTTTTAACTTTGAAAGTAGATTAAATTACGATTTGTGTGAACTTGATCCTTTCCTCTTCTTCCTCACCCATCCAGCACTGCCTTGAAAAAGTTGTTTAGAGTTTAGTTTGTTCGGATTAGTTTAAACGAGATTTTTAGAAGTTGCCTTTTAAAATTTTACATTTCATAAATTCTTAGTTAAAATTTTTTTCGTTTCTGTCGTTTTTCAACCTACATTTTTCTGGATTACTGTAGTTTTATTCATAATTGTAAACATATTTTTCAGAATCCTATATTAGCATCTGACTTTAATAACTTTGATGCGGAATTAAATTTTGTTGGCACTCCTACTTATTACAAGGCTGATCATGTTGAAAAAATTACGGAAGGACGTTTTCGAGCTTCTCTTTTTGTTCATGAAATGCTTACTGGACTTTTTGCAATGCCAACCTTTATTTCAACTACCGAAAATGAAGCTCCAAAAGTACTTGGCCCGAAAATTGTTGATCGAGTTGAAACTGAATTACCATCTATTGAAGTAAGGATATTGTAGACCACAAATTTATTTTTTTTATTGTAACTTTTTTAGGTAATGGAAAAAGATCAACCACTTGTACAAAGGCTTCAACTATCTCCACATATTCCAATACAAGTGACAACATATAAAACTGTTGGAGGCGATTATTTGCTACTTGGATATCATATTTATCCTGGACCAATTCGGAAAGATGTATCTTTTAATGATCAAAGTGTCTTTGGATTTCCACCTGCCTATCCATTACTGGAGGATTCATCAGGGACTCGAATTTCAATTAAGCAACCATCTCGTCGATTACCTGGAAATCCGTCACCACCAAGAATTCAATATAAACCAGAAGAAGGTGAAGAAGAATTAACACTCCCTGAACTCTTACTTGTATTTTGGAATAAGTATCCGCTTCCTGTTATGTTAACTGGTTCAACGATAATTGCTTTATTTATTGCAACAATATACTTGTGTGGTCGACAAAGTGCTTTAAATTTTTCAACATCCCAACAATCAAGAGAAGCTTCACATGCCTCCCAACGAAGTCGTGCATACAGTACTGAAGCAAGTAGCAAACCGTGGAGTGGAATATTTTCAAAAAGTTCAAAGTCATCAACTTTCATTGAAGATGATGCTGATCCATCACTACCATTTGGATGGCGACAAATTGGCAAAATTCAATATGACCCAAATTCAGTTCTTGGACAAGGTTGTGAAGGAACAATTGTATACAAGTAAGGATACTGTAAATTTGATATTCTATAATAAATTTTTTGTAGAGGGAAATTTGATGGACGTGAAGCTGCTGTCAAGCGTGTCATCACTGAAGCTGTAACATTTGTGGATCGTGAAATTGATCTTTTGCGGGAATCTGATTCTCATCAAAATGTTATTCGATACTTTTGTTCTGAAGCTGATCATAATTTTCGATTTATTGCTTTGGAACTTTGTGAATGTACTCTACTTGATTACGTTATGAAACCAGAGATACAAAGAGAGCTTGCTGAAGTACCAAAAGTTGACCTTTTACGGCAAGCTACTGAAGGTCTTTTACATCTTCATAACAATAATATCAGTGAGTTTAAAAATGGTTACGGTATCGGAATTAATAACTTTACGTTTCAGTTCATCGGGATATTAAGCCACACAATATTCTGTTAACAAAAAATTCAAAAGGATTAGTTAAAGCTATGATCTCTGACTTTGGTCTATGCAAAAAATTAATATTAGAACATACATCAATGTCAAAAGTGTCTGGAATTGTTGGAACTGAAGGTTGGCAAGCTGCTGAATTATATCATCATGAACTTCGAATTACTTATGCTGTTGATGTATTTTCAATGGGATGTGTCTATTTTTATGTGCTTACAAATGGTAAACATCCATATGGAGATAAATTTCATCGACAAAATAATATTTTAATGGGTGAATATAATTTAACACAATTGGCATCTATTGGTAAGTGATAGTTAATTTAATGGATTACTATAATTGTGGAGTTTACAGATACATCATTCAATATTGCTGCCTTGAATTTAATTGAATCTATGATTCAGTTAAAACCTTCCCAACGACCTCGATTGAAAGTTGTTTTATCACATCCAATGTTTTGGAATAATGAAAGGCAACTACAATTCTTTATGGTTCGTTTGTGTTTTTGCTGCAATCTTTTTAATAACCTTTTTTTATAGGATGTTAGTGATCGAATTGAAAAAGAAGATGAACTGAATGATGTCGTGCAAAGGCTGGAGAGATATGGTGCACGTGTAAGTAGGAACTGGCAGAATGAAATATGCTCATTTTTGAGAGAAGATTTACGAAAATTCCGAAGTTATCGACCATCATCAATTCGTGATTTGTTAAGAGCATTACGAAATAAAAAACATCATTATCGAGAACTTCCGCCATTGGTTAAAGCATCACTTGGTGATATTCCAAATGGATATGCAGATTATTGGACTAAAAGATTTCCAAGGGTTTGTTTTTTCTTTATTTATTTTAAGTGTTACCGTAAACCGTATATTTTTAGTTGTTGATGCACATATATAATGCAATGATATGTTGTGCAGAAGAAAGTGCCTTTATGACATATTATCCAATGGAAGCTCATTCATTCTGTAATCGAAGGCTGGAAGAAGAACTTGATAATGATTTTATCGTCGCTGGTCCAGGTGGTTCATTAAAACATACAACCTCGACTCCAACATTACCATCTTCACCATCAAGACCGATACGACCGTCAACAAATTCTTCATCAATTGACAATTGGAGACAAACAAATTCAACCTTACCAACTACAAATGCAACAACACCAACATTTACATCTCATGCTCCAATGTCAGCGAATGCGGCGAAAAAGCGAAAGAAAAAGAAGAAGGCTCCACTTACAGTATTAGCGCCAATGGAAGAAAGTGACGATGACCAGCAGCAGAATGAAGAAAATGGCCCTGGTGGCGAGAATGATGCTGCTGCGGCGGATGAAAGAGAAATGTCACCACCATCTTAATTTCAATTCCTTGCCTACTTTTTTTATATCTCTGATAATCATTCATAGTCTCTTTTAATTCTTTTTATCATTTTGTCTATCTATCTACTGTAGTGTTGTGCAACTTTTTCGGGTATTTATTATTATTGTTGTTAATTTGTTATGTTTTTTCTTTTTTTTTTGCTTTAGTCATTGATTTTCTTTTAATTCATTCCTTTCACTTTTTAAAAGGTTGTAATTTGTGATAATATCATTTCTTTTTTTTTTAATTTATCGATATCTTTGGGTATAGTGAATACTGTAGATTTTCATAAGCTTCAAAAGTGCTGTTAATCCTGCTTCTAACATTTTTGCTTTGCTTCCCCTTTTTTCTTTAACCTTTTCTAACCCATTTACATTACCTTTGAAGCTTTTATTAATTACAGTATTCCTTTCCATCGATTTCTTCAAATTCAAAATTTGGCTCATATACCTTTGTGCCTTTTCTCTTTATTTTTAAACTGATATATTTCAATTATGTTTCTCTATGTTACGGTATTTTTCAAAAATGAATAAAAACATTACAAAGTTTATTGGTATTTTTATGATTTGTTTTTTGATCCGTTTTTACATTACAAAACATCATTTAAATCTTTAAAAAGAGATAAAACGTTTCAAACCATTCTGGTTGGATTTGCAGGGGTTTGATAAGAAATATCAGCATCATTTGGGAATGCATAACTACTATCTGGTCGATAAATTCCACCTTCAGTATTTTGAATCTTTTCATATAACATCAAAGCGGGGGCCGTATAAAGGGTAGTTTGGACAACTAAAAACAATCCTGCAAAAACATATCCGGTTCCAGATTCTTCAGGTGGAACATGTCCGGCATATGAAAATGATAACCAAGCTCCAAGTAAACATAAAATTCCCAAAATTGATGAATATACAAATTCAACCAAATTCCTATAAAAAGACATTTGTTGTTTGATGGACGATGAAAAAGATGAAAGATACAAACCATGAAACTTGTCCCCCGGAGAATGATTGAACAACGTCAGATTTATCTAACAAAAAGAGAACTGTTGCTGTGACAGATACAATTAACGAGAATAAACCAATAAACCATAAGACTCCTCCACCGTTGACGGTTGTGGTTGAACCGATGGAAATAAGGATTAAAGTTGCAGTGACCTGAAAGATGAGGAATGTGAAAAAAGCTACAGTAATAAGTAATGGGATAAGCGGATTAAGAAATGTAATACGAAAAGATTTGAAAATCCGTTGCATTAAATCATTTTTAAAATCTTTAAAAAAAATTTACTCCGAAAAACAGCATCCGAATTGCTTTCAAGTGACATGCAAATTTTGCATAATCCATTTAATAGATCTTCTCCGCCAACAGATTTTGTAAATCCGTATATCCCGACAATTTTTTTCGTTTAAAAATGAACTTACTGATTGAACAATTTTAAATAAATGTGGATATCGAAAAAATACTGAATTTTCAAGCATTATTTTTTATAAATATTTTTTAAAAAGTTTAAAAACAACAAAAAAGTCAGCACCCTTTCTTTTTTTCTGTAACTTTAAAAAAAGAAAAAAATTGTTTCTTTCATTTGGGAAAAACATCAAAATTGGTATAAAAAGTTAAAGGGAAAAATGTGAGGTGATAAGAAAGTTATTGAAGAACGGACAAACATCAAATAATACAGGTTTTTGTATTTTTGAAAAGGAAGAAGATAAATGAATTATACAAAAAAAGTGCCAAACACATGAAAGAACAGGGTTCAAAAAATTGGATAAAAAAGGGGTTTATCTTCGTTATCTACAATAAATGGCAAAAATCATGTACGGTAAAAGATAACACTAGAAATCACAAATAACAAAATAAATGTTGTATTTTATAGTTTTGCAAAAAAGATGAAACATTTTTACTACTGCTACATTTTACTGTAAAAACATGTGGTTTGGATACTGTATCACCTTCCATGTTGTCAAAATATTGCATATTAATTCATCTTTCAACTTCTGCAACGACCCTCATGAAAAATAATAACAGCTTCGGTGTTGATGTTTTTCATTTTTGTTCCCTTATCAAAGCAGTAACTTTGCACACAATCGATCACTTGATTCGGTCCAAGAATAGCAGAACAGCTTGTTCAAAAATTTTTTAAAGTTTTATTTATTTTTATTTTCGCCATTCTTAATAGCTTGTTAAAGATAAAAATGAACTGGTTGAGATTTGGATCATTACCACATTCACTTAAAATTATTACATTTGTACGTTTTGCTTTAAATTACGGTAATTTAAACAAATAATAATTTTAGTTTGGAACTTTGGCAATTATGATTGCAATAAGTTCTGCCGTGTTTCAAAAAGGCGGAATTGGACTTGTCTGGTTTATCACTCTTTTTGCATTAATCTCAAATATTGCAATGATTTTAATTATTATTCTTGAAATTGAAGACCTGCTAATCCCTCCTAAAATTCGAATGATTTCATGGAATTTTATGGTTTGGATTTTCTTAATCCTATTTTTTAAATATAATTCAATTTTCAGGAAGCTTGTTATTCAATAATTTTTGCAGTTCTCTTTTTTGTTTCAGTTTTTGTTTGTATAAATGCATCAAATTTTGAAAGTGCAACGGCATTCTCGGTTGCAGGGGTTTGAGTTTTCTAAGGATATTGTTTTTGGGATTTATTAAAGCTATTTTTAGTTCTTTTGTTTTTGCAATTTTATGATATATGTTTTTAATGCAGTTTATAATATGCAAAAATGGATGATAGAAATGAGAATTGGTGAGTTTTATCAAAATACAAATATTTCAATTGCAAAAATACCAGTTCTTTGGAACAGCCTGGAAAGATATATACAGGGTGATTCAAGAAATTCCCCCGATTTCAAATGGCTGGCAAATTTTTTCTATTCAATTAAAACAAAAACCGATTGCACCATCGAACTCAGCATCTCATGCCATTTATTTTATTTTTTTTCGAAAAAAAATTTTTTTCACAGGGGGGACCACGTCAAATTTGCATAATTTTCGAAAAATTTTTTTTTGCAGAAAACAAAATGGCATAAGATGCTGAGTTTGATGGTGCAATCCGTTTTTGTTTAAATTGAATAGGAAAAATTTGCCAGCCATTTGAAATCGGGGGAATTTCTTGAATCACCCTGTATATATATATCATGTATAATATACATTTTTTATGGACAAAATTTAACACTTTTAAGTCTTAAAAGACACTAAAAATAAAATTTGAATTTCAGAAAGTGGAGAAGCTACAGCGGGATCATATACTGCAGCACCAAGATATGGAGCTTAATGGAAACATTTTTTTAGAAAATATATGGAGCGAGTTTAAAAATTTGCACAACAATTATTTTTATTGCTTAGTTAGAAATAAAGTTATTTTTTATACCTGTTTTTTACTGTATTTAAAGATTAATTAATCTGATTTTGTATTTTATCTGTTATAATTTTATTGTTTATCATTTAAAAATTTGCATATAGACATTACAGTAATCATGGAAGCAATGGAAGGAATGGAAACCCCACCAGAACCGACACAAAATTTACCGCTTCCAAGAATAAATTGGCAAAATTTATTATTATTAAACAAAGCTCTAATTTTAGTAAGTATCTTTAAAAAATTTGCATAATCTTTTTGTGATTATTATTTCTTATCTTTTTCAGTTTGTGGATATAATTGCGATAACAGGCTTATCTTTGAGTGAATCATTTTTTGGTGCTGGTATTTGTATGTTTATTGCAATTTTAACCTTAATTTTTATATCTTTGATTGTTGGCATTGTTGCAAGTCAATGGCATTTTGATATTCTTTCAACAAAAATGCTAAATGATGTTATTCCACATTCCCGAATTGAATGGAAACATGCTGTAAGCATTTAATAAACACGAGGTTCTTGATGTATTAAATTTGCATAAATTTTTAGCAATACACATATTCAATAATATTTGGATGTTTTAATTTTTATAGTTTTATGATTTTGGGCTCTGCGGCATATGATGGCAATCATGTGTTTTTTCCAGGTGTAAGTTTTAGAGGGATAAATTATCGTAAAGGACAGTTACAGTAACCAGCTTGCTTACTGTAAACTAAAGTTATTTTAGTTTTGAAAAAAATTTATTAAAAAATTTGCATAATCCTTTTTAGGTTTCTACATTGTTGATAATATTTTTCTTGGTCCTTGAAGGTTGTTTAGCACTTCGGCTATCAAGTTTTGAACCTAACGAAGATTATCTTCAAATTTGATGTCACCTTTTTAAAAATTTGTACATTTGATTTTTGCTTATTCATCACAAAATTATTTAATCGGCTATTTTCAACGAAATCAGATGCAGACATTAGCCGAGCAAAGCAAAAAAAATATTGTCTGTCTCATCCTTGTTAGTTCCTGTTGAAAAAAGAAACGATTTCGTAAAAACTATTTGAAAAAAGAGACTGTTCCTTTTCGTTGTATTTTTTTGTGTTTCTTTTTCGGATTTTCTTGTGTTGGTTGTTTAGTCATTCTTCGTCTTCTTTTCTGTTTTTTCAAAACACTGAAATTTATTTAATCCAAGAAATAAATAACTGTTTTTATTTGAAGTTGTAAATTATTGAAAAGAAACATGTCTGAAATCATGTCAAAATTATTTTCTCCTTTTATGGTTGATTTTCAAGTTTGTAAAGAGAGCTTTTTTGAATTGATGGATAATCCAATCCAATATTTCGCTTCTCGACCTGATGATGTTAAAGGTGGCTGTGTCGTAAGTGGCTTTTTTTAAGTTTTTTATATTGAAATGGATTTAATAAAAGCAATATATATCTGGAATTTGATTTTCTGAGATTGATTTTTGAGCTCAAAAAATTTTTTGAAATGAAAAAGCGCCGACAAAAGTTTTTCGATCGCCAAAAAAGGTCATTTTTCAAAAAATTTTAAAGCTGCTCGAATTTTTAAAAATATTTTTGTCTTTTTTGGATTAAAAATTAATTTGTCTTCACCAGCTAAAGGGAGATCATATATTCCTGATTACGATATCTTTTAAAAGAAACTTTTCTTAATTTTTATCGAAATTTTTGATGTTCTTTCAAAACCTATTTTATGGGTATTTAACAATTCCCCCTGTTATATCTCTGGATATCCTTTATCCATTTTGATTTCGTTTATTCCGCATTTAATATTTATCCAACCCCATATTTTTAGTTTATTTTGACAATTCAGTTAATTTCCCTTTTATTGGGACACAAATATTTTGGTTCATTTTTGGTTATCTTGGTTTCTGGCGCCTCTTTTGTTTTTTCTGGTTTAACTGCAATTTTATCAAAATCTATTAAACAAGAAATTGTTAGTTTGTCTTTCATTCAAATTATATCAAATGGCACTGCTCGATGGAGTTATATCGTAAGCTTATCCTTGATTTTGTTTGTGGTACAAATATACAAATTAAATTATTTTAGCAATTTACAATTTCTGTTGCATTAGCAAGCTTTACATTTATTTCAATTATTTTACAAATTGCTTTGGCAACACAATACACAATTTATTTGTTCACAGCGGTAAGTGTTTTTTAAATATTAATTTTGGGGATTAATAACATCCATTGTTTTCTTTTTGAGAATTTTAAGTTTCAACATATTTTCATAGTTTAGTTGTATGCCATTGGATTCTAAATTTGAGCCAATAAAAATTTTTAAAAATTTAAATAAAAATTGTATTTTTTAGATTATGTCAGTAATTCTCTTTATGCTTTACACCGTTGAATCCCTTGCCGCTTTAAGACTTGATGATGGAGATTCAGAAGAACGAACACATATTCATGCAGCTGAAGAAGCTTAAATCTATTATTTTACGTGTTACTTTTTTGTTATTTATGCTTAAATTATATCATATATGATATTAAAATGTTGTATTTGTAATTTCATAAAATTTTCAAAATATTTTAACATTTTTAAACAAATAATATGCATTCATTTTATCGTACACCAGTATTTTACTCAAATAATACAGTAATTTTATATACAAACAACGATAATCGTTCAAGTAATTACAAAAAAGAGTTATAAATGCAAGACCGTAATTTTTAATTATAGATTCCCATTGTTAGTATACTTTTTACATGATTAGGGGTATTATTATCAACTAAGGTCACGAAAAAAACAAATGGATGATCTGCATAAAATTTGTATTCTTCTTTGTTGATGGTTTTACTCGCGGCACACATTGATGAGATGGTTGCTGCTGCCGCTGTTGTCCCATATTGATTTACCTAAAATTCTTTTATTTTACAAACAAAATTATTCAAAACTCCTTTACATCAATGTTACAAAACTGCATAACTTTATCTACCAATTGTGTTTCTTCAAAGATTTTTTGAACTCCGCATCCTTCAGAAATTTGAGTTAAACCGAGACGTTTTAAAATATCCATAAAATTCACTTTATTTTCAATTTGAAAAACTGGTAAAGTAACACAAATTCTTTTAACATGTCTGTAAAAAAATTATACAGATTATCGGATAAAAACTTTAGAAAAAAAGTTACAGTACCTTTCTGTGACACATTTCTTCAATAAATCATTGTTCAATTCATTGAGAATCGCAGTTAAACCAAATTTTTCTTTGGGCAGTAAAACATGAAACCATGAATTTCGAGATATATAAGGAATGCCAAGGCACATCCAATTTTCGCCTTCTGTTAAATTCCATTTTTCATCATTTTCGCTAATTTTATGCATCATTTCAACTTTGCGTTTTGAAGTTGGACTTGATTTAAACCAATTAAAATAAATTGTATCAAATGTATTCTCCCATTTACCACAAAAATACAAAGCATTTACTATCAAAAGATTGGTACTACTTTTAACATCATTTTCAGTTAATACATTCTTTATTTTGCCGTTAGTATTTTGGGTAATAAATTCATTAATTATCTGAAACAACAGTTTTTAATTCACAAGTTTATCAATCAAAACCATAAAAAAGTATTACTTTAGTGCAGTTTTGAGGATCAGCAAAATCCACTTGATGATATCCATACTCATATTTTTGCATAATTTCAATAAAAGATGGAAGCAACGGTTTTTTGGATAAAAATAAACCATTTGAAAGCATCAATTTAAACTCGTCATTTTTAGTTATTCTTTTACAGAATTTAATAATCTCAAAAAAATGTTGAAGTACATCATCTTTGTTACAACCTTAAACTTTGTTGAAACATAAAACCCAACAGTAAATTTTAATAAACCTTTAAAAATAATTTGAATAAATTCTTCTGCAGTTTTGTCGGAGGAACTTGCAAAAATTGGAGCAAGAACATTCATCACAGATAATGGAGAATATACAACACATTCTTTATCAGATGGTTCAAGTGATTTTAAAGCATTTATCGAAAACGCAATTTCTGCATCTGGAACCATTTTATTAAATTAAAACTGTAAGTTTTAAAAATAGTTATATTAATTAACGAAATATTTATGACTCATTATGGCTGATAAAAGTTTTTTGCTACAAAGTATAAAAACATAATCGTGTTTAGACAATGTTTTTGCATAATAATATATTATTCTTGAGCGGGGTTATTTTTGATGTTGTTAGTAAAACTTTATAATAATAATTATTTTTAATCAAAAAATTAAAACAGAAATTCAAATTGTTTTTTTACAAAAAATTTACAATACAGTAATTTTATATACAGACAAATAAGTTTTTATTCTTTTGGTAAACTTTGTAAAAATGCAATATAATCATTATCATTTAATGGTCCATTATCAGAAACAGCGGCAGCCTTTGAAGATGCGACCAAGGTATTCCTTTTCAAAGTTGCTTCATTGTAATCCGCATCAGAATCATCTGAATTTGTATGCAAAGATGAAGGCTCTGATGAAATATTTTCATAAAAGCAAAAAGATTCTGCATCAGAATCCGTGCAAAGTGTTGAACGTTCAAAATCATCACTATTATATTCAAAATCTGATTCATCATCACTACTGTATTCTTCTTGGTTATCGTAATTTTTAAAGTCTTCCAGTGAAATCCCAAGTTTATTAAAATTTGATGGTAATGTATTGAATCTCGAAGAATTGTTCAATAATTTGAATAACTGGGCCTTTGTGGATGATGAAAGCTTTACGGTATTTGATCGATATGGTGTTGGCGTGAAATAAACTCGTTCTGCAACTTTTGGAGGTTTTGAAAGAAGATTTATCGCAGTTCTGGATTCAGATGGAATTGTAATAGCTGTTTTGGATGAAGCATTTACTGCCGCCAAAGGATGTTCTTCTTCCTCTTCAATGACCTCAGGGGTTGGAATTTGTTCAATCCATGGATCTTTAATTGTTGAATATTTCGATGCTTCACTTAATGAAGTATGCCGTGAAAAAACAGGTGGCGGTAATTCACTTTCATCTGCATATGGTGCAGAAGGTTTTTGAGAACTTTCTCGAAGATCAGAAAAATCAAAGAATCCATTTTTCATTGATGTATGCCTTGGGGGTGGAATTGGTGCCGGGGAAGGGGGGACTGCTTTTGAAGCATTGAAATCTGGATCTTGGGCAGAGACAGTTCGAGGTGGAGGGTTTGGAGGTGGTGTGGAATCTTTGATTGTTTCAACAATAATTCTCTCACGGGCAACTGGCAATGCTGGATAGATGGTTGGAGCAGGCATTCTGTCATCAATCAACTTTAATGATTCTTTTTTCAAAATTTTAGAAGGTTTTAGAGTATCTGATTTATCAGAAGCTGGAGTCTTTGAAGGTCGAAGAGTATCAGGATCACTCTTTTCAGAAACTTGGAATTTGTCGTTCTTTATTGGAACTGTTGTTCTAGGAGTTTTGGTAGGTCGAAGTGTATCAGAATCACTTTTTTCAGAAGCTTTTTCATTCTTGGCAGGACTTTTTACAGTACCCTTTTTTAAAGTTCCATCATCGAACACATCATTGTTTTTATGTTCTTCCTAAAATGAAAATTACAGTATACCTTCTTTCCCAGAATAATCAATAAATTTTTACCACAGATTTTAAAAATGCTTTAATTGTTTCTTCATTATACGAAGTTGATGGAATCTGAACAACATTCTCCACAATTCCGGCATCTTTTTTCAATAAATTATTCAACAAATCCGCCCTTTTTTGAATTTTTTCACCTTTTGGTACTTGAGAAGCATCAAAAAGCCTTGATCTCTTTCGACTTGGAGGTTTCCTTAATGTTGCCGAAATCATATGTGCTTTATATCCAGAATCACGACGAAGATGCAAAACAACTTTTTCAATGAATCGAATTAAATCATCTTCCTGATCTGATGTGAAAATTTTTAAAGACGGCTTTGAAATACCGTATTCGTCTTCTAATACCGTAATAACATGATTCAAAATAAAATCAGAATCCGAATTTCGAGTTAGATCATTGAAATTAATAAGATCTTTTCGAAATCTGGCAACTAATCCAGCTAAAGCTCGACCATCTGACCAACTAAAAAATTTAACATTTTTATCAGTTTTATGAAAAGTAAATACTAACCTTGAAGGTTTAAAATTATTGATTTTAATTTTTGAAGAAGATATAGCATGCTGACAAAATTTCAACAATGAACATTTGTGATCAAATTCAAAATTCTCAACGGCATTTGACCATTTTGGCAGTTTTTGACTTTTATTCTCAATATTATCTGAATCCATCTGCGTTTCGAGAATCCTCTTCAGGTCATTTGATTTTGCCATTATCGGATATCTTGTTGCCGGATCAATGGTATAATTTCCTTTTCCCATTTTATCTTTCGTTGTTTGAGCAAGAAGTTTAAGGACATTTTCTCTTTCGGCGATAATTTCAGCTGCGGACATTTGATTCAACCCAAAGGATCGAAGCATCCAAGCTGCATCAAAAACTCCAAGAAAGCCTCGGGCACATCCAGATCCGGTTGGCCAAAATGGTTCATGAAGGGAATCTCCGACAATCGTAACAATCAAAGGTTTGTTGCATCTTTCAATTAAATGTGTTGAATGAAGGGCCGAATAAAGGGCCGTAAAATCAAACATTGCAACATCACATTGTCCCCGATGATTCATTGAATATTCCAGCTGTGGCAGTTTACCTTCCGTTGCAAAATCTGCAGCTTGCATTGCATATTTGCATAACATTTCTTGATCCACATTCTCCCTTGCCAGCAGAAGATTAATGTCATCATTGTCCTTCTTGATCACGCCTTTGGCAAGAAGGGATTGCTTTTTGGCACACATAACAAAATAATGCGTTTCATCTTTGTAATAAACAATATTCTCCAAATCAATGCCTGTTTTGGCTTGCATATCTTTGAAGAATGTTTGATTGAAGATATACGCCACTCCAGAAATCTCCTGAACCTTTTCTTCGGCTGCAGATTTTTTATTGACGAAATTTGCGGTAATTCCGATGGCGAGTTTTCCTCGAACAACTTGTTTTGGAAATCCTGGAAGGGTATTCCTTTTTCCATCAGCTCCAATTAGGACATCAAATTGGAATTCAGATAATAAATGATTATGAGGCTCAAATTTTGCCTTCCATCCGGATCCATTTGATGGCTCCAGAATCTCTGAGAATGAAATTCCATCATAAATCTGTACACCCAGCACCAGCGCAACCTTTGTTAAAATGCATTGAAGTTGTCGAATTGAAATATGCTCGATTGAACCGGTGCAGAATTTGGGGTAGAAAATCTTTGCCCCGAGGGCTTTCAAATCTTGAATCACAAATTCCCATAAATGAAGGACATTGTTTCGACTGAATTTATCCCGCTGTTCCACAATCACAACTTTTGCACCAAGAAGGGCTGCTTCAATTCCTGCCCTGAGACCACAAGGCCCAGCCCCAATTATCAGAACATTCATATCTTTGCAAATCTTTTGTCGACCATATTCAGCAAAATTCCGACGTTTATCCAAAAATGTCCATAATTTTTCTGCTTTGGAATTGGATTTTCCTTCATCAATTTTTCTGAGAAGTGGATAAATATTTGCATAATCAGTTGAATCAATACCCTCCGTTATGCAAATTTGATAAAATATTGATTGAATTTGTTTAAGGGTATTTGCTTGAACAAAATGATTGAAAAGGGTCGATGAGGTCATTGGAATAGGAGGAACATTTTCGGCATTATCACTACTTTGATCCATCTACACTATAAGTTTATAAATTTGAATAATATAAAATGTTGAGAGTAAAAAAATATTTTTTGAAGGCTGAAAAAAGAATAATAAAGTTTTTTTTATGTTTTCTTTATCAAGTGACGATATACCCGAGAATGGAAAAAAGCGAAGGTTAGTGTTATCACTGATTTTTTTTGGGTGGAAAATGAAAGAAAAGAAAAGAAGAAAATAAAGAAAGGAGTGTTTTGCTGCCACCAAAAATAAAGCTTAAAAAGCGATGGCTCATTCATTCACTTTTTTATGAAAATGCTTTTAAAGAAGAACATACGTATAAAAAATCAAAAAAAAGAGAAAGTTTGTTGTTGCTGATATTTTTTTTGTTTGTACTGAAAAAAAGAATATGCAATTTCCAGTTTAAAAAAAGCTACGTCATTTCGAGGGCGACGATGATCAAATATTTTTGGCAGTTGAAACATTGACTAAGAAAAAGCTGAGGAAAGAGAGGTTTGATTGAAAAAAAGAAAAAAAAAGGAAAAAAATAAAACCTAAAATGATTGTTACGAAACGGTCATTCTTCACCTTCACCTTCTTTTTCTTCTTTGTCGTTGCTGTTGTTGCTGTTTGAGTCATTCCAATTTCTTTCTTTCTTCCTTTCAAAAATAGCAAGAAAAAAGACAACACCAAAAAACATGTTTCAATAAAATCAATGCAGAAAAAAAGAAAGGATTTCTTACTGGTCAAAAAAAGTTTGTTTAAATTGGGATAAAAATAGGGGATATGACTCAACTCAATATTCAGCAATAAAATGCAAAAATGAAAATGAATTGGAATTTGACAAAAAACCTTAAAAACAATTTTTTGTTTTTGCAAAGATTAAATCAAATGTTTTTTGAGTTTTTACTTTTTTTGAAATAAAAAAATCATTTGATTTATTTGCAAATAGGATTAATGTTTTTCGAGGATTATTTTTTATGTTGAATTTTAATTAAAATTGATGTTTTGTTTTACAGTTTTGTTAAATGGATGTTAAATTTCAATGAAGTGTGACTAATTAATTCTCACTTAAAAAGTTTGTTTTCAAGAAAACAAACTTTTTACCTAAAAACTGTATTTAAACTAGGGTGCATTTGATGTCCATCAAGTTTTTGTTTCCACTGTATTTAATCATTTAGCTTTTATAACATTGACGATAGTATCTATATAAATATTTTAATACTTAAAAAGTACATTGAATGCAAATGTGAGAAACAATTCCTGAATACTATAAGTTCTTTAATTTAAAACATAAAACAAACATAGACCTGGAGAAGATTTTGCAACAAAGAAAACTAAAAAGTAGATTGAAAATATCACTGCTTGGTGTAATAAAAGAATTGAAAGACAACTGATTGCAATCATGATTGTATTTTTGGAAACGATTTTCAGGAAATTTAATGTTTAAAATTAAAATTTAAAATTGATGTTTAATGTTTTTAATCCTTCTGTATCTGAATTTTTAAACGTTTTTTTTTTGTTTTTGTCATTGTATGAACATGAAGGTGACCGAACAAAAAAAAACAAGCAAATAGACATAAAGACAAATAATGTTGATCCGAAAAAAGTCAGTCTGTGGCACTTTATGTACTATGACAAATTTATTTCTTTTGCCAACACGTGGATGTATGTACAGACAAGAGAAAACAACAGGCAGAATATTTTAGTTCATTTATTCCTGTAATTTTTTCGGTTGTTTTTATTCCAACTTTCAATATTTTTATTAAATGAATAAAAATATTATTTTTACTGATAATGGAATCCATCAAGATTTTGATTTTCCAACTCCAATAATTACATACATTTGCAAAAATCCATTGCCATCGCCATCCATTTTATATAAAATATATTCAACGTGCAAATATTTTTATCCTAAAATCCAAGTTATCCCTTGTGAAAGAATGGATATCATGTATTTTAGACCAATGTTGGATATCCATCCGAATATTATTTGGTCATCGACAGAAATGATTTCATTACCGAAGACTGAAATTTATTCATTGAACTTTAAACTATTATGCCTAAAAACTATTTTCCATATTACTGTAAAACGAAAAGAAGACCCGAAATTAATACCATTTTTGTTTGAAAAAGTTTTTTGGCATTGTAGTGATTGTCATTTTATAATTTGTGGTCAAAGATTTACATTTAAAGAATACCAAAAATTAGCTGCAATTTCGGTATCATTATTAATGTTTGATGTTGGAATTGTAAATTCAGATGAAACGGTTGTTCCAGTTGAGGAGTTGTTATCAGTTGGAATAAATGTACACGATTTTGCTTTGTAAGACTATTATTTACAAAAAAAGAAGAATGTTTTTTGATTCTTCCCAGATTCCGGACAGCTTTGTTTCATATGATTTAAAAATTATTCTTTATAATTGACTTAAAATTTTAGCGGTCTAACTCAAAAATGCCATTTATTAGTTTAATCAAGTAACACACGATATCGGCTGCTATTTTTAAATTATTTTAAAAACCTCAAAAAAATGTTAATTTCAGGAAATTTTTTAATATGTAAAAGTTATTCAGTCATTTGAGTATTCCGAAAAACTCACAAAAACAATTTTTAGTTAAATATATGAAAGCAAGCAATATTGTGTGGTACTCATTTATGACGAATATGACATTTTATTTTATTTTAAAAATTTGCTGAATAGTTGGAAAAAAATAGAAGAAACATCTCTGAGTTTTTTAACTTGTTATACCACAAAAAAAATTTTTTTTCAGTAAACCATCAGATGACAATACCAACTGTTATACACCTGAAACAGCTCAAACACTAGCAAAACAAATTCGCCCAAAAAAAATTTGTTCTTTTGAATTGCAAAATTTACCAGCATATTTTAATGCCAATGCTTTTTCAACATTTGTTAAAGTAATATTTGTAAAAGTAATATGTATTAATGCTTTTACAATAGTTTTTTAGAATAATGCTAACTATTCTCGTGGAACATATATTACCTTAAAATTTCATGAAACCGTTGAAGAAGAAGTACTTGATAGATTTTGTGATATTATTAATACAGAATTTTATGCAAATGAAAGATACCGAAAAATTACCTTTAAAATTGGTTATTAATATTGCGAAAAAAATTTAATTTTTATCACAAAAAAGTACTAAAATTTGAATAAATGTGAAAAATGGGATTGCCTTGCATTGCACAGGTTTTTTTTCAGGGCCCCAAATATATATGTACCATTTTTTGTTAATGCATCATGGATATTTGTTTTCCTCATTTCTTTTTTTATGTTTTTTCCAAGATAAACTTTTGTATTTTTGAAAAGCTATTTTGACAAGATGTAATTTGCTTTTTAGAGTTTAAACATTAAATCTAACATTTGTTAAATATCGCAAAGTTACTGTAGATTTGTTTTAAAAAGTTAACTAAAACTAATAAAAAATGTTGTAAAAATTGTAGTGTGTGAAATTATTATTGTTTTTTGACTTGTTAAATAAAAGTAACAAAGCATAAAGTATTTCCGATATTTTAAAAATAGTTTTGCTTTTCAAGCCTTTAATAAATAAACTCTTTTACTTTTTTAAAAACATTGTTGATTTGACACTTGTGCAAAAAAAACTTTTTTTTCAAAACATCAAAGTAAAAAGTAGCAGCTTAAGCAAATATTAAATAAAAAATAAAGATAGTAAAGTAAGTTTTATTTTTTATTGCACAAAAAAATATAATGCATATATAAAGGTTATAAAATCCATTAATAACTTTCTCTTTTTCCAACATTTTTATAAATTTTCCGCAGCTGTTGATTTTCTTTGCTTTGTTTCAAAAGTTTTATATATTTGTGTTGCTTGTTTGAAACAAAAAAAAGATGCTGCTTTGATTTTTTGCGACATTTTTTTGTTGTTATGTTTTCGTGTTTTGTAAAATTGTGATAAACATATTTTTTCTTTTTCGAATTATCATAATTTGCAGCAGTTTTTTTAGTTAAATATGGCTGAAATTCAAGTAAAATACAAGGAGGAAATGTATACGGTAAAAGTAGAAGAAGATAATTCAATCAAAGTTGAAAGCTTAAAACATATTAACGAAAATGCTGTTGGTTTAGCACACTACAATTTGGGGTAAGTTTTTCAGAAAAAAGATTTATGCTAGATTTACAAATCTAGCATAAAATCTTTTTACAAATGTTTTTTCGCTAAAAACAATGTTTTTAAAAAGTTTAATTCTTGCTTTTAATTTTTACCGGTTTTATCTAATTTTGAGAGTTTTCAGGGATGCCTTTAGAAAGAAGGTTCTTGCCGATTCAGAAGGAATTTTACGAACTCGAGAAAAATGGTTGAAAGAAATTCGACTTGTTGTTCAAGAACCAGATTCCAATAAAACTGTCGTTATTGATCAATAAAATACGCATATCTCGATTTTTTAAAGAAATAATTTTGTTCTCAATTGGTAACTTTAAAATACTTTCTTCTATGTTGAATAAATATCATAAATAATTTTTTATCACTAAATTGTAACCAATTGTAACTCGTAAATGAAGTAAAAATATGAGTAAAAATCTGTGCACCGAAAAGTTTCCACAAAAAACCAAAAATTAAAATAATGTCACTACACGGTGGAATGTTTCCTTTGTAAATTGGAAATAAGCGCTTTTTTCGATCGGCGCGTACTTAGCCGCTTTACTTCCATTTAAGATAATTCAAACTAGGATTATCGATATAAACATTGGGAACATTTTAGAAAAGCAATTAAGTTAAAATATGCATTTTTAAAAAAGTTCTAACAAAAGTTAATTTCAGTGAAAAATTGAATTGCTCGCCTTTGGCGGGGTATAAATCTGATACTAGGCTTCCAATCACCATGAGTTCAACTAAAATTGTAGATAACATGTTAGAGAAGATATTGGGAAAGTTTCATGCAAAAATATGGAAAACTAAAAAAGTTCTAACATAAAGTTTTTTTTTCTATTTCCGAAAAATTCCGCCGTGAGTTTTGTAAAAAATAAGATCACTGCTTTTATCTTGTTCGAATAATTAACAATATTAGTCACGGCCCGTGACTTATATTGTTAATTATGGAACTATTATATCATATTTTTTGCACTTTTAGTGTTATCATTTTACTAATTTTTTTAATGTACAGTGTTCAGTTTTTATTATCGAAAAAACCTTCTGGAATGCACCATTGATTCACGCTTTGAAAGACACGAACACGCTACACCAACACCATCATAGCCCCAGCAAACACATACTCAGAACACTTCTGGCAGATTTTTAATTAACAAGATGCTATTATATCTCACAAAGTAAAATAAAATAAAAGTCATATGTTATTTTAAAACATCATTAAGAAAAGATAGAACAAGTTCAGTTTGTCATCAGTTTCATCATGTGAAGAAGTTTCTTTTTTTTCTTAATTTTATTTTATCACAAATGCTCGAATCTTTTATACAGCGTAATTAATTGTAATCTTAAATTTATTATAATTGGGCTTAAAAAGTTCAGTTAAGTGCCCAATTTTAAAATTATCCAACAGACTGTTACCGGGAGAGAAAACAGAATGTGTCAGAAGAGTATTCATAATTAAGTTTTACAAAATAACAAATTCTAGAATAAAGTTTTTTTCTTCAAATGCCATTTTTATTTTATTTGTTGTAATTGAGTTTTGATGAATTATTTTATTATGTTAATTTTGTGTCATCATATTATTGGTTTTTTGGCTTCAATTGGATTACTGTATTTTTCAGCATATATTTTACTTTATCGAAGATTTTATAAGCGACTTTCTCTCAATATGTCCCTTTATTTTGTTTATACTTTTACATCCAGTATTGCAGCTTTAATCTATCACATTTACATGTTATCACTTTGGCGCCCTGAGGCAATCCTCTTTGATGCCAGAACCCTGTTCGTAATTGGCGTAATTTCATTTATTTTAACATTTTTGTACGCCCTTGTTGAATGCTTTATTTGTCTTGATCGATGTTTAGCAGTAATTTTTCCAACACTTTATTCAAAAGTTTATCAAATTATCTTTTTGCTAGTTGGAATTGGATTTATCAGTTTTACGGCATATCTCTTTTTCGACACAACGTCAGCTTTTTATCCTGCAAAACCAGAAACAACGTGCCTATTTTTTGCTTGTATGGTCGCAAAAAGTTCATATTTGTTGATCAAAGGTGTCACAGTTATTTTTGGATTTACGTCATCTATGATTTTGGCTTTTTTAATTAAACGCAAATTTAATTCCGCTAATAAAACTGCGACAAGAATTAATCGAACGGTGGTCGTGAATATTATTTTGACAACTGTCAGTGAAGTGATACCTTTCGTGGTGGCTGAAATATTTTTTAGTGTCAGTTTAAATTAAAAAAGGGAATATGCAAATTTTCAAAAACCTTAATATTTTAGATAACCAATGTTTCGATAGCACTTTATGCTGGTCCTTTTATTTATACAATTTCTCTTGTAACTGGTGCAATAATTGCTGGAAAATATTGTAGAACTTTTGTTAAAGTTTTTGGGTCTTCTAATACTGTTAGCTATTTTTCATAATAATTTCATTTATTTTATTAATAAAATATTTTAATTGGATAGATTCAATACACTTTGGCAAATATTATAACCTTTTACAATTTGTTTTTGTCCTCCAAAACTCAAAAACTTATGATATGATTCTCAAGCTTATGGTTCATAAATGCTTTTATTAAAAAAAGAAGCACTTTTGTGTTTTTTTCCAACACAAATTGTTTTTTAGAAATTAAAATCGGCTTTTTTTTATTTGTTTTGAAATACCACATTTATGAACTTCACCGTTTATTAAAAGTTTAAATTTGTTAATTAAACACTTACAAACAGTTTAATAATTAATAAAGAGAATTGTAAAATCTTCAGAACATAAAAAATTATTCCAGCATTTTTAAAATTTTAAGGTGTTAATAGAACATTTTGATCATTGTGGACTAAAAAGGTAAAAATCGAAAAACATTTTTTACGGATTTATATTTTTAAAAAAGTACGCAATTTTAAAGCAGTTTTTGTTTGGTAATAACAAAAAAGTTATCATTAAAAATTCATAAATTATTTATTTTACTGTAACCCATTGAACATTGTTTTTGTATTTTTTAACAATTGTTTCAAGTTCACTTTTTTCTAACAACATGCCACTTTCATTAAAAACAAGAGTATTAATTAAATTCAAATATTTGACTCTTCCGGATGAAACAAGAAATATAAATTCATTTTCTTTAATGTATTGATTGCAAATTTGAATGTATTGAGCATCACATTTATGAAGTTTTTGTATCAATCGTGAAAGATCGTTTCGGTCCTGTGATTCAAAAAGTAAACTGTTTGTAATATGCAAATTTTGAAGACCGGCAAAATGTATTGTATTACAAAATAAAGATTGTTCAAAATATTGTAATTCTGAGTTTTGATGAATTACCAAACGATGACAATTTGGAAATTTTGAGAGTGAATAAAAATATTTGCAGCTTTTTTGAAGCTTGAATAAAGCACTATTAGAATATGCAACAGCAGCATTTTTAATCAAAAGTTTAATAAACGTTGATGGAAATGGTGTCACTTGAAAAATGGGTTTTGATATTGATTTTTTTAAGTAACAACTTGGTTTTGGGATTCGAATGGGACTGCCACCACATTTCTTCCTTTTTTGGGGTCGTGTTTTGCGTATTTTTGAAACCTTAAAATATTTTTGCATTTGATAGTAAAAGAAAACATTTTCTTACTGTATAATTTTTAACACCATCTTCTTCAATGCCTTCAACTTTGTACATTTCTAATTTATAGTAATTTAATACTTCTAAAAATTCTTCCTTTGTTTTTAATACAAATTTAACGTTCTTTTTCAACACAGCTGCAACAGCTTTTTCCAACAACAGATTTGCTGTTTCGATTATTCCAAAATCTGCTTCAAATTCAATCGTATCAACCCAAAAATTGGAAACTGCTTCATTTTTTTGATTTCCAATTCTTTCAATTTCTTTTCGATATTCTTCCCGCATTTTTGTATCACTAATAAAGAAACGGCTATATCTTTGATAAACTTTTAACATCAAAATACAATTTTGATGTCGCAAATATTCGATATAGTTTTTCCATATATTTTTATTAGTAACACTTGGTTTTGATTGAAGGCGAAATTCAATGTTTGCAATAATTGCATCATGATTATTTTTTGTTAATTTTTTCAAACAATTCAACCATTTTTCGTCATCTTCATCAGCTTTTTCAAACTTTTTGTATAACTTTAAAGAATTTTTAAACATTTTCTTAATTTCAAAAGATAAAGGTTTCGCTGGAAAAAAAGATTACTCATTTTTTAGTAAGACATGCTAGAAGCTTACTACTGTGATGGTCAAAAATGTCATAAATTTTTGTTAAATTTTGATGTGGAAAACTTAAAAATCTTTTCATACATTCATCATTTACAAAGGGATGTCCATAATACATTTTATTTGGTATTTTCAAGCCATTCCATTTAATATGATATTCAAGACCCTGAGGCGATGCATCAGTTTTAAAATAAAAATGAGAGTTTGCCTTCGCAATTAAAAAAGCTCGAGAAGCAGCACTCTGCTTAATTTCATAATTAAGGCTAAAAAAACATATTTCAAAACTGTACTACCTGAAATTAAATTTAAAAAAACATACGTTAACAAAATTTTCCAATATTCTGGAAACATTAAATATTTTTTACTGAAATCCAAAAGAATTTGTAGCTTTTTCTTTTTTCCACGAGTATAATTTAATGCCGAAGACATTTCATCCAAAGCTTTTTTATAAATCGGACAAATACCATTAAGCGTTATACTATCATACATATTTAAATGTACCTATAATTACCAAAAAATAATCCAATATTGGTTAATTTATTGAAAATTAGCATTTCATTCTTGAAAACAAAATTTGTAGTTTAGATGTTAGAGAAATAACAAGTGCCAGTTTTTCACAGGTTTTCGAAGTCTGTCCTTAAAGGAGGGGGCAAACCCACAAACAAATTATTTGATCATAACAATCGACAATAGTAATATTTTTTAAAAAAATCAGATAATGCCCGTTGTTTTTTTTGTAATGTTTGCATTATCTAAATGTGTTATATGATGATGAATAATATATAAGCGTTAAATTGAATTGAAAAATGAATGAGTGAGCAATCATTTTCATCCCTCTTCTATTTTTTTCCAAAAACTGAGAATCATCATTGTCAACGTTAAAAAAAGTGCCCGTTGCTTTTTGAATGTCCAGGAATCAAAAACGGACACCATTTTTTTGTTTGTGGTCAGTTTGAAGCAATTTTGACGAAAAAGAAACAGAAGAGGAACAAGAAATTAAATATAAAAAAGGAGAAAAAGAATAAAAGCTCTCCATTTTCAATTTATTCCAAAAAAATAGATGACAATCAGAGAAAGAAAAAAGAATGCTTTGAAAAAAATGAAGAAAAAAGAGTCGAAAACGAGCCATAACCATTCCTTTTCTTTTTCGTCTTTCTTTTTTTAATGCATTATAATGGGCCCTATTTAAGGAATTTATATTATTGAAAAATTTATGAAAAATGAATTTTTCTGTGTTTTATTATTTTTTGATATCCAAATTGTACGTTTTTTTATTTCAAATATCTTCAAAAAGGTGCTTTGACTGGTGAAGATGTCAGTTTTACAAAAGTACAGTATTCTTTTTTGACTTATCAAACAAATTAATAATTCAGGAAATTTTCATTAAAAAAACTGTTTTTTTGAACAAATGGTGATTACTGTAGAACAATAAATTCTAAATACAGTAACTTTATGATCATCACCATGAACAATGTTTTTAATTTTTGATGAACGTGGCCGATTATTTGCCCAAATTTTTAACTTATTAAATTTTAAAAACCAATAAGTTTAAATACAATTACCACCCTTTCACTTGAATTTTTATCACCGAATAATACATGTATCCATAAACAACGTTTTTAAAAAAGGGTTTAATATTTATGCAACAATCAAACAATAGTATTTAATCATTTTTCTCGTTTTTCTTTTTTATCCACTTTCACTTTCCCTTTTCTCCCCTTTGAAAATGGAAACCCAAAAACGAAAGGGAACGAGAGAAAGTAACCTTCGAAAAATAAAAATAATAATATTTTATATCTCCGCTTCGATGATTGCGTTTTTAATCAGTCTCGTTTTTTCCCCAATCCAACAGTAAAGGAAAAAAGTTGGTGTGTGCGAGAGTTTTGCGCGCGGTTATTGAAACCATCCAAAAAATATTATAATTTTTCTTTCCTTCTTTTTTCTGTTAAAGAACGTCGGATTTATTTGTGCAAGAAAATATACAAAAACTTGTTTCACCTCTTTTTTTTATAGATTTGAAACTACATTATTTTTATTTTTATTTGGGAGAGAAAAAATAATAATAATATGGTTTTGGGAAAAGGGATTTCTCCTCAGTTTTTTTGATTTTCATTGGTTTTTTTTTGATGTCGAAATTTCAATAACGGCTTTTTTGAGAAATGACAGTTATGAAAATGCTTTTAAAAAGGAAATGTAAAATAATAAATGGACTGAAATATCCAGGTTTAAAAAGTTTAAAAAAAATAGGATTGTTAAAGTGACAATGGTCTTTATTTGAAACGATAATCACCGTTACAGATTAACTGTTTTTTTATCCTATTTTTGTGATGAAAATGTGTTTCACTTTTTCACAAAATTTTTTCAACAATTTTTTTGGTATAAAAAGAGTTTTTTGACCATAAATGTTTCGGAAAAGTTCTGATTCAAAGTTTTTGAAAGTCGATTTTCATAAAAGTTGTTTTTTATATTGCTCAGATTTAAGACATTGTTTAATTAACACTCAAATTTTAAATATGTACTTATTTTTTCATGTTCAAAATGCTAACTCTCAATTTACTGACATTTTTAGGACCCCAAATATAGTCTTAGTTAGTACAAGCCTTTTCTTTCTTCATTCTTATTTCTGCTTCACTCCAACAATATATATTTTAAACAACAATGATTCATTTCTCTCAAACACAAAAGCTCATAAAAAACACAGTTCTTTTTACTTTTATTTTCCTTTCTTTTCAAATATTATTTTTTTTATATTAACTCTGAACACTTTTGTAACAAAGAAACTCATTCATTTTTATTTATAGTTGCACCCTTCTTTTTTTAAAACTTCAGGAAAAGAAAAACACTGCACCTTTAACGTTTTTGCCTCCTTATCAAAAAACAAGGTATTGCCTTCGTCTTTTTCACCCCCGCTTCTTTTTCTCTCTGCTTCGATGACGCTTATTTTTCAGCTTTAAAAATAGTTTTTTGAATCCTATCTTTTTCACCCCCTTTTTCTTTCCGTAACCTTCTTATTTCTCTCCTTTTTTCTTCAATAATATTTATTTAAATTATTATCGAAAAAAATAAGATAAAAAAAGCAAAACGTTAATTCTATTGAGTTTGAAAAAGGTTGGGTTTTGTACGATTTTTTTGAAACTCAGGAATATAGTTTCTGGCAATTAATTTTTAGATTCAATAGTAGCAAATTTGAATAAATTTTAGCTTTTCCGTTTTTGCTATTAAACTTCAATTTTGGCTTGTGTCCAATATATTTTTCAGCTCGAATCCTTCTTATCTCTCTTTCTCTTGCTGTCAGATACCTTTTTACGACTCTGTTTTAACATCTTAAAAGAACAATTATTTTCTTGTTTGTGCCTTTTGTTCTTTCTTTTTTGTCTCTTTTGCCGAATCTCGTGGTATCAAATTTAATCAAAAATCATAACTTTTATCATTGTTTTCACTTCATTATTTGATACCAGCAATCAAAATAGCTACCGAAATCAAATCATATTTTTACTTGTTTTTTGTTTCTTTCTTTTACAATTTCCTTCCAAACTTTTGCCCTTTTAATTTAAGGTTTTCATGAGTCAATGTACTTGAAACTTTTCTTTTCTTTTCAAAAACAATTTTTACTTTTTCATCTCTTTTTTGGGAAAACATTATGTTGTTCAACAAAAAGAAGTATTGCTAAAAAATCTTTGTTTATTCAAAGCTTTTTATTTATTTATTATTTGTCAATCTCCTTCCACCACCTTTTGAATTTCCTTCTTTTACCAAAAAGGGCGGAAATAAGCATGGAAAGTAAAAGCTGCATTTTTTGATTGCAAAACTTTTTTGTTTACTGTTGTTTTTTTCTGTCTGTAATATTGAAAGTTGAAGAAGGAGGACAAAAAAGTGAACGATCAAATAATTGACTCTATTTAGTCATAACCAATTTAAACAGAAAGCTGCTTTTTAGAGTTACATTTTTTTTATTTCTGTTCTAAAAAAACTTTTAATAACGTCTGGTTTTCTCAGTTTTTTTTCTCCTCCTTGAACAAAAAGGAGACAACTAATACTAAAGTGGAAGAAAGGAAAGTGAAAGGGGAGAAAAAATAAGCGTGAATGACTCAATCAAGGTCAAAAACATCTGTAACAAATTTGTTTCTTTCCTTCTTTTTTACGCGTTCGTTTTTCTTCTTTCAAATTTTTTCATCAATGAATTGGATGGTGGTGATAAGAGAGGGGAACGGAAGAGGATTGTTGCACTTTTAGAAGTTGTTAGCGGAAAATATGTGTGAAAAAAGAATTTTGTATAGTTTTTGTTTACAAATATAGAAAGTACAGTAATTTGCTATGTAAAAGTATGTCAAAAAATTTATTACATAACATCTGGATTACAGTAATCTGGGAATTTATGATTATCCAGACTTTTTACGATTCATTTTTATGTATTTTTTAAAGTTCTATAGGTAAATGTAATTACAGCTATTTTAATCTAACTTTAAAAATCTTAGAATCAGAATAAAACATAGTTTTAAAAGTTGTTAAAATAATCCTCAAACAAAACATGTTCTTTCAAAACATGTGTTTTGAACCATATTCACACTTTCTCTTTCTTTTCCATTTTTTGCCGATTATTTCCATTATAAAAAATTCAAAATCCTCCCAACTGGTCACTTCCAACTTCTTTTTTCTCTCCTTCCATCTTCAAAATTAAAAGGAATAATTTGTAACAAAAAATTTGTCTTGGTTTAAAAAAAATCAAATCAAAAAAGTTGCATAAAAGATTATCGCTCCTGTTTCTAACTTTTTCTTGTTTTTTCTTTTTCAAATCATATTTTTTGCCTCATATTTTTTAACTTGTTTTTCTTCCTTCCTTTTCTCACCATCACTACCCCATTTACCATCACCACTTCCATCTTTTACTAAAACCATCTGCTTCCTTTTCTTCCTTCTTCTTTCTTCCTTCCAGCACAGCAAAAAAATGAATTTAATATTTTTTTCCTCGTTTAAAATTTAAAAATCCATCACTGTTGCTCTTTTTTTTCATGTTTGAAAAAAGCAAGCAATGTTACATGTATTTTTGATCTGACTTTTTTTTCGGACTCGCGCATGCGCAACATTCGTGTATTTTTTGAATGTCCATTTTATGTTTTTTTCTGGCGGGAAAAAACGCATCTTTTTTTGCTATGAAATTTTTTTTGGATTTGATCTTCCTCACTTTATTTTCTTTCTCCTTCTTCTTGTTCTTCTTATCCGACAACATGTCATTTTTTCATGTTTCTCTCTCTTCCTCATTTATACTTTTTTTCTAATTCTTGTTAAAACTTTGATAATCTTTTTTTCCTTCTTTTTTGCAGTCCAAAAATACAACTAAATTCTCGACCACCAAGAAGGGGAGAGTCCCTTTTCCAAAAGTCTATGAAAATTTAATTTTCAATTTTTTATAGTTTTATTATTATAATCATAAATGATTTTACAGACATGTTTTTGTATTATTTATAATAATATTTTGGGAAAATCGACGTGTTAAAAATTAAAATAACTGTTTTTTTGTTGTTTTTGAATTGAATGAATGAGATTTTAAGCCTGGAAGGCAACAATGAAGTTGAACTTGAGTGTTCCCTTTATATTGCTGCCTCTCTTTTTTTCTTAAGCTCTTTTAAAAAAACGTTCCTGAAAGTTTACACTTTCGTTTTTCTCTTTCATCTTTCTTCCGTTCATCGTTTCTTTGCATGTTTTTTTGCTCTTCCTTTGAAAAATGCATTGTTCCGTTTTTTTCTTTCACGTTTTTTTATTGTTTTAAAGAAAATTGTTAGTTTTGAAAGTTTGTTTACGGATTTCATTCAACACTTTTTTCCCAGCAAAATAAAAAATATGTGTCCAAAGCTATCAATGAAATCCGTTACATTTCTTTACAAAGATTCGCGAATTCTGTGTTTTTTATAAAAATCCGTTTAACTTTTTTCTTGACCTTTTAAAAAGTTTAGAAATTCTTTGATGACAAAAAAAGTATTGCGAAAAAAAATGAGTTCATTGTCATTTTTGAAGTTACTCAAACTTTAAAAAAAAGAATTGAATAAAATCTTTTTTTTCTATGATTTTCACCGATCCCGAGGGATCTGAATTTTTTGAGCGCAAATCAAGTTCGTTGCTTTCTTTTGTTTGATCATTTTTAAGCAAGCAAACTTACTGTCATTCTTTTTATTTATTCATTTTGATCGATGATTGAAAGAATGATTACAAAAGAGAATAAGCAAATGAAGAGATTTGTGAAATCCTATCTCATATACTTTTTAGCTTTATAACTTTCATTTTTAATTTTGCTCTTTTACTTTTTTCCATTTCATTTCATTGACTAAAACAGACATAAAATCTTTTAAATTTAAATTTTTCCATGTCATTTTATTAACATGGATCAGAATTTTTTAAGGCGATTATTTGTTTTTGTTTCAACTTTTGCTTTTGCGGTTTTAATTTTGTTTCCATAATTGCTCTTTTTTCTGTTTTTGTTATCACTTTTCTGTCACTCTACTTTCATGCCTTAACACATCCTTCTTTCTTTCTATTCTTCTTCTTCGAGGTTAAAGACCTTTGAAGAAAATTACAGAAGCTTATTTGTTACTTTTTGACCTTGTCCGAAAAAGAAAATGTCAAAGAGTTGCACTTTTTTGGACAACTTTAAAATCAAAGATAACAAAAAAAGCTGCAGCAATTATTTTTGTAGTCTTTCTTTTTTTCTTTCTTTGATAAAAAAAATCTTTTAAATCCGCAAAAAATCATGTCGTTTTTCTTTTTTCAAAAAGTAAGTAGCAAAAAAGTCAACCGATTTAGATTTTTTTAACCCAAAAATTGTTGATGAATATAAATAAATACTTAAGTGCTGTTGGGTTCTTTCCTTCCCTCTCTCTTTTTGCCTGTTTAACATAACTATATTGATCGGAGGGGCAGTAACAGCAGCAATAGAGTTCAGAGGAAATATATATAAAATGGAATAGGTAGAAACCCGATGACGATGATGATGATGAGTGAGTCAAAGTCAATCAAAAAATAAAGGAAAGAGTTAAGTTTGTCCTTAATGTTTAAGATGTTGTTTGTCTCAAAAGAGGAAAAAAGTGGACTAACTTTTTTTCTTTGGAGGGTCAAAATCTACTTAATTTTATCCCTTTAGAGGTAAATAAATACAAATAGAGATGAGTTTTTTATAAGTTTCTTGAGAGGGATAAAAAACATAGAGAGAGTTGTAAATTTTGTTATGGTTGATTTACAATTGTTGGCGTTGAAATATAATAATTAGATGATATATTTTTCTATTGTTTTTGTTTCAATCTTATTCTCAATTTTTGTTATTAAATTTAACAAAAATTAAGACTTTATTTTTTCTATCAAAATAGTTGATTTAAAAAAAAGTATTACAGTAAATGGCCTTCCCAATCGCTTACCTTTTTTTAATTCCAAAATATAATGTTTGATAAATTATTTTAATCAAAATTAGAACACTGTTTATTTTTCTTTAACAGATTATCACACCCTAAAAATGAGAAAAAACCCAACAAAAATAAATCTATTTTGAGCTCATTTCTTATTTTCTTGAAACAAAAGAAAGTAGAAAAAACTAAAACTGATACGATTTAAAGATTGATTCTATATTTTTTCTGGGTGACAAAAACAAAAATTTCATGTGTCGGGCTTTTTTTCTTGTTGTTGCTCAAAATCATCGGTAGCAAAAAAAACTAATTTCTTCAAGGTCTCTCTGTTTTGCTTTTTTTTGACCATCGTTTTCGTGTTTTTTTGGACAAAATTAATTACAAAATTTAGGAGTTTCCTCTTTTGTACATTTTTTGCTCCCAAAATTGCTTTTTTCCTTGCTTTTTTCAATTTTTGCTTGAGGCTGTAACTGCTTGTTGCTGCTTTCTTTTTAGGCAAATATTTCAATCAAAAAATATAAAAAAATCAGCAGCCAAATTCAATGAAAAAACTCAGGATCGAAAATCTTATTCATTTTTTCCACCATTGTTCTTTCACAATTGCGCACAACTTTTTTTCCTTCAATAATAAAAAACGATAATAAAAAAAGATTGAATTGTTCGCACCAATCTTTCTTTTTATATTTCTGTTGGAATTGTTCAAGTGACTAAATTCACAAACAATCAAAAAGAAATCTTGAATTATTTTTTGAAAATTAATTTGTTCTTGATTTTAAGATTTATGTTTTTTTTTAAATCCATCGAAAGGGGTTTTAATGTGGGAAAAGCAATGAAAAAAGGGAGCTAAAATATACTTCGAGAACGAAGGGGTGAATGACCTTCTGAATCATCATTTGTCTATTTTAAATTCTCTGAGAAAAGAGGAGGTGATAATAAATCAGTGATAGAATCCAATCCTTCAATTTTTTGCAGTAGCTCCACCCGAATTTTTTTGACTGATAACTTTAAATAACTTTTTGCTTTTGAGTTTCACTTTTTTGATCAGATTTTGCAATTTTAGTTTTGACTGATCAGTTTCGAGGCTTTTGTTTTTCTCATTCTCTCAGGGTATAAACCCATGCCTAACTTGTTTGACCTGTTGTAACCTCTTATCTTATGATTAATTTTTTCAACCACTATTTTTCATGTCTAACTATGGCATTTTTGTAACCTTTCATAACACTAACATTGTCTTCCGTGAGAGAAAAAAGTCTAGCCAAGTTATTGTTTTTATGCCATCAATATTGGCATTCTCATTGTCTTCAAATGACATTGATATCTTGCATATTTATAGTCTTTCCAGTTTTGAATAGTTCTTTAAAATTAGACTATCCCATATAATTTCCTTATTTTTTTGCTGTTTTTCTGTTTTGATTTTGTTGATTTTATTTTTTTTTCAAATCACAAAAATCACATTTTCATGAAAAGCAATAGAGAGAGAAAACCCTTTGACAGGAAGAGAGGAATGAATGGAAAAAGATATTGTGTGATTTTTATTATTATAGCTTTTTTAATAGCGAAATGATAACCAAGAAAAATAAAATTTTCTCAGACCCTTTTTCACCTTCAAAATTTTTTGATGGTTTTTCTTACACTTCCGATTTCTCTCTCTTTTTCTTCTGATGAAGCTTCTTTGGTGCCATTAAATTTATATTTCACATTCTGATGATTTTTCTCTCTCTCTAATTTTCAGAAGTGTGAATTTAATGTTGTTTCACAAAATTATTAGTTTTTTCATGGGGAAGATCAAATTTTTCGTAGCATAAAAATGTATAAAAATTTTTTTATTGCCATTTTTTGATGTTTGAAAATATTCATGAAAAAGGTTGTTGCGTTTCCGATTTTTTGGTGATAACCATACTTTTTGGAATATCCTTCCCTCATTTTTGCAGCACCGCTAAAATTCTATCCTTATCTTTTAACAATAAAAAAATGTTAGCTTTTATTGGAGGTGAAATGTCTGGGGACATATATTAGGTTGGTCGATTGAGGTCATCAACATCATCACAGAAGGTGTTGTAGCATATAAGCATTTAAAAGACCATAAAATTTCTTCATTAATTGAGGAAGTAATTTTATGGTGGTTGGAGTGATCTTAGGATTCTAGAATACTGTATTTGTTAAGAATCATGGAATTCAAATTAGCTCGTTTGATCTCTGCCATCAATTGTTTAAACAATGCAAGCATAATATTGATCCCCTGGAGGCATCATCGATCCCTAACCATTAAATCTCTATCTCTCAGAAACATTTCACTTTTTTACGTTTTCCCGGTCATTTTATTAGTTTCTATTGTAATACATAATATATTCATAAATTTCAATTCTTGAATTTCACTTTCAAGTGGCCCTCACACTTTTTTGCCTCCCTCATCTTTTCTTTCTTTTATTTTATTATTGTTGGTCAAAAAGCATTCGTGCATAAAAGCCTGTCATCTTCCGTTTCGATTTCCCTTTTTTCCCTCCTATTTCCAATTGTGATTATTGCACATTTATAGTTTTGAATCGATTTGCATAAAAACATTATTTTTCTCCTTTGATTCGTTTTTAGTGCTTTTTTAAAAACGTGCCTGAAAATATATAATAATAATTTTTTACGTGAAATTGAAACCGAAACAAAAATAATAGCCTTTTCCAAAAAAAAATCGTTTTTTCCCATTTGACACAATTTTTTTCATTCAGTATTAATCGCCAGCTTTTTTTTTTCAGCTCATCTACAGTACTATGGTAAATTTATATTAATAGTTAAATATTTTATTCAACAATGCCGTCCACGCCTTCTTCTTCAACCCCAATATTATATAATTCAAGTTCTCTTTTTGAACATTTTGTTCAAGCAAATACCCTTAAACAAATTCAATCAATATTTTATCAAATTTGCATAACTGAGGGTATTGATTCAACTGATTATGCAAATATTTATCCACTTCTCAGAAAAATTGATGAAGGAAAATCCAATTCCAAAGCAGAAAAATTATGGACATTTTTGGATAAACGTCGAAATTTTGCTGAATATGGTCGACAAAAGATTTGCAAAGATATGAATGTTCTGATAATTGGGGCTGGGCCTTGTGGCCTCAGGGCCGGAATTGAAGCAGCCCTTCTCGGAGCGAAAGTTGTGATTGTAGAACAGCGGGATAAATTCAGTCGAAATAATGTCCTTCATTTATGGGAATTTGTGATTCAAGATTTAAAAGCCCTCGGGGCAAAGATTTTCTACCCCAAATTCTGCACCGGTTCAATCGAGCATATTTCAATTCGACAACTTCAATGCATTTTAACAAAGGTTGCGTTGGTGCTGGGTGTACAGATTTATGATGGAATTTCATTCTCGGAGATTCTGGAGCCGTCAAATGGATCCGGATGGAAGGCAAAATTTGAGCCACATAATCATCTTTTATCTGAATTTCAATTTGATGTCCTGATTGGAGCCGATGGAAAAAGGAATACCCTTCCAGGATTTCCAAAACAAGTTGTTCGAGGAAAACTCGCCATTGGAATTACCGCAAATTTCGTCAATAAAAAATCTGCAGCCGAAGAAAAAGTTCAGGAGATTTCTGGGGTGGCGTATATCTTCAATCAAACATTCTTCAAAGACATGCAAGCCAAAACAGGCATTGATTTGGAGAATATCGTTTATTACAAAGATGAAACACATTATTTTGTTATGTGTGCCAAAAAGCAATCCCTTCTTGCCAAAGGCGTAATCAAGAAGGACAATGATGACATTAATCTTCTGCTGGCAAGAGAGAATGTGGATCAAGAGATGTTATGCAAATATGCAATGCAAGCTGCAGATTTTGCAACAGAAGGTAAACTGCCCCAGCTGGAATATTCAATGAATCATCGGGGACAATGTGATGTTGCAATGTTTGATTTTACGGCACTTTATTCGGCCCTTCATTCAACACATTTAATTGAAAGATACAACAAACCTTTGATTGTTACGATTGTTGGAGATTCCCTGCATGAACCATTTTGGCCAACGGGATCTGGATGTGCCCGAGGCTTCCTTGGAGTTTTTGATGCAGCTTGGATGCTTCGATCCTTCGGGTTGAATCAAATGTCCGCCGCTGAAATTATCGCCGAAAGAGAAAATGTCCTTAAACTTCTTGCTCAAACAACGAAAGAAAAAATGTGTAAAAGTTATCACAAATATACGATAAATCCAAAAACTCGATATCAACATATTGCCCGATCTGTTGAACTACAACAAATTATCGAATGCCAAATTGATTCGGATAATCCATCACATCAATATGACGAATTTCGTCTACCAGCATGGTTCAATGCTAAAGCAAATCTTGATTTTGATCGAAAATGTCGGCTGCTAAGATTTTGTCAACAAGCTTTATCACCTTGTAAAATTAAAATTATTAATTTTAAAGCTTTAAAGTATGTTTTAACATCATTTTAACAGTAATATTTTTAACATTAAATCATTTTTTAGTTGGGCTGATGGTCGAGCACTGACAGCTTTAGTTTCGAAATTCCGAAAAGATCTCGTTGATTATGCAAATTTGTTATCCTTTAATGACCCAGATTACATGTTGGAACATGTTTTTACTACCCTTGAGCATGAATACGGTATTCAAAGGCCATGTTGCAGCCAGCTGGCATGGGCGAATCAAAGTGATGAACGTCGAATTGATTACATTGAAGAAGTATTTAATACACTTCGATGTGATCCGGCTTCCGCGGCACAAATCCTCTCACCGTCAATTGCCAAAACGGCAGCCACAAGAAAACGGGTTAAAAAATTTGATGGAATGAAAATGAAAAGATCTGAGCAGATAAAGCGAAGAGCTGGTGATTTGTTGAATGCCATGGCATCAACATCAGTAATGGAACATCATTCTGAAACTGCTGATGATGAAGAGATTCTTACAGTATCCACTGATGACTCAACACCATCAAAACAAGAATATCGAATTGAATTTCAAACTCCTTCAACAACTATTTTATCAACTTCATCAACCAGCAGCAGCTATTTTCAAACACCTGCCAAAACTTATACTCCTAGGCCAGTGGTGGATAAATTAAATCCAACGATTGTTTGTAAAGTTGAACAAATTGTTAATGGAAATCTTCAACGAGATCATTACAAAAATCTCTATGATGAAAAGCATCGATTGGCTGAAAAATTGACGAAAAAAATGGAGAAAGAAAGCCTTGGAAAAATTGAAGAAATTCTTGAACAAACGGCAAACGGAACACTCATCGATAAAAATCATCGCTGCCAACCTTCGTTAAGCAGTCAAGAAGAAAAGGTTCGTGCTTGTTTTTTATTCACTTTTTTATTGCGCAGCAGCTTCGAAAAAGAACACAGTGCTTTTGGCGCCAAATTGGCTCAATGCTTTTTTTCTGTGTTTTTAAAGTTCCCAAAGAATGGCTGACAATAATTTTACTGCTTCTCATAATTTAGCTTTTCATCTTCAGATGATGCGTTTAAATGCTGCTAGAGCTAGGGATTTTGCAAAAACGGATTTCATCAAAAAGCAACCGGATAAATTTAAAGTAAGTTTTTGAGTGTATAGCTTGCTTTTGCCGTTTTTGAATAGTTTAGTTTGTGTGTTCTAATTCTAAAAATTTCGTAGCAAAAAGAAGTCTTGTGTTGTTTGAAATTAACTTGCGATTCAAAAGCTCATTTTTTACTAATAAGTAAATTTATTGTAATTAAAAAAATTGTTAACAAAACAAAATTTGTGCCATTTCCTTAACTTGAAGAACATTACCTAAAAATCGATATATCTCTTAATCACCAATTCTTTGATGTGCCAACTTTGCTTTATTTAATTCCCTCCTTATCGTATTTTTATTTTTTAGGAAATTGATGAAAAACTTGCAAAAGCTGAAACCATTTTAAAATTCAATAACTTAGCTGGCATCAATACAGTAACCGAACTTCGAAAACAACAACATCCCAAAATCCCTCCACCAACTCCACCAAAACCTTCTGCACCATCAGGATCATTTGATGAAGAACGTGAAAATCGAGCTGAAAATGGAGTAGTTTTTCGTTCAACAAAATTAACATCCCGCCGACCTGTTTCATCCCCTCAGGATTTATATGCTTCAGTTTTGCCGAGAAGAAGGAATCTTTGTGCCCTTTGTGGAATTGAAGTATATCTTGCTGAACAGATGCATATTGATAAATTGATGATTCATAAAAAATGTTTCAAATGCAGTTATTGCCTTCAGCCGTTGAGATTAGGGAATAGCGCATTGGATCGAAGTTTGATGGATCAATTTGGACCAAGATGGTATTGTCAGCAGCATAATATGATTCATATTAGTGAAAAGATTGCAAGAATTCAAAAGAATGAAAATAAACAAGCTGCAACAGATAAAAGTATGTTTCAATTTTGTGGAACAATGGTAGGCGGCAATGCTTACCGTAATCTAGTTAACAGTAATAAGCGAAGTCGCCTACAGTAACCTAGTTTAACATAATAGGGCTAACCGTAACCAATTCTAAAGCATTAAACGATACTGCTTACCGTAATCCAAATTCAAATAAAATCTAATCACAATCAATTTTAGATCGAGCATCTGTAGCTGTAATTCCCCCATCAGCAATGTTACCCTCCCGACCCATGCTTGCCGGCCAAAAACCCTCTTTTTCCAGCACGGAATCAAATTCCTCTTCAATTTATACCACCTCAAATGCCCTATCAAATTCCAATAATTCTTTTGAACATCGCCAACATGATTCCTGTAATTCTCCAACGGCACTTGCTCGTCGAACTTTAGATAGAATGGCAGCTCGACAGGCACAAGTTGATTCACTTGCAACTCCCACAACCCCTTCAACAGCCACAACATCAACAAGAAGACCTTCAACAACCACAATTACAACATCCCCTGAAGAAAGAGTTGAATTTGAATGTTATCGTGGACAAAAAATCAATAATAATGATGACTCTCAAGAATCTGATGGTGGAAAGAAATCACTGGAATCAACAAGTTCAAATGAACTTGAAAGTTCATTGGATGACATTGAATTTATTGATGGCGGAAGTGATGAGCTACAATCCACTGGAGCAAGTTGTACAACAACCGAAGATGAAATGGATGATGAAGAATTATGGTCAGAATTTTCGCAAGTTTTGGAGAATACTCTTGCAAAAGGGGCAAATTGTTCATCGGATGATATTTCCGAACAACAAGCGGTTAAATGGATTGATATCTTTAATCGTCGGGCTTCTTTGCTGAAACAACAATCCCCCCAAACTCCTGAAAGCGTTTATTTTACACCAAAGCAAAGAAGAAGTGATGAAACTCCAATCCGAGAATTTTTCACTCCTGCAACATCATTGAGACCAAGACTAAGTCAAACAAGAATGAAAAGTTTTGAATCTCCAGATGCTGATGAAACATTGAAATTTGATAATGAAAGTAATCACAGTAGTACCCTTCCATCTTCATCTGCTGGTACATATACAACAATTATTTCAACTTCTGATGATTTTGCCTCGCCTTCTTCAACAAAACCATCAATCTTTGATAGTATGCCAAGTATGCAACGTGCCACCCTTTCTTTTGGATCTCGACATCGATCTCGTTCTCCCCCACCTCCAATTCCAGCTCATATAAATCCGCCTCGATCATTTGATACCCCAAAACGGCCCCTTGGAATTATGGCAAAACTTTACAATTCCAATCCAGAAGGCCCAATTTCAGTTGCTTCAAATTCTCCAAAAATTGGTGCATCTGAATCCCAAAAAGAAGCAAATATAATCAATAAAATGAAGAAGCTTCGAATGCGAACCAATGAAAGAAGGGCAACAGTTGGAATTGATTTTGGCACAAAACAAGCCTTAGCTTTGATGGAAGAAACTCAAGAACGTGAAAGAGAAATTGAAAATCGTGAAAAGTTATTCGAAGAAAAGAAGCAACAACAAAATGCCATCAATTCAGGCACAACTACAACAATCGAAATTTTGGATAATACAACCTCATCTTCAAAGCCAACCTTTTACACTCCTACCGAATCAAAACCATCAACAAAAACACGATACAGTGATCCAGATAAACGAAAAGAACGACGACTTCGGTCTCGAACAACTGGAATTCAAAAGGATCATCTTCAAGATGCCATGAAGAAGATCTCCCCGGCACTTGTAGCCTCACCAAAGAATATCAAAAAGGTTCAAAAACAAGCTGAAAAAATTCTTAAACGACAAGAATGTGAACGGCAAAGAACGGCACAAGATGTTCAAAGGGGCCTTGATGAAACTGAAAATCGAATTGCCGAAGTTCAAACTGTTGGAAAAGAACTTGAAAATGCTTTAATCAAAGATCCAAAGAATAATTGGCTTTTGGAGAATTGGCTTCTCTATGTTCAAGAACTTCGACAACTTAAACTTCGAGAAGATGATTTGAATCGAAGGGTAAAAGAAATTAGCATATCTGACGAATACCATAAACTTCGAGGACAACTCAATGAAATTCAACAAGAGCTTCAACCTGGTGAACTTGGTCCAAATATTTTGGTAAGTAATTTTAAAAAAATTTCATATGGATTTCCTAAATCCATCTTTTTCGAATTTTATATATCCACTTTTATCAGCTTTCATAAATCCGTTTAATAATTTTCACATATATTTTTTCAGCTTGAAAAAGAAATCATGAATAAAATTGTTGCCGTTTTGGATGAGCATCAAAAAATCCGTGATGAAATGGATCAATCAATGCGGCATTCGCGAAAGACTGTCTTTGACATTCAAAAAATTTTAAACGATAAAAATAATAATTTCTCTAATTTTGATCCAATTTTTACATCAATTTTTCCACCAAAATTGGATATCTTTTGTTAGATTTTCTCTTTTTTTAAAAGATTTTTAAGAAAAAATGCCCAAAATTGAATGTATAAAATTTTTTTCTTTGCTTTTCTTTGTTATTAATTTTTATTAAAAAATAAAGTGCAACTTTTAACAATTGAAAATTACGGTAGTTAAACAGTATTAACAGTAAACAAAACATTGATTTTACATTGAAAGCAAACACATCAGATAATTTTAAAAAAGTTTTCTTATTAATTTCTGTAAAATTTGCATATAAAAGTGTTAATTGAATTCGTTAATTAATTTTCAAAATTTGCATATGAGCTTGTTCAATGAAGCTTTCTTCGACGAAAATCGATTTCCTTCATTTTGCATTTGTTTACTTCCATCGAAATGGTTTTCGGTCGTGTTCAACTGATTATTTTTGTCCTTTTTGCTGCTGCAATTCCTTGCTTGATTGAAGCTTTAAAATGTGAAAAGGCTGGTATTTGTGTTCCCGCATATGGATTTGATTTCACAAGTGAGTTTTTTTCCTAATGTATGAATACAATAATTAATGCTAGTATTTTTTGCAGAAAATACAAATATTCCAAAAAGTAAATCCCATAAGGAATGTGATGATGGTGTTTGTATTGCATATGGTTGTGTAATTGATAATGAAAAAGTAATGATTGGTGCAGGATGTGTTGAAGATTTTGAAAAATATTGTCCATATGCTGCTTTGAATAGCTCAACACTGGATAATGAAACAATGATATTAGATTCTTATCGATCTGTTCAATTGGGAGATGGATTTATTACAGCATCCTGCAACACTACAAATTGTGCTTTATCCTATTTGAAGTCAACAATCGTAAGTTTTTTTTTATTAAACAAATAATTGCAAATATTTAATTTTAACATTTTTAGAATAACGAGGATTATATCACAGTAACCTTTCTCAAAAATACTTTTATTTCTGGTGAAGTTAAAAAGATTGATTCATGCAAATATGTTCCAACTCCAACAACAACTGCACCGCCTCCAACGACACCATCAAATACTACTACTACTTCTACTCCATCAACAACAACAACGATCCCAACAACGACCCCAAGTTCTGGAAAAATGAATCAAATAATTGGTTTCAAACTTTTTGGAATAATTTTGCTTGGATTAATTCTTGCTCAATTTTGCTGAATTTTATTGATTTTTTCAAATGACTTGTAAATAACTAACATTATTGACGATGTATTTTTTGTCTTCAAATGAAAGCTAAAAATAAATATGATTGGTTTTATTTCTTGTTTTTTTGAAGTTTTTTAATGAGGAACACATTAAAGATTATTCTAATAGAAATCTTATCAATTTTTATTTTTGTTTGAGATTTTTTGTTCTACCTTCGTTTGAGACTTTTGTGACAAAGTTGTGACAAATCATTTGTTACTACTATGTTGTATAACTGACTTTCTATAAAAATCGAATGAGGGGCGAATCACGAAAATTTCAAAATTGTTTTTTCGAGCTGAAACTTTTCATATGACCTCAATAGGGTTCAAGGAGGTGCGCAAAAAATTTTTTTTTCGGATTCGCCTTCTGAATCCTGAGTTATGGAGATCGCTTGCCCTGGGGTCAATTCTTATCCGATTGCTACAAATTTGGTATCGACGGATAGCCCTCGATCAGGGCTACATTTTATGTCTCGGAATTTTTTTTCTTTCGTGCCGGAACCCTCGGATTCAGAAGCCGGAAAATTTCTAGCCTTCAGAAGGCCGTCAAGGAGTTCCGACCCAGAAAATTTTTTTTTCTTAAAACGTGTCTTATTATAAGGGCTAACTATTGGATAAATAAAATTTTTTGGGTTTGACCTCCATGACCCTCAAAAAAATCAAAAACCATCCCCTTTGTTAAAAAACGTCATTTTTTAGTCACTCCCGCAATTGCGTCGCTTTTGTTTCGGCGCTATGGCTGACTGGCTAGTGCGTTCTCTTTTTACCCTCGACTCACAGGTTCGAGTCCTTTCAACGATCTTTTTTTTAAACTTTTTTTTTGCATAAAAACTTAATGCTAATATGTTTTAATTATTAATAAAGGCTAAATATTTTTATTTTCACGATTTTAATTTGTATATGTTAAAAAATAAATGTTTAGAAAATCTTGTAAAAAATAAATTGAGTTAGTTTTTTTAACAAGAAGAACTGCAGTTGTGTTTACATGAATAATTCTTGATCGGCTTCTTGTTGTATTTGCTCAATAGCTAATTCTTCCAAGTCACTGAACATTGGGTGATCATTTATTTCATCTTCGATATCACCTGTAAATTCATTTTTTTGTTTATTTTTTATCAAATATTTTAACAACCTGTATCCTCAACAAGCTGATCAATTATTTCAACATTTTCGGCCCTCTCCTGCTGTTGAGTTAAAATTGCCTCCTGGGCTCTCTTTTCCAGTTTTGACAACTTTCTATTGATGAATGACGCAATTTGAGTGGAGCTTAACCGCTGCTCGGCAGTGAACAGCGGTTTTCCAGTGACTGGATGGGGTTCTCGGCGCATATCTTGGGCAAGCACTATTGGATCAATTCTCCGTTGTCTAGAACTACTTTTATTTTTATTATTCATTGTTTTGCGAGGTGACAAAGCTTTTTGTGTTGAAGCTGTTGATCAGATAGAAGAGTTAACTTTTGAATACTTTGAGACATTTGATGATAACTCTGATACTTTTTTTTACAAAAGTAAAATAAAATATATCAAATACTTGCTAATTTTCGCTTTCCAGATCCGCAGTTATCCTTACACGACCCATCGGAAGAAAACCTAAAAAAAATATCTTACAATTCCTTCTTACAAAGAATAAAATCTGAAGAAAAAAACATTCAAGTGACGAATGCAGCAGATACTCCAATTTATTATGGAAAAGCAGAGGTGGCACATATTGCATATTTAAAGAAACATTGGCAAACACAAGATCATTCCTTTACTATATTTACATGGCTGAGACACTTGTTTTATATGACTCCTCTGAAACAGCTCAGTAAATTTTTATAAAATTTTTTTTTAAATTAGATAATAGACAATTGTTTGGTTTATTGTTTTTAAAGTTCATTTATTTTTTAACATATACAAATTAAAATCGTGAAAATAAAAATATTTAGCCTTTATTAATAATTAAAACATATTAGCATTAAGTTTTTATGCAAAAAAAAAGTTTAAAAAAAAGATCGTTGAAAGGACTCGAACCTGTGAGTCGAGGGTAAAAAGAGAACGCACTAGCCAGTCAGCCATAGCGCCGAAACAAAAGCGACGCAATTGCGGGAGTGACTAAAAAATGACGTTTTTTAACAAAGGGGATGGTTTTTGATTTTTTTGAGGGTCATGGAGGTCAAACCCAAAAAATTTTATTTATCCAATAGTTAGCCCTTATAATAAGACACGTTTTAAGAAAAAAAAATTTTCTGGGTCGGAACTCCTTGACGGCCTTCTGAAGGCTAGAAATTTTCCGGCTTCTGAATCCGAGGGTTCCGGCACGAAAGAAAAAAAATTCCGAGACATAAAATGTAGCCCTGATCGAGGGCTATCCGTCGATACCAAATTTGTAGCAATCGGATAAGAATTGACCCCAGGGCAAGCGATCTCCATAACTCAGGATTCAGAAGGCGAATCCGAAAAAAAAATTTTTTGCGCACCTCTTTGAACCCTATTGAGGTCATATGAAAAGTTTCAGCTCGAAAAAACAATTTTGAAATTTTTGTGATTCGCCAGTTTTTTGTTTTGCTCGATTTTTATAGAAATTGAGTTGTATTCAGGAATTAAGTACTCTCATGTCTGTCTTGTTTTTTTAATATTAATTTTTTGACAAACGTTTTTGAAACTTTTGTAAGTACAGTAATTATCTGTGTTTTTTATCCTTGAATACCCTGCACAAAACACATATATTTGACAAAAACTAAAATAGTGCTGTTATTACAAAATTTATAATGTCTGTACTTTTACAACGATACTTCCCTCTTAAATGTGCCATATCACTCATTTAAACCATCTCAAGCACGTGTGGGGGTTTATTAAACAAAAGTAATCTGTTTTTTACGCTTATTGGGTACAGAATTTTTAATGTCTAATTATTGAGCATCAATTCCAATTAATTCACTAGAGAAATTTTGTAAAAAACAATTATCTCTTTTTTTAATAACTCCACTTTTTTATTATACTTTTTAGTTTATCTGATGCATAAAAAGAACTTTTTTTTAAGACAACGTTTTGTTATTCAAAAAAATCAAAGAAATGGCTTTAAGTTTATTTCTAACGATAATGTTTATCATTGAAATAATTTTATATTCATTTCATTTATCGGTGCTAATTTTAATGATTTGTCAAAGAAAAGGCGCTTTTAAAGGACCATTTTTCAATATTTTCAGAGCTGTTCTACTTGCAGATTTGTTGAGTTTTGCATCGGTTAGTTTCTTTGTTATTGTTATGCAAATTCATCTAAAATTATTAAAATTTCTTGACCAAAGAATATCATAAATACAGGAAACAGTTAAATTACCAGCATTTTTGCACTATGTGGGAAGATGATTAATAATTTCTGTCTGGGAAAAAACTGTCATTTTTTAATCCAAGTTGAAAAGCTTAAAGTCCAAACATTTATAAACATACTTTTCTGAGAAATATAACGTAGATAGATATTTCAGATTACCTTTACACAAAAGCTACGTTTAATTCCAGAATTTTTGGATTTCTTTATAAAAAATATGTACATTATGGATATTGATTTTGGGCTTGGAAGTTTTGCAACAGCTTTGCAGTTTTTTGGGCATCTTTTATTAGCTTTTAATCGATTCACAATTATTTGGTTCCCACTTAAACATTCAGAAATTTGGAGAAGGCAATGGTATACTGTAATTGGAATTATAATTCTACCATTTTTATGTGTTGTTTGGAGATTTAATGAACCTATAATTTTTGTAATTAATCCAGATAAAAGTGTATCAGCAATGTTCAAAAATTCTTGGGCAACAAGAATTAATCATGTCTTATCTTCTACAGTATACTTTACAACTACCGTAATTGCAGCAATAATAAATTTTTTGTCATTTGTTAAATTTTTTATGCGAAAAAAGAGCAGCAGCAACAGCACAGCATTGATTAATATTAATGAAAAGAATTTGTTGTGTAAGTTTTAAAAAATTAAGGTCAAAATTTCAATTATAAAATTTTAGATGTATCTTTTATAATTTTTATTTCGCAATTAATTCGAATTTCTTTTAATGCTGGAAATGTATTTTTTGTGTCGAACAATGACATAATTATATTTTTGAATACAATTCTACCAATTTTAAATGGCATTTTTTCATGGACTGGAAGCATAACTTTGCTTATTTTAAGGTAATATTTTTGTTATAAGCTATTAATACTGACAAAAGTACTTTTAGTTCATCAACTCGAAGAGCATATAAATCATTTTATTTTTGCAAAACGAATGTCCAAATTGCATCGTCCAATCAGCCGTCACCAGTTGTTGTTGAACGAAAACTGTTTTAAAGGGAAAAAATTATTTTTAGTTGAAATAAAACTCGAAATATTACTTGCATAATTTATTAATAAATTTGAAATGGAAAGAGCTGTGCTAACTTTTAATAATAATAAAAACCTTATACGCAAAACAGCTTCCTTTAATTTCGTGTTTTGATAAAAAAATATGTAATTGCAAATAAATTAAATGTTATTTTTGAAAACAAGTTCAAATTTTGCCAAAACTTCCTACGCACTTCATCACAAAATTATCACAGTTTTTTAAAAATGACAAAACTAGATATAAAAAATGGATGAAAAAATGCAAATTCCCAGAAAGTGGTTCCGATGTCTTCGATTTTGTATTTGAAACAACCGTGGAAAAATAAAATTTGTTTATTTATTTTTTTCGTTGCCAATTTAGGAATCCTAATTTGTTGCTGGAACACAGTATACTACGTTTTTTAAATAAAATAGAAAATTCTATGCAAATAAATAAAATTTTAATTATCCTCAAAAACTGCCAGAAGCATTCGTGAGAAATCTGAATTCAAATTTTAAGTTTCTGTTTAATTATTTTGTTGATTTGAATCCAGAATTCTGGTCGAACAACTTACGAAAAAAGAGAAAAATTTAATTAAAGCAGAAAATACGTGAAAAATAAAACTTTAACAAAATGTTAAAATGTTACCGTATCTTTTTCCTGATTAAAAGAACACACGTTTAAAATTGTTGAAAGTGAATAATTAAGAAAACACAATGATGTTTTTTTTTTCGTCCAAATGTTTAATGATCTTTAAATCCTAAAAATTATTCTAATTAAGCTTTATTTTGTTAATTCATGAATTTGATGAATTAACAGAATGGTAAATAAACAATCTTTGAGGTTACAGATTCCTTTGCCAATGTGACATGAATTTTTTTTTGGCATTTTGTTGACATTTAAATGTTATTCATTAAAAAAATTCCTTTGCTTTTTGAAAGTCATTTTTGGCATTTTTGAATGTGAACAAAAAAGAAGCTACAAACTTGATTTTACGTATCAAACAAAAACATGAATTCCATGAATTACAGATAATTGGATACAAAAATTGACGAAACAAATATTCACAATGTTTCAATTAATTTTTTTTCTTGCCTGAAAGATCCATGGGAAGAAAATAAAAGTTTGTACTTCTGTTTTTTAAAAGCATCAGAATAATTTTTTTACAACCCCACCAACCACTACAACTTTGAAAATATAAGATTGATGTTTTTTGATTAAATATAATTTTTTTTTATATTTTATATAGTTAAATTTTTTAATATTTGGAATAAATGTAATAAAAATGCCGTTAAGTGATTATTTGATGATTCTTTTAATCATTGAAATAATTGTTTATTCATTTCATTTTTCAATGTTGGTTTTGATGATTGCTTTAAGGAAAAGCGTTTTTCAAGGACCATTTTTTAAGCTTTTTAAAATGGTCCTTTTTGCGGATTTAATGTGCTTCATTACGGTAAGTTGAAATACAAAACATACACTTTTTGATACAAAATGGTTAAGCAATATGCAAATTTTATATTCTTGTTTAAGTATTGAAACTCTGGGTTTAATATTTTAACTTAAATTTACTTAACAAAACTATTTTTTGGATAAAGATAAATTACAAATTTGCATATTACTATACCATGTCCTTGTTTATATATATACTGTAACACATTTAACAATTTTAGATTAATATTGCTCAAAAACTTCGATTAATTCAATTTTTCTTGGATTTTTTTATCGATAACATGTATGTGATTACTGGCTCTTTGGTCATTAACAATTACGTCACTTCGATGCAATTTGTTGGGCATTTACTTCTTGCATTTAATCGATTCACTATAATTTGGTTTCCAATTTCATATAATAGAATTTGGGAAAAACCATGGTACATTTTTCTGCTGTTGATAATCCCATTTTTGCCGATCTGTTGGAGACTTTTTGAACCAATCGTATTCAAATTTGCTGCAGATGGAAGTGTTTCAGCTGCAGTTTTTGTGAATGCAGATGTTGCAAAATTGAGTAACATTTTATCATCAACTGTTTATTTAACAACAACCTCTTTGGCGGCAATTTTAAATGTTGCATCATTTTTGAAGTTTATCGTTCATAAACATAATCATGCTTCAAATATCAATCTTAAAGAAAAACATTTACTTTGTAAGTTTTAAGGATTGATTATGCAAATTTTGTTGATCTTTTTGAACATTAAAAATAACAATCTAAGTTTTAGATGTATCATTTGTGATTTTTATTTCCCAATTTCTGAGAATTACTTACAACGTCAATGGCATATTTTTTGCATCGAATTTTGAAATGGTTTCATTTTTTAATACCATTTTGCCAATTTTGAATGACACTTTTGCATGGAGTGGAAGTATTACTTTACTTATTTTAAGGTTAATTAAATTTTAAAATTTTGCTCCAAAATTAATTCATATAATTTTTAGTTCCTCAACTCGAAAAGCATATAAAATGTTTTATTTATGCTTATCAACTGCTGTTTTGAAGGCATCAAAAGCATCAAAAGTGTCAAAAGTTTCAACAATTCCAAAACGATTTCCAACTGTTATTTCAACTACACATTAAATTTCCGTTATCCTTTTTTAAACATGGACTTGTATTTGTTAAATTTGCATAAGTTTAAAAATAAACTCACTAAAAAGTTTTGTAAAGAATTTTTCTTGAATTGCTCTAAAGTCATTGGACCCATAAATGGGCAGTATTGAAATAAAAATCCAAAACACAATATTTGCTAATTTTGAAAGCATTGTAACTACGTAGTTATTGAAAATGTCATGTAGTTTTGCATTCAACCATAATATTATATAATATTATTACGAAGGTAAAACTTCATTAATTTTACATTTCAAACTTTTAAATGAAAGAAGACTTGAGAGATAATAAAAATGACGTAAAATACATTATTTGCATCAAATGGAATCCTTGGACCATTACATTAAAGATGCTTTTATCGATAAAAAGTTGGAAACAAATATTTCCAGCCTTATTGAATCACTTTATGCTTCGACAGAAGATCCCACATTTTCTAGCATATCTGATATGATTTCAAAAACGTTGACCGAAGCTGAATCTAAACTATGGGGATGTTTTATTACTCAAAATCTCAAAAATCCATCAAAAAATCCTTTTATTCCTGCCCAATTTATTCATTACGAATTTCTACTTCAATCTGGAATGAAATGTTCCATCGTTGTTTTTAGGCAAATTATTCCGGTTTCAGATAATTCAATGCTACCATGGGAAGAATTAAAAATTCAATCAAACTTTAACAACTTTGAACTTTCAAAACTGAAATCATTGTTGGAAGAATCAAAATTTAAAGAACATGGAAAATTTCAGCAAACAATTCCCAAGGATATATTTGATACTTCCAATTACATCATTCTTGAAAGATATGAAATTGAAGGAATGCATTTGCTTAAAAGACAATTTCCTCTCATGAAATATTTTTTAATTGAGTATAAAGGCTTCAAAACTTGTGTTATTTGTTTTGAATAAAAACTTTGCCAAATTTTTTTTTGCAATTTGTGTTTAAAAAGTATGCTTTTATTATTGTAACGTAATATTTGCGACGGTTTTAATTTATTTCCTTTATTACAGTACCTTTAAAAACAGTTGCTGTTCAAAAGTGTACTCCATTGTCATTATCCAATTCTTAAATACAGCTACAGAAAAAGCTCCAAACATAGCTCACACATACGCATGCATTATCTTCATTGATGTCCGGTAACAGACAAAGATCATTTTTTGCAGCATCTTATCAGAAAAACAGTAAATTTTATTGATTAAAATTTTAAATGAAGCATTTTACCTTCAAAAAAGTGGCCGCTTTCATTGTCTAATTCTTGCAAGCAAAGAACAATGTCTGCTTTAATTCTTTGTTTTCTATTTGCATTTATGCAAATTATTTCCGCTTCAGATCCAATGAGATGCACCGAAGTTTCTGTGAATAACTTTGAATATGGCCCTGGGGATTACGATAATAATTTAATCATGTCTGCCACTTTTAAGTTATTCTATGTTGAAAATCAAACAAATATTATTCAAGTTAGTGATATAATTGCCTGGGATTACAAGGAAAAAAAACCTGCTTCCCAAGTTTGCGGCGATATTTTATCGAATTGTACCAGTGATTTTACCGTACCCTTTAATATTACCGTAACCGATAATTATTTTGGTCTTTGGGGCGATTTTATTGAAGATGGTGGAATGCTTGAAGAAGATCTCACATTTTGGTATGGATATTCAGAAAAAGGAAATATCAATCATCCAGATGGGACACTTTTTACAACTGATAATGCATGTGTGCTAAATAATTATGATGGAAATCGAATGGTTCAATGTTGTAATTCTTTCATCCCCGTCCCAAAAGCCCCAGCTGGAAATTTTCCAAAATGTAATACTTTCAAAAGTCGAGTTTCAATCTTAAATGTCAACGATAATTACAGTATCAATTCAACTTCATCTTTAACAATTATGATTTTGGATGATAATTCTATTTTGACTTCTGATTTCAATGCTACAGATGGCATCTTATTTACATATGAAATTAATAGTTGTGGTGGAATTGAGTTGAAGTAAGTTTTGTCTTCTTAAAAATACGGTAGATTGAGATCAAAGCCCCCAGGCTATACATTTATGCAAATTTTATTTGAAATGTTTCAGTGAAGAAGCCTGCTATTTACCAAATGTTGATTACAAAGCTATTGTATCAGTTTTTATTGATCCCCCAGGCACTGTTGAACCAACAATCGGAAAATGGATTATTCGAGATAATTTAATGTTATCTTCTGAAGGTGTGCCATTTACAGCTAAAAATAATTGCCAATACTACAGAGAAACAATTGATGAAGATCAAGTTTTAACAAGTTCATTCTGTTGTTCTAAATTTGATAATTAATATATGTAGTACTTCTAAAAAGACACTTCTTGTTTAAAACAAGATTCAAAAGAGATTATACAAATAAAATATTTTAATCAAGTTATTGATCATGTACAAAAACAAAAGTTTATTATTACTGCATCTATTCAACATTAAATGAGTAATAGTGATACAGTAAAAAAATGATATGTTGTCAAAACTTTCTTAATTACTGTAAAACTGATACGATTTTCAAGATATTTTTGTTTCCGTAAAGTTTTCACAAGTTGATAATCTTTATTGTAAATATATTTTACTTTTATCATTGAAAGCAGTAGTCCTGTTTATCAATCTTGATGACGTTTGCTGCTTATCATCATCTATAATATAAAAACAAATATATTTTTTTACATACAGAACTAATTTTAAAAAATTTATTTTTCATTTCTTTTATTTTTTCAAATGTTTTTTCCAGTATTAGTTTTTACTCTTTTACATTTTTCTATAGCTGAAAATGTCATTATTTGTGATGCAGTAAAAGTGATAAAGGTTAAATCAAATTCAGGTCCAATTTTCATTGAATCACCAAATTATCCATTATCAATGACCCATCTTTTTTCATCATCATTTAAATGCAGATATAAAAAACGGAAAAAAAGCTAAAAAGAGATGTAAATTAAAGAAACTTAAGGATTGTACTTTGGCCTTTATAATCACAACAGGATATTTAAAGCATGCTATTTTGTCATATTCTGATAATAAAAGGTATGTTACTTTTTGTTCAAAAATTTCGTAAAGATACATAATATATTTAGCACTGAACTCAAAGCCACACAATTACCTTTCATCAAAGATTACAATTTGCAAATCTCGAATACCACTAACTTTACACTTCTCTTTACAAATACCTCTGTAACATCATGGAATGGATTCCAAGGATATGTAACATATGAAAAATCATCAAAATGTCCATTTACAACTAATCCTTTCTTTATTAAGAATGAAACACAAGTTATTTATATTAGGACCCCCTACAGTAACAATTTGAAAAAAGGTAAATTCATTAGCCTTTAAAATTAAATATGCAAATTATAATTTGATAATCGTTTCAGAGGTTTTGTGTAACTGGAATTTTCGTGGTCCAAAAGGATATGGTTTCAAGTTTTACGTTATTCATCAATATGACTCCAAAATAAACATATCAGTTACAAATAGTTCAAACTATGATATTTTAAAGTAAAATAATCAGTTATAATAAACAAAAAACACATTTTAATTACATTTGCAGAGGCTATGGTTTGAAAAAAAGAAAAGTATATTATAATAGCGATAATTTTTTAACTATTAATATTTTAACAAATCAATTATTTGAAGCTCATGTTTCTATTATCAAGAATAAATGGGAAGTAGTATCCGCTGGTTGTACTCGAAGGTATAACGGTTTAACGGAAATTTGGAGTAATCTTGGGGAAAGTGCCTATCCAAATAATGCCGAATGTAACATGTCAATTGAAATACCACCCAACACATTTCTTGCAGCATCGCCTCTAAAAATTAGAATTGAACAGCATGTTGACAGCATTAATTTTATTGATACAAACAATGAAATTCATGATGCCAGTGGATGGTATGTTTTTTTCAAGTGTCGTTTTTAGTATATAAGACGGCTAAACGAATTGTGATTTACGGACTCGATAAAAACATGACGTTTGAAGTCGTTTTGGACCATTTTTTTTTCGCTATACTAACGTAAAAAACGTCTCACCGAAATTTCCAAAACATGAAATCAGTTTTTATTTCAATTCTGCCTCAAAAAAATTTTTTTTGAGGCAGTTTGGACGACCAAAGCTGAAGCGGCTGTTTTATTTGTGGACTGAGGCAGATTTTAGAAAATGCTAGAGTTTATGTAAATACAAAATTCAAACAGTAAAATGGGTTATTTTTAAAGATCTGCCTCAAGTTTTTTGCAACCTCTTGGACTTCGCAAAAATTGCCTCAAAACTTTTGAGTCAAAAGTGACGCAAAATTCTGATAAAATAGTGCCTCAAAGGTGAGGCAGTTTTTCAACAGAAAATTACCTCACCTTTTTGCCCCGCCGAGGAACCGAACCCGATACCTCCGGATCCAAAAACGAACGCGCTATCAACTGAGCTATTTGGTCAACGTAATTGCTTCCGTAAAAAATTTATACACCAAGAACATTTTCTCAACGAATTTATTGTAGGCAACATACCATGTTGGAAACTTCCAATTCTTTCTATGAACATTATGCAACATATGCATTCTATTATAATCCAAATAATGATGACAATAATACTGTCAAAGGTTTATTTCATAGTGACGGCAGCATACAAAATGAAGGCTTTGAAATTGCTTTTGATATTATTGGTAACAATTTAATATTTCTAAAAAGATTACAACAACACAATTTTATTGTATTAAATTTTTAAGAATGCCAATGCGCTGAAGAAATTATTACCGTGCCTTGTGAAGAAGAGCTTGAACTCCCAATTACATTGGATGGTTATAATTTATGCCCAAATATGACCTGTAATTTTGTGGTAAGAGAGAAGTATTCTCTCAAACTTAAAGGGAGCGGCCGGGATAGAAGAAATAGATTTTTGTTAGTCCATGTGGTCCCAGCCCGAAAGCTCTCTACTAATTGAGTAAAAAAATTTTTTTTGGAGTATTAAAATTTTTTTTTACTCGATTAGTAGAGAGCTTTCGGGCTGGGACCACATGGACTAACAAAAATCTATTTCTTCTATCCCGGCCGCTCCCTTTAAATAAAAAAAACTGTTTTGTCAAGGTTAGCGTTGATTCATCGTGTGCCACCAAGAATTTGATTTTTGAAGTTCTGCTAACTGAGTTTCCTGGTAATATTGGTTTTGAAATTACAGCTGATGATGGAATATATTTTGATTTTCAAGATTACGAAGTTAGCTATGCGACTGAAGCATTAACGATACTTTTTATGCCAAAACAGATAAATACAATAAGATTTTTTCGATTAACTGATTCATTTTTTGGACTCTCGGAATCAGCTTATTTTACATTGAAAGCAGTTGAAGGTAGACTTATGCATTGAAAAGTTACTGTTTTATTTTCAAAATACGATTATAGAATCTACTATTCAAAGCACTGTCATTTTATCAAAAGAAAATCCAATTTTTAAAATTGATTTTTTAGTTGCTGAAGTTAATTCCTTTTTCTTTATTGAACTTTCAGATGAAAGGGTAATAATTATTACATATTACACATAAAATTCATTTTTAATTTATTTAAAAATGCCATAATTTTGATATAATTTATTCATCTACTTGAGAAAAGCATAATTTCTATATAATTTTAAATACATGATACATTTTAGATGAAAAGTGGTGATACTTTCGAAGTATCGCTATCAAATGTGTATGATCTATTTGGCTTCTTATTATATGAAGACAAAACATTAAAAACTATTATACCTTCAATGGAAAAGTATGTCAACTGTTTACAGATCCCTTAAAATTGGCGAAATTGTCCGTTCTCGTGATAGACGATTTCTCTTTACTGAAATTGAAGAACGAACAGCTTCCAAAATAGTGTTCATTTCCCCCCCCGTTCCCCGCGGGGATCCCCGCGGGGACGGGGACGGGGATGTCCCCGCTCCCCGTCCCCGTAAGATTTTCGTCCCCGCTTTTATCCCCGCTCCCCGTCCCCGCAACATTTCGTCCCCGTGAAATTAAAAATTCATTGTTTTTGACTATTTAAAGGGTCGGATCAGCTGTGTTATGTGATAAAAATGACACTTCCTCTCATTAATTATCGATTCTGGGAATTTTGGAATTTTCCCGTCAAAATTCCAAAATTCCGTCCCCGTCCCCGTAAAGTTTTCATCCCCGCGATTTTTCCCCGTCCCCGTCCCCGCTTCATTTTATCCCCGTTTTTCATCCCCGTCCCCGGGATTTTCGATTTACGGGGGGGGGGGGAAATGAACACTATTCCAAAATCTGAAACATTGTATATTCTTGAAATTTTATAACTTTTTAGGTTAGAAGAAATATTAAAAAATGCTACTACTATTGCAATATATATTACAGAGAAAATAGATTTTCGATTAGTTTTAAGAGTAAAAAATGGTAAGCTTTTGATACATTTAAAGTTTTTAAATTTTAAACACACATAAAAGAAATAAAAAGTGTCTACTCTAAATTTGCATAATATTTAGCTCACAATGAAAACTGTGTTTTTACGAATAACGTTGGCCTTCTTTCGGGTGAAAATTTTATCACGACTGCAATGGCAAAATCATCAGGATATTGTGAGCTAATTTTGCATTCTGAAAAGAATGGATATTATATTGACGATATTTGGACAAATTCCGAAGAAAATATAATTACAAAGTATATTTCACCAAACAATACGGTATTTGTTACACATTTCAAGTTCGTGCTTTTTTAGGGTCATTAATTTTAAAATGATTATAATTTTAGTAAAACGACTTCAACCTACTGGCAAAAAATTAAAACTTTTGCATCTTTTACCACCTTTTCACTTCCACCAAATTCAAGTATAATTATTTGGACAACAGACAGCAATACTATTGATTATATTACATTTAAAAACGAAAAAATTTTATCATTTTTTGAGACACCAAATTTTGGAAGCTTTGAAACATATACTGACGATTACTATATTGACCTGTATAATATTTTAAATCAAACAATCATGTTTCAAGTTCAATATTTTGATATATCACCTGAGGGGTGGCTGCATATTACTGATGGAAATAATAAACAACACGAGTAACGTTATTCTTTTCCTAGAGAAATTTTATATTTTTTTATCGGACGTTTTAGTTTAAAAGCGGTTGGAGACAAAGCAATTTTCCAAGATGCAATTTTATATGTTGGATATTATGAACCAAATGAGGGATATATGGGAGCTCGAATTGGAATTTATTCAGTAAATGAAAGTGATTAAATTAGTTTTTTTCTTTTAATTGTCAATAAACTTTTATTGTTGTGGTGTTAAGATATATCGTAAATTGCCATCTTTTGGTTAAGCCTGGAAATAATATCAGAATTGTCAAAAAATAATTTCTTTTGTTTAGGGAGACGCAGGGAACACTTTTTTCTTGTCTTTTTCCTTTTTTTTCTTCGTTACCGTAACGAAAAATGAAATTTGCGCATCTTTTTTTAAAAGATTAATAGTCTGACCTACCAGACGTATTTTTTTACGCTGATTCCGAATATGCTATTTTCGAAAAAGTTTTTTCTGTAACAAATACCTAAAATTTGCATTTTTAGATGTTTTTTAATTTTTTGGTCGACCATTCATCCGCATTCATTAACGAGCTTAGTACCACCCGATAGCTATTAAAAAATTACATCTTCATGCAAAATTACCATAGCGCGAAAATGCGCGGTGAAAAGATAGAGCTAGATTTGTATAAAAAATGCTTGAAAAACAAAGGAAAGAAAAAGAAAAGAACTTTTTTTTCAACGCGCGTCAAAAAAATGCATTCTTTTTTGCAAAGAAAGGAAAAGGAAAAAGTGTTCCTTTTTTTCGACGAAAATTTTTTATTTTGTACAATTTTTAATAGCTATTTTCGGCATTTTAACTATTTTTAATAATTTTTTTGATTTTATTTTCGGCTTATTCAGGTCTGAAAGTACCTTGAACGAACAATAAAATAATTTTTTTTCAACTTTTGTATTTGAGCTGCCTCTCCCTACTCTTGTTATCCATAAATTTTTTAAAACTTTTTCAATATTCAATCATTCTCCCGAAATATTATTGGATTTACAAAATTTAACAGACTTTTTAATAATCATGGCTTTCTTAACAAAAAAATATGGAAATAATTTATGTTGAAAAAATGTACATATTTGCATCAACTTTAATGCCATTTTTGGCATTCGGTTTCCTCCATTTTAGAAAATCTGATGGACAAATTAATTGTTAAAGGAGGCGGACGGTTTGATACTTTCTTTTTCGAAAAAGTTCGGAAAATTCAAACGAAAAAAAAACGTTAGAAAAATAAAAAAGTATCAAACCGTCCGCCCCCTTTAAGGAGAGGATGCAGATTCTATTTTACAAGTGTTTAATGTTTGAAGAATAAAATCCAGATCACTGATATTCTTTTATCTTTCTGTAAAAATAAAAAATGGTTATAGTTTATAAATTCGATAAGCTAGAGTTTATTGAGTCGATAGATTGCAAATACCATAGAAAATTTAAAAAAAGGTTTGAAAAATTTTCATGATCTGGCCCACTCAGAAAGGTTTACATTATTTTTAATAATGACTACTTTTTTCTGTGATAGAAATTTTATAAAGGAAAAAATATTTGATCAATGTTTTTTGCAATTTGTTCAAGAAAGTTAGCTCTTTTGCATTTTTTGACTAAGCCATAATCCGTTCCTTTACTCTCAAAATTTATAGTGTTGGTTTTTGTTTCTTGAGTTTTTGAAGCGCGAACTACATGTACGTACATACATGTTTTTTGAAGCGAAGAGTGTTGCTTCAATAAAACACGAAGAAACCGTTTTTCCTGGCCAAAACAATGTGCGGCCAATTTCTTTTTCTCCGTTAAAACAAATGAAAAAGAATGACTCATTTTTTTTTTACTTTTTCGTGTTTATAGCTGACGTAAATAAATAAAAAGAAAATGTGGGATTGATTCATCGCTGCTGTGATTTGTTTCTACTTTGAACAAGAAAGAGGAATGTTATTTTTTGTAAAATATCAACACACAAAAAAACCAGTTCTTTTTACAGGCAAAAAATTGCGGTGTTTTTCTTTTGTTTGTTTTTCTGATTTATTGATTCTCTCTTCCGTTTTATTAAAAAAACGTGGCTTTGCCAGGTTTTTTAGCCTTTTATTTTTTATTGTGTTTTTGGTAACTTTAATCTTTTATTTTCTATAATGCATTTCTCGGATTTAAATTATCGCTAAATTTCAATTTTTAAATTTTGTTGACTTTTAGCCAATCAAAAAAAATGAGTATTTATCCCCCTCAACCACAAAATAATAATGTTGGAACCTTCCATGGTGGGAGTTTCAAAATTGAACACCGTGACACAAATACACTTCTTGGGGTGATGTTACAACCCAATGCAAAATTTCATGCCCAACCTGGAGCAATGGTTGCAATGTCGCCACAAGTTGAATTAAAAGGAAAATCAAAATTTACTTTCAAAAAAATGTTTACCGGTGGGGAAATGGCTGTGTCGACTTATACCGGACCAGGAGAAATTCTTCTTGCTCCACCAATTTGGTAAGTTGCCAAATTGGAGGTATTTATATTTGACAGATATATAAGAAGTTATCGGAAACATAGAATTTGCATTTTTGTAAGCCAAATAGGGTTTAATATTTGAATTAATTTTTTGAATGTTGGCTTCAAAAAATTAGTTACCAAATTTTTGATTTTAGCCTAAAATTTTTAGGGGTGATATAATTCCATTACAATTAACCGGAAATAATCAATGGAAAGTTGGAAAAGATAATTTTTTGGCAATGTCGGATGGAGTTGTTAAAGAAACAAAATCACAAGGTCTTGGAAAGGCACTTTTCTCTGGGGAAGGACTTTTCGTTCATCATGTTTCTGGACAAGGTGTATTTTTTGTTGATTCTTTGGGTGCCATTGTTGAAAGGCACCTTCAACCAAATGAACAATGGATTGTCGATAATGGACATTTGGTGGCATGGAATTGTGCGTATGCGATTGAAAGGGCCGGATCTGGGGGATTAATGTCAAATATGCTCAGCGGGGAAGGACTTGTTTGTCGATTTACTGGTCCTGGAACTGTTTATATTCAGGTTTTTATAGTTTATTGATGTTGAATGTTTAAGGTAAAGAATGAATTATTTTTTAGACTCGAAATCCAGAATCCTTATCAGCATGGATAAAAGGTCATGTTACAACTGCATAAATATTATCACTGTTATCACTGCACAAAAATGACTGATTTTAAGCAGGTGCTTGTTATAATTTTTTAAAGCCCAAAAACTTTTTAAAAAACTGCTTCTTTAAATTTTGTTATTTATCAAAATGTAAAAGTTATTGTTCCTATTTTTTCGCATTTAAAAATAAAATCAAAAGTTTACTGTATTCTACTTTCTTCAAATGTATTGTTTTAAGCATCTTTTTATCTTAAGTCGGATTTAGCAAACTATTTATTAATTACTGATAAAACAAGAAAAATTATACAAAATGTGACATTTCTGTGGTGATTGCATCTAATAAAGGGTTATAAATTAAGCTTCAAGAGCTTCAATTTAATTTAAGGAGTTGAACATCCAAAAATCATAGCATTGGTAAAAGTGTACCCCGCCGGAGGGGAAAATGTACCCGAAGCACCATCACATGTGATATCTTCAGACATACGAGACATTGTTTTGACGCCATCACCGTTGCTATCAATAAATACAACACAATTTGCTCCAGAACATTGTATAGTTCTGATGCCATTTGCACATGTTCCAATGCTTGGATTTTCACACATTGCTGTTGGATCATCAAATGTTGAAAGTTCAACAGCATTACAGGGACCACATCCAGCTTAAAAAATATGCAAATTGGAAAAAATATAAAAAGTTTAGTTTTAAGTTTTTGAAGTTTTTGGAGACAGCGTCTTAGATAAGTTTTTTAAAGGTAAAACCTAATTTATGGGCTGTATCTTGAAAAAAAGTCTTTAAATGTATAATTAATTATATTATCTACCATTGCGATTGAAAAAAAGAACAATTTAACTTTAAGAACTTTATTAAAATCATACCACCAGGAGAAGGTGTTGGCTCCATCGGAATAATTATAGCTTCATTCCCATTTGGGGGTGTTCTTAGACATCCATTTGTAACCTTTGAAAAAAATATTAATGGAATCAATAAATAAAAATCAGACATTCGCATTTTTCAATATAAAAAAATGAAAGTGATAGGATACAACTTTCTGTTATCTTTTATCTTTTTTTTGGATAAAACATTTATCTTGAAAGAAAGGTCACATCTAAAACCATGAATTAAAAGAAAATGTTTTTGTTACAAAATATTATCATTTTTTAAAACCCGATTTTTAAAAAAGTGTGTTCGCTTAAGTTTTTTAATCCGAGAAAAAGAAATTTTTGATTGATATTAATCATCTCTGTTTTATACCATATTCTATAAAATCAAACAAGTTTAATTTTTGTTTATATGGTTGTTAAACGAAAATTAAACTTGTTTTAAACAAATTATTGTTTGGGTGGCAAAGAATATCCTTAAATATGATAGGTGACAAAAGAATAATGCCGTTTTGGGAAAACTTTTGTCAAAACGTTTAACTCTGAAATGGATGTTTCTTTTTGTGCCGCATTTGTTCCTGATTATCAATTTCTCTACCGTAACAGCTTTCAATGATGAAACTGTAGGTTCTATTTTTTATGTTATTTAAAACTTTTTTTTATCCATTTAAGAGCATTGTTAAAACTTTTGTAACATCACTTTTATGATACAATTGTGTTTTCTGTAAAGCAATTTTTGATTTTAAAAATACCAAATCTTTTCATGCTTTTATTCGTTTCAGACTTTTTGTTTTTCAGCTTTAAAATTGTGTGATTCAACAATCGCTTTTGAAAGCATGAAGTTTTCCTTTCATTTTCAGTTTTTTCCTTTCATAAAAAATGATTCATACTTTTGTATAATTTTTAATTTATTTTTTTATTTCAACATCTAGAACAGTAACAATTTTTTGAAAGTTGTTTCTGTTCTGTAAAGAGTTTTAAAAATTGATAACATAAATTCTTATGGCTTCATCTAACACGGATAACGGGAATACAAATTTGCATAAACATGTGCTTAGATATTCTGATATTGATTGTCTTAAAAGAATATCCTCATCTCATATGTCCATTGATATTTATGCTAAAAATGATAATGGGGATACAGCTTTAAAAATTGCTGTTGAAAGAAATTTGTATAAAACGGTGGAATATTTATTAAAAACAACATATTTAAAAGATCGAGACATAGATCCTGAACTTGATTTGATGCATGTTGCAGCAAGGCATAATTATTTTCAAATTATTTCAACATTTTTGAAGGTAAGAATAAAGTAAAAGAAGAAAACAGTTTAAATAATTTAATTGGAAAATAATTTTTAGTATCAAGTATGGAATCCAAATTCGTATGATTGCTCAAATTTTTTTGGTTTTACACCCCTCATGATTGCGGCAGCCTTTGATAATTTAGAAGCTTTTGTGGTAAATAAAATCCTTCCATGGTGGAAAAATATTAAATAATTTTGTACTTTTTTAAGGTTTTATTTGAAAGTGGAAAGACATCATTTTACCAAAGATCATGCATGTATATTAATAATAGGAGTATGAATGCTTTTGTTGCCGTCATTTTATCAGGTTCTTCTCGCATCATAGAAGTATACGATGATAATTAAAGATCTTGACATTTAAAATACTTTTTTTAGTATGTGGTTCAAAAGGACTTCTCAGAAATAAGAGATGCTTGTATGGACTATGGATCAAATCTGCATACACCTCTTCATACGGTTGCAGCAACAGGGAATGTTAAAATTTTTAAGGTAAAAATATTCAACCCAATCCATTGGCATTTAACATAACCAGGTTCCCCCTTAATTTAAATACCTTTTTTGACATAAAACAACATGCCAGAGGCTATGTAATGGATTGATAAAATTAATATTTAATGATTTTTTATAGCTGATTATATATTATTTCTACCAAAATGTGAACCCTTTGAATGAAAACCTAGAAACACCTTTGAAAATTGCAATTAAAAATGATTCCATCGACATTGCTGAACTTTTACTGCATTATGGCGCCACAAAGACCTTGTCAATTGATGACCGGAAAAATATATTTTTTTGTGTTTGTCAACAAAAAAATGTTGAAACTTTAAAACTTTTTTGGGATGATTTAAAGATGCATTCTCTTCATCGCCGTGAATATTATGGCATTTTACAGTATGCTTTTATTCGGGCAATCCGAGAAAATTTTGATGAAGGCGTTAAACTCTTTTTAAATCAAAATGACTGGAAAAATATTATTCGATTTCAATGGGAGAAGAACTTTGATGGAGAAGATAATGCAGAAAGTCCTATGCAAATTTTAATTAAAAGTATGCCAAAAATGGCTCAAATTGTTTTGGATCAATGTGTTAATAACAGTATTAAAATTAATAATGAAACTTATATTGATTTTGATTATGAATTTATTGATGATAGATATTATCTAGCAATAAAAGAGGGATTTCGGGACGAGGGTAAGATGTTTTTTTGAACAAAAATATGTTTTTAAAAAATTAATATCACTTTTTACAGTAATGTACGAAGGCCAAAAGTATGATAAATATTATCGAAACAATAAAGATTTGGAAAAGATATTTGGACCACCTCCTAGAAGTGTAACGAAAGTGATTAAGGATATTCGAATTGCTGGCGATGATCCGGATCGCATCTTTGAAAGGACAACTTTTAATTTAAAATACGGTGCAGAATGCCGAGAAAAGAATTTTGAAAAATATGTTGCCAATTGTCCATTAACAATTATGGTAAGAAACACAAACGATGAAATTGAACCTATATCATTTTTAGCTGAAAAATAATCGATGTGATCTTCTTTCCCATGAACTTGTTCAATCATATATCAGCTTTAAATGGAATCAAAAACACATCAAAGTACCAATATATTTGTGTAAATTTAATTTAATTTTTATTATAATATTAATTGTACTTTTTTAGTATGTGCTTTTTATTTTGTTTTTGCTGCTATTTTATCGTTCATCATTTTGAGTATACCTCAAAATGAGATGATTTTAACAGTTTCTAAAACGAATTCAAATTTAACTGAAACTGTATTTGAAAGCAAAGTGTTTTCTTACGGTAAATATCCTTAATAGTATAATTAAACAATGGTAAATCAAATTTTAGCCAATTTTAAAGTTGACAATAATATTTTTTGGTATTATTCATTTCTTTGTCAGTAGTTACAAATTATTCAAGATGTTTGATTTTTTGGAATGCTTTTTCAACATCATTATTTTTGGTTTAATTTCTGCAACTTTATTTTGCATAAATTATATTTTTGAATTAAACTTTTTGTTGATCTTAAATTTTTTTGTTTGGATTTTATTTATTAATTCCATTAAAAGAATTCCTCGAATTGGTGTTCCCATTTTAATGGTAACTTTTAGTTTTTTAATATTAAAATGGGAAAGTATTGTTTTCAGATTTTCAACACCTTAAAATTACTGATTCAATTCAGTCCTGCCATTTCAACATTTGCAATACCTTTCATTATCGCATATTTTGTCCACCCAAAATTTTCAAATAACAATTATCCAATGAACACTGTATTTGCTTTAATTTTTATAATATTTGCAATTTTCTTGATGAGTATTTTGATTGGTTTGGTAGTCGCAGATATAAAAACAAATTTGAAGAAGGCAGAATTTTTGAGAACAAAACTTCAAATTGAAACTATTTATTTCGTTAAAACTTTAAAGGACGAGACCCATCGTGAATAAACTTTTTACACACAATTTTGATTGCATTTCTCGACGCGAAAACACCTTCATTGGAGCTTGTTTTTTTCTTCACTGCAGCTGCAAAAAAGGAAAGAAAAAAGCAGCTCCACTGAGTCCCTGATTTTTGTAAAAAAAGTTTATTCACGATGGATCTCCTCCTTTAATGTCAGAAAAAAAGAGAAGAAATATTTGGAGAGGATATTACAGAGTTGCTCAAAATAAAACAGAATCAAAAATTGACAGAATCCGGGCTCTCTTTCGATGGTTTGGTTCTACAAAGAAAGCAATGAATAAGATTACGGTAGGTTTAGGCTTGTTTTCTTAAAGTTTAATTTCAACATTTTAGAGAAACTACAACGATTCTTCTGAAACTGAAACCCTAATACTTGTAGATTTAGAGAAGAAACTTGAAAGAAATTGTAATTCTTTAAAAATAAAACAAGAAACTTTAATCAAAAATAACGAAGAAGTTGAAGAAAGGGCAAAAACGTTTGCTCAATTTCAAAATTTTCAAAATCATGGAAATTTTAAGCGAAAGAATTCAGACAGCAGCTAAGAATTTGTAAATTCGAGCTTTTCACTCGTTTTGTTTGAAAGATACTGTAATAATACTGTTTTCTGAATATAGTTTATCCATTCAATTATTTATCCTTTTGTGTTACCGTAATGTATCCCCTACCATTGGACAAATAAAATTTTTAAATGCAAAGTTTGTACTGTTTAAACATTTTGAAACGTTTTGCAAAAGACCATAATTTTTTATTTCCAATTTTATTTTATGAATGACAATTTCCAAGTACAATGAAATGACAAAGCACAAAATAATTATCAGTGACTTCAGATTTAAAGAGTAAAATATTCATGACAAGAGAAATTAGTAAAGAGATCCTGTGAAAATTCTTTGTCAAGGAGAGCCATATTTAGTACAAATTTTTTCTTTGCTAAACAGGACAAAAGAAGATCCATGCATTTATTTTGAATATGGAGAAAATTGCATTCAACAGCAAAATTAGCAATTTCACAAACATTTGCAACAGAAAGCTTTTCATCCATCATAACTACCAAAATATCCTAAAAATTGAAAAAGGTTAAATCATGAAATTAAATTAAAGTTTAAAAATCTCCAACCTCAAGACAAGCAATATCATATTTGTCGGAAAATTTTAAAAGCATAAACATTTCATCAATTGTAATATCAGCAGGATTGAGATTTTCGCGATAACAAAGTTTGACAGCCATTTCAACAATTTTTGAAGAAAAATCAATAATTTCAACTTGATTTTGGAATTTTTCTAGCATATTTGTTGTAAACATTGATGCAAAAACCGGGGATTGTGCTGCCAAAACACATTTATGGACCTAAAAATTATATATTGAGTTCGAAAAAATAGATATCAAAAAATCATTTACCTTGATTTCTTTATTTTCAACGACGATTGTAAAATCTTTGTAATCTTGATCCAATAATCCTTTGATTGCAGCAACCGAAGAAACGTGACGAATATTTTTAATTTTGAGATAACCTTTGGCTTTCAAAGTGAGTTTTCCATCCATAATAAATTTCTTATTTGAATCAAATAGTTCATCAACAGTACAAAGAGGAATACCCGATGCAGTGCTTTGTTTATATACATAATTCACTTTATGTTTCCAAATTGCAGATTTTATTGAAAAAATCCATTCAGCTTTAACTTTCTTTTGTTTTCCTGGTACCACATTAAGAGCAATCCCTGTTGTTCCGCGAGTTCCATCATCATATCCATTTGGAAAAATTGCAAGTAAGTATTTAACTTCGGAAGCATGAATACCAGTAAATATATCAGTACTCAAATATTCATCTTCAGTTGAATCTTTTATAGCTTTAAGGCGATCTTCAGCAATTGTCCATTCAATAGAAATCGGATATTTAGTCATTTCGACAAAGCAGAGATACAGAGATGGCAAGTTTGTTGGATTGAATGTTGAAGTAAAGAAAAAAATCGAAATGACACGTAATCAATTTTCGTTGATGTAATTGATGGAATGTAAAAAATGACACACTCGTCAAATTTCAACAGCAATGCATTTTATTGATTATGCAAATTTCATCTAATTTGAATGTTATTGTTATTGTTGTAAATTACATGTTACTCATCATTTACAAATTAATGATTAATATTTTCATTTTCATTGTTGCTGCTTTTTTCTTTTTGCTACCAACACGGCTTCTTCATTTACTAATTCATTTTCAAGGTTTGATTTAAATTTTTATTATTTAGAAAGTAATAAATAAGCTTGACAATTTATAGATCGTGACGACAGTGTCGACCACAAATCCCCGAGGGGTCAAATCATCAGGATCCTAGAATTACATAAAAATGGATCGACAAAATTATTCTGGTGAAGAAATTAAATCAAATAAAGAATCCGCTTCACATGTTAATATTCCAAATAATCATCATCATCCTCATCACAATAATGAAAATGATACTTTAAGTGGGAGAAATTATCATGATGATACTGTAAGAAATCAAACAAGTTTAACTGCCCTCAATCAATCAAGTACATATCTTCATCGAGATTCTGAACATCGTCATCATCATTATTTATTTCCACGATCGGCAGTTCCTCCAGAAGTTAGTTTTTATGTTTAAAAGTAATAATAATTATTGAGTAATAATTTTTATAGAAATTTACAACAGAATTATATAAATTGGCAGTGGCATTCTTTTGGTTGGTCATTTCAACATTTCTCAATTTCTTTATTCTTACTGTAATTCATGACATTGTTCCAAGGAAACCTTTACCAGATATCGTTTTTATGCTAATTCCACAACAAAAATGGGCTTGGTCTTTGGGGGATGTTATGGCAACAATCAAGTAAGTCCTTTTTAAAGCTGTAATAGACAGTTGATAAAAAGTTTTATCCTCATAAGGATAAACAAATGAACAGGATATAGCTTATCCAAGTCTTGTTTTATCCTTTGATATTTCCATATTTTCTATCATTAATCAATTTCTATTTTTTAGTGTTATAATTGGAGTTATCGTTATTTTTCTTCACAAAGAAAGAATAATCGTTTTAAGACGAGGATTTTTACTTTGTGCAATTTTGTATGGACTTCGAGCGATACTTCTTTGTGTAACATTTTTGCCTCCATCAATCGATAATCGAGATGAAGTTTGTTTGCCGCAGGTAAAACGAGATGGAATTTATCCAACTGAAATTTTCAATCGTTTTGTCAAATATGTTGTTACACTTGGATTAACCTCAGGACAAGAAAAGATTTTATGTGGTGATTTAATGTTCTCTGGACATACTTTAATTCTTACAACATTATATTATATTCAATTACATTATTCACCACGTGGCCTTAAATTACAGTAAGTTTATTATTATTCATGTTTTGTTTTGTATAATTATATATTTTAGATATATTACAACACCAATAACATTTTGTGGAATTGCTGCATTGGTTATGTCTGGAAGTCATTATACAATGGATGTTTTGGTTGCATATTGGTTAACAACCCATATATTTTGGTCATATCATCAAGTCTTTGAACTTCCTCGAAATCTTCAATCAACTGCTCCTTTATCTCGAGTTTGGTGGTTTTGGTTATGTTATTGGTTTGAAGCGGATGTCCCCTCAGGGCCTTTAAAGAATGAATGGAATTTACCTTTTGGTCCAATGTTTCTACGAAAAATGGTATATCGATTAAATAAAAAGCTTCAATGATAATCAACAACATAATAATATTTAATCCAATTTTACCAATAATTTTTGATAACGTGGCAAATAAATATGATAATTTTGTAAGGTATTGTTGTGTTCATTGGGATTACATGCATTTAAGAAAAAGATTTTCTTCGTTTATTTCTCAGAAAAGGAAAAGAGTAGTTCAAAACAAGAGTCAACTGAACGCCCTTCCACACTTCAAACTGAGCCAAATTTTCACGCGCGCAACTCCTCTAAATGGCCACCTTTGGCGCCAAGCGGCGAATTCTACATGCCACAATTTTTCATGCTCTTTCCAATGACACCAAACATGTCTATCATAAAAAAATGCATATGAAAATACCATTACCAAATAGCAGCATAAAATTGTTTTCATCATGATGACAAAATATTAAAGAACAGTTAAACGACGAATTTAGCCCTGCCTTAAGAGATTAAATTAACAATGAAATCATTTAAAATGAACTTTGAACAATCTTCACTGTATAAAATCATCAAAAAAAGCTTTTTTGCAGGCAAAGAATTATGTAACTGATAACCTTTTGACCGAAAATGTTTTCCTTGTACTTCCTGTAACAAGTGAGTATAAAAAACAGAGAACTTTGCGTGACTTTTATCATTTTTCACATCGTCAAAATGATGAAAGCTTTTGTTGTTCTCCTCTGCCTTTTGAGTGTCGCTTCTGCTTTGATCATTCAACACACACTTACAAGAAATGTAAACAAAAATACTAGAGCTGGTAAGATTTTTATTTTGTTCAAAAATTCAATATGCAAATTTTTGACAAAAATTCTGTTTTAGGTGTGTTTCAAAAATTCTTAACTTCCAATTTCGGTGCACCATCTTCCCAAAGTGTTAATTATCTCTACACAATCAATATCACTCTTGGAACTCCGGAACAAAGTTTTGATGTTGCATTTGATACAACTTCTTCGGATTTTTGGATTTATGATATTGCAGCTTGTTCGGCATGTCCAAAATACTGTAAAGATCCAACATTTTGCAGTATGATTTGTAATTCAGATTGCTGTAAAACTTCTTTTCAAGTAAAAAAAGTTAAAAATCAATCTCCATGTGTTGGATTTAATTCTGTAAAATCTTCAACATATGTTTCAACAAATCAAACAATCAGTAATAATGATACCATGGATTATATTGGGGAGGATACTGTAAGACTTGGTTCAAAAGGTACTGATCAAATGATTATTCCACATGCAAATTTTATTCAACGAACTGTTCTTCCACCATATAGTGATGGATATGATGGCATTCTAGGATTGGGATTTGGAGTTGGAAAGGCAAATATCTCTTCACCTTTGGTCAGTGCCATTACCCAAGGGCTACTTGATCAACCATTGATAACAATGTACCTTACAAAAAGTCTATCCGCTCAACAACAATCTGGAACTGCTGGCACTATTACATGGGGTGGTCTTGATGCCAAAAATTGCAACTCTGATTTCAAATATCATTCTTTAACTTCAAATTCAAATTTCCAATTTCATTTTGATTCAATTTCGACCGGGTCCTTAACACTCAACAATGGATGGGATGCAATTGTGGATACTGTCTCCGGGGGAATTTTGGGTCCTTCGAGTGCTATTGCATCTTTGGCAAGAGCTCTTGGAGCTTCTTGGGCATCTGATTATGGTGCTTATGTTATGCACTGTACTACATCCAATGAAACCCTAGATTTTACAATTGATGGAGAAAAATATTCAATTCAAATTAAAGATTTATTAACCCGAGCTGAAGGTTCTAGTTGTATTGTAGGCATTTATACTTCATATCCTGAAACTCAAACTTGGAGTTTTGGGCTACAATTGATTCAAAATTATTGCACCGTTTTTAACTATGGCGAACAAAAGAGTATCGGATTTGCAAAAATTATTTCTTAAAAAGCTGTAATATAATTTTTAATTTTTCTAAATAAATTTGTACGTGTTTACTACAAAAGTTGATGTTTTATAGTTTTTTTGTGGTTTTATAAATAAATTAGATTAACAGATATTGAACAAAAACAAATAAAAGCAACAATCATTTTTGCATTTTGAAACTTACAAATTTCAATATGTATTCGAAAATGTCATGTACATGATTGTCAACAAATGAGCAAAATTACATCCATTTTTCATTTCCAAAAACTTTTGCCAATGCTTTGATTTCAATTTTGAGGGAATCTGAAAGGCTTCCAAATAATTCTTCAAGTTTCCTCTTTTCTTGATTTGGAGTCAATGAATAATCATTCTTTATTTCGTGGGCTTTTTCCAAAACAATGTTGGCTTCTTCAGATAAATCACTTTTACATGCTTGAATTTTCGATGAATTAATTCCCTGCTTAAATAAAAGCTTTATCTGCATTTTTGTGAATTTATCCTAAAAATTTGATTATTTTTAATTTAAACAATTTAAAACTATAAGAAACACTTACAAATGTTTCACCACCAATTCCTTCAAAGAATGTTTGAATATTATCTTTGATTTGTTGTTTTGTGGCCGTGCTGTCATTGATAATCACAGCTAATTGCTTCCGATGAAGATTATCCAAATCTTTCTGGAAACACAATAAATACATTTGACCTAATAACTTTAAATCTGAAGCCATTTTTAATATTGTTGTTGCTTGAAAATGTTAAAAATAGTATAAAAATGAATATGAATGAAAAAAATGCCAAAAATTTATAGAAAATATGTATGTTTTGTCCATGGCAACCACAAAAAGAATGTTTAATTGAATTTACTTTTTTCGGAAACAAAAACAATTTGTTTTTAGTTATTTTCGATACTGGAAAAATGCCCAAACAGCAAACATTACTTTTAATATTTTTATTTTATTAATTTTTGATTGCACAAAATAATGTTTTTCTTTGTGGCACACTTTTTTGGTGTTTAAAGTTTGAAAAAATAAACCTTCTTGAATTACCAAATTCTGTTAGCAAATTTATTTGTGCATTAATAAATATCTGATGAAAGAATACGTTTTTTCCGGGATTTTTTTAAAATGTTTTTTAAAAAGAATTAATTAGGATAAGTTCCACATATCCAAAAATTTGATATAGTTTGGTCGCATCCATTTTTTCTTCCGTTTTTTCTGTAATTGCAAGACAAAAAAACACATACGGAACAAATCGAATAAAAAAATGCAAAACTGGTTCGTAATTTTCTAATTTTTTACGCACGTTTGTTTTTTTATTCAATTTAAAAAAAGAAATTTGTTTTAGAAAAAAATGAATGCAATTTCATGAAAAGAAATTTCTCGTTTTTTTCTCCTTTTCATATCAAAACTTTTGAGGAGGTCAACAAAAAAATAGTTCCGCAGCAAAAAGAATAGAAATGAACATCTTTTTTTGCATTGTTGAACTTGTCAGCATTAACCAGTTCCTTCCTTCACAAATATGGGGATAAATATCGTGGGTAGATTGGATTATTTAATTAAACAAACTGAAAAGAAAATCCAACAAAAAAATTAAAACGATGAAAAAGAATAAAAGAATATAGCCGATCGCGAATATTTATGTATCAAAGCAATTATTTTTCGACGTTTTAATGGTTTTGTTTTTATTTATTTTTGTTTTTTTAATAAATCTTTCATTGTTTACAACAACAATTAATGGTTGTATGGCAACTCCTCCAAATATTTCTGAACCTGAAATTCCCGTTGAACCAGGAGAATTAGGTTCGTTTATAAAGGTTTTGAAAACAAGTTTTGACCTTTATCGAATGTTTTTATGAGGGTTTTTTAATGATTATAAGATGATATTAATTTTATCGTAGTCCAGAATCTCAAGATTCTGAAAATCCCCCAAAAACATGGAAAAGGTTTTTTCTCCTCAAAAAATTCATAACATTTTTTTCCCTTTAATCAGGGTCATTCTAATTGATAGATTACCATTTCTTTAAAAATTGTGAATTTAACAAATAAAAGCTTAAACATTCCTTATCCAAGGAAAAAAAACGAACCCTGGCTAAAAGGCAAGAGATCATTTGCCCAACATTGGTTTTAATTTCTATTGGATTATTTAAAAAATTATAGCTTGTGCCACATGTCCCGCCTTGCCACTTCAAGTGGCTCCAGATAATCCTGGAATTGAAAATGGAATGGGTGCTGTAACTGAAACAATCCTGGCTTCTGGATGTAAAAGTTATACTGTGACTTGTCAAGCTACAGCGGGGAATCCTCCTGTTGGAATTGGGGTAGGTAATTTTTAAATGTCCACTGCTGATTAAGAAAGGTCCTATGAAATATGCAAATTTAATACTCTTTCAATTGTTAATGTTTTTATGTAGGGTTTGCAAGGTGGACAACCTGTTGTTCTTGCGGGACCGACCCCTGGGCCATTGACGACAACCCTAACATGTACCGAAGATGCAGAGATTGAAGGAACTGATACAACTGGAAATCCAGCAACCTTAACTTCAGTTTATTGTTTGCAAGCTGAAGTTACTGCATGTACGTAAAGTTTAACATTAAACAATAAATATAGTAGTACTAAAACATATTTTAGTATGTTCAACCTGTACTCTTCCACTTCTTCCTGCTCCAGCAGGTCCAAATTTTGAAAATGCAATGGGCACCGTGACTATGGACATGGTTGGAGGATGTACCAGATTTACAGTAACCTGTCAAGCAACAGCTGGTAATCCAGATATTGCATTTGGAGTAAGAGATTTTTTTTGAAAAAGCAATCGTTTTTGATAAATTTTAATTTGTTTTTAGGGAATGAGAAATGGTGGAAATATTTTAGTTGCTGGTCCTGCGAAGGGACCCATTACAAGACAATTCATTTGTAATAATATGGGCATTGTACAGGGTCCTAATTCCATGGGTGCCGTAGTTGAATTTGATTCAGTTTATTGCTCACAAACATGTAATCCTTGCATGGGATAAAAATAGTACGGTTTTGAACTTTATCGAAGATTACAAAATTGAACATAAAAACTGCACACAAATAACACATGGAAACATACATTTACCACTTTGAAAATTACAACAAAAACATTTTTTTTATTAAAAAGATTGCCTTTATAATATTAGGAAGCATACTTTTTTGACGTTGAATCTCGTCAAAAAATAAAATTTTATCAAAGTTTTTTCATTCGACCGAGAAAGCCCACATTTTTTGAGTTTATTGAAAAATGTTAAAAGCTTAAAATATTTTTCCCTTTGTCTTTTTTTAATCTTTCTTTGTTCCTGTTTAATCGTCAAAAAGTTAAACACAAAAAAATCTTTATTTGAAAAAGAATTTTATGACAAATTCGTCACTATCTTTGATGACATAATCTTGAAACTTTGCTGAAAGTTTTAAAGACATTGATTTTTTTTCCACCACATTAAATATAATGATTTTTTGTTAAAAAAATAAAGCCGAAATGAAAGTTTGTTTAATTTTTATTTTTATTCCAACAGTTTTTGCCGGAAAAATTCTTGCACCAGATGTTGATAATTATTTATTGGTTACTGTAAGGAATGACACCAGTTTTGAAGAATTTAATGATTTATTCAATTTTTATCTTAAAGTAAGCATAACTTTATTAAACGATTTTTCATAAATTCGGTATGAAAATATTGATTGATCAATTTTGGAGTACATTATTGGTCAACCAAGTTTCATTTCGAATCTATGAAAAAAGTGTTAAACATCACCTAAAAGTTTTAGATTCGTACATCTTGTGAAACATGCATTCCGCCAATCACAAATATTTTTACCACCGCGTATTTTGGACAATTAAGTCCCATAAATTTTAATAAACCGAATACAACTGCTCAAATTGAAGAATTTATTTCTCAACCGATTTTTAAAAGTAGATATTTTGAAAGATCCAAAACAAAATTTTCCAATAAAATTTGCATATCCAATTGCACAGATATTGAATATGTGTTAGATCTAATTTCAATCGGAATTTTGCAAAATCTTCCAAATCCATCTGAAAGGATTCGAAAAAAGCAAATTTCGATAATTACAAATTATTATTATGAACCCGGATTTGATGGACTTCTTAATAAAACGTTTTACGACAGATTCATGTTTACATTTATCAATGTTTTTGTGCCATACACAGATTTCATGAATATTACTGAAATGAGTGAATCAAAGTTTCCTGTGACTATTTTCGATATGTCAGATAAAAGCATCAATTTTACTGAAGCTGAAGAAGCTTTCTTAAATCGATATATTGGTAAGCCCAATGGTGTACCGTTTTTCTATACTTAACAAATGCTTCTCAAATTTAAGCTTGACATTTTCAGATTTCGATTACGAGAATGCCATGGCACGTGTGGTTGGTTTTGTAGAAATTGCATCGGATTATTCATCTGCAAGTGGTGGATTAGCCTTTTTTTCGTCTGTTTTTGAAACTGGTCTATGTCAATTGAAAAATGATTCTGAATATTATAAAATATCTGTCCTAATTTATCGTGACTACTCTTATAGTATACAAAAGTTTGATATAATTGTGCCGAATCTCGTAAATTATACGCAAACATATTTCAATACCATTTCTGCAGATTACATGAGTAATTTGCCATTCCTGTCCGGTATGTTTTAAAAGAAGGTCTTTATTTTTATTTTTATTGAATAACATTTTATTTAAGCAAATAAAACATTAAATAATAATCAAAGTTTCTATTTGGATGTTGCAAAAAGATTGAATATTTCTGAAACAGATGATGAAACATTTACATTTTACATCACTGATAATTATCCGACAAGCTTGGTAAAAGTTTTACAGAAATATGGAATTATGGCAAATTCTATAAAAGTAATTTTCTAAAATTTAATGATATTCTTAGCTATGTTTTTAGAATCATTTTGAAGTATTTATACATGTTTCGAAAAACTATCCTCATATGAAGCTTGATGAATCTGTTATCTTCGAAGAAGTAACATCTAAAATTATTTCACCGATCAATGCTTCGATGAGAGCAAATCACGTTGCATTTATTCCCGATTATTCTGCTTATCAACCTTTTTATGCAAATTTGTATGGAATATGTCAAAAACACAGTGATTCTAAAGGTTTTAATGTTCCTGGAAACTATCATCGGCCATCGTATGATTGGGCAATCATTTTTGGAATTTTGGTACTTTTTTTAATTTCAAGTGGAACAATTATTTGGATTTTAATGTTTCGGCAAAAGAAACACGCAAATAAGATTGCCAGGTAAAACGTTTTGTTGGGGGATAAGTTTTCTGTGAATTAAATTTTTTACAGAAGAAAAATCGAAGAAATGGCTGCAATTTCGGCTTTTCAAAAAGGAATCGATAATGAAATTCATACTGTAGATGCTTGGGAAATTCCATCAAATTCTTTGGAAGTGGATTACACAAAAATTCTTGGAAAAGGTTCATCTGCGACAATTTATAGCGCATTTTTGAATTGCAAAGCCCCTCTGGCGAAATATTATCCATCATTGAATACCCAACATTTCAATGAATGTTCAGTTGCTGTTAAAGTCAATCAAATTTATGGTTGTCATGAGAATGAACAATTTGAAAATGAAATTAAATCTTTGGCACTTCTTGGATGGCATCAAAATATTTGTTCATTCTTGGGTTGGTCATTCTCAAGGGATCGGCCCTGTTTAGTTTTTGAATTAATCCCAAACGATTTGTTACGGTATGTAAAAGGATTTCGAGATATCGGAATTCCGGCAACCAAAGATATTTTGCTTATTTCTTGGCAAATTGCAAATGGCATGGTTTGTTTTATGAACAGTTTTCACATTAATTATGCAAATTTTAGACACACATTGCTGAACATAAATTGGTGCATCGAGATTTAGCATGCCGAAATATTCTTTTAACAGAGGATTTAAGAGTAAAAATCGCAGATTTTGGGCTTTGTTGTGATTGTGATACAAGTTACACCTATATTGGATCAATTACAAAACAACTTCCACTTAAATGGCTTTCATTGGAAGCATTGCTGGATCGAACATTTTCAGAAAAATCTGATGTTTGGAGTTTTGGAATTTTGTTGTTTGAAATTTTTACATGCGGAATTGTACCGTATGTTTCTTTAACCAATGATGAAATGATTGAATTTTTGAAAGATGGAAAAAGACTTGTCCCTCCAGATGGATCTCCTGAAGAATTGTAAGGTGTACAGTATACATTTTAATTTAATTGTAATAAATTTCAGAGTTGAAATAATGAATGAATGCTGGCATGCATCTCCAGAATCCCGTCCAACATTTCTTCAAATAAAAGAAAAGATTTCTGCAATTTTAAAAGAAAATTCCAAAATTTACGGTTATTTAACTGCAGAAGAAATTGAATACACTTGTCTCAAAAGCTAATTTGTAGAGATGTAACTTGAATAACATGAGCATAATAAAGATTATCAATTAAACTGTTAATCAACAACTAGGACAATTTTACTTTTTTTCTTTATGAGTTTAAGAAAATGTTTTTGAATTTTTTCAAATTTTATTTATACTTTTAATTTGTTACATATACTGTATATCATATACATTTAGTTTTCAATTCGATCATAATAATAATTTGCCTTTATGATAAAACATTTATCATTTTTATTTCATCATTGTGAAAATAGTGTGCTAATCGATGACGTCACAGTTGAAACATTTTTGCGCTTTGAAAATATTGTTGATGACTCGCTTTTTTTCAACAAACATTTTTTCATCCTTTTCATCACCATTAAAAAGGGCGAAATCAACAATTTTGTAGAAGCTGTAACACATTTACGATATTCACTTAAAATTGTTAAAGTAATAATGGAATCCAAAAATATCCGTAAAATTGTTAAACTTTGAATTGTTGCTGGCAGGGACAATAATCTGGCCCAAGATGGAAAAGTTGCAAGAATAAATTTTTCATTGTTTTGTTTAATTGTAAAATCCATATTGTTATTTCCATTTTCAGCAATCCAAATAAAATCTTGTAAAAATGTGCAAAAAATTAAAAAAGTCATTGAAAAACATTGAAATAAAATGATTGCTGCAATTCGAAAATTTGTTGAACGATTTTTTTGTTTTGTTTTTCTTTGAAATTTTATCTGTTTAAAAATTTTTGCAACCACAAAAACTGCAAAAATATCAGAGATGAAAAGGAGGAAAGGTGGAACTCCAATTTGGATATACTGTAGCACAGGGTATGGATTACGTCCAATTAACTGAATACAATCCGTTGGAGTGCATCTTGGACAACCTTTCATGCAGTTCAGATAATCCCCTGAGGCAATATAAGTTCGAATAAGTTTTCCCCATTCAACCAAATTTACAGCAATAATGAAAATTAAATTGAAGGTTAAAATTGTGATTGAAACTCGAAGAATTGAATCAAGTTTTTTGTGAAAGTAATGAAAATAAAGTGATAAAAATCGTGAGAAGGATAACAAAAATAATGGTCCGTAAGAGGCGAAAGTTGCAGCAGCGATAAAACTTTGTAACATTGTACTTGTAATTGAAGGTTCTGAAGCAGTTCCATATTGAATTGGAGGAGAATAAAAGCATGTTGAAGGACCTAAAATTAATGAATTTTATTTTTATTTTAGATTATAGTATGCTGAAATCACAGTCGACAATAACCTCCTCAATCATCCCCTCAGGGCTTTAACCTAATTTTCGTGGCAAATTCAACTACAAATTTTTATCGAATTTCAAGACTGGTCAAAATTTGCATACTCAATCAAAGCTTTTTTGAAATACAACATTTTAATCTTGCATAATTATTGCAGGACAAAAAAACAAACTTTGATTATTTTCGGCTAACCATCGATCATAGGAATGTACATCATGGGTATATCGATAAAACCATTGAATAAAAGATGGTTTTAGGCATAAAAAATTATATGCAACAAATGCATCCCAAATTCCTTGATTTAAAATAAATAATCGATAATTTTCTTTTATTTTTCCAAAAATTGAAATTAAAATTACTGCTAAAATAAATGGAAAACAGATATATCCGAATCCAATGGTTTCAAGAAAGAATGGAAGTTGAAAGATCCAACACGAAATTGATGAATCAAACCATGCTTTTTGTCCAGGAGCATGACATTCAATATTCCCTTCTTTAAGGTTATAAACGGGTATTGTTTCACCTTTTAGAGGGATGTCGTCTAAAAAATTTGGTTAATTTATTAAGCTAAAAATTTATGCACTCTTTTTAAGTTTTAAAAATAGCGGCAAAGATCAAAGAAATAAAGCAAACTTTTCTGACGTTCGATCTACAGAATCCTTTATGGCATTTTAATTTATTACCTGTTGAATTTCCAGCAAAAGCTGCCAACAATTGCCTTATAAATCCTTCTTTATCGCCAATAATATCCAATTCAAATTTCATTAGCCATTCCATATCCATGTTTCGATAAGTTATTCCTTATCACAAATATTATCAAAGATAAAAATTGATTTAATAAAATATTACAGTGTTTTCAGATGATTGAAAGTTAAAAAGTTAAACTCAAACATAAAAGTTAGAAGAGGGATTTTTACGCCTATGATTTAATAAATTTGAGTATAAAAACACACAGCATTATTAGTCATGTTTCGAAGAAATGTTCAAAAAATCATGACTCTCTCTTTCATACGATAAACTCAATTACATTGCACTTTTGTTTTGGTAAAAAGGTTTACAGTATCTCAAAAACACCTTTTCTATATTAAATTATAAATGATATAGTAAGGAAAAAAGGGGGTTGACTAAATTTAATTTGAATATCAAATTAAAGCCAGGTGCAACAAAAAATGCCATTCAAAAACAAATAAAGATCTTCTTAAAATTCTGTAAAGGAAGCTAAAAAATTATAACATGCTAATTTAATATTTATTCAAGGTAAAGTTTAAAGATGAATCACAAAAAACATGACGTATTTACAATTTTTTAAAGATGAAACAAGGTTTATTAAAGAATATTTACTTTTTTGAATTATGCCAAGTTTTTTGTGGTGTTCAAATTTACAAACAAAAAAATGATGTTTCTTTATTCCAAAATCATTGCAAAAAACAATCAAATTTCAAAAATATATTCAAACAATTATACCAAATTCAACAAAACAAAAGTGTAAAACATGTTTCACACAAAATTTTATCCTTTTCTTTTTTCTTGTACAATTTAACTTTAAAAATTGCATGACAACCACGGCATTTTCGTTCAACAATATTGTACTTGCACTTGTCACCAACAACTTCAACCACTTTTTCAGCACCAAAAGCTCCACCAATTCCACCAACGACTCCACCGACCACTGCACCAATGAATGTTCCAGGACCTGGGAAGATAGTTGTCCCAATGGCTGCTCCAGTTGCTCCGCCAACATATCCACAACCCTAGCCACCAGCAATGCTTGCACCAGTTTCAACAGTATTTCGACTTGTTCCATTTTTAACATCTTTATATCCAGCATATACGACACGACCAGTATCAATAGCAATGGCAACGGGAACAGCAACTTTGTTAGCAACAAAATTTAAAACTTTTCCAGTTTTTGTAGCAACCTAAAAAGAATTCATTTTTCTCAACTACCGTATATATGAAAATAAACTTGCAGAAAATGTTCCAGAAGAAATTTGAATATGTGGATCAGGGACACCAGAAACTTTTGGATTAATATTGATATGAGGATAAGGGGTACTGTAAAGAATAAAGTGGATTACTGTAACACAATTATGCTCTTGAATCCATCTTTATTCTATTTGATTTATTGCATGATCATTGATCTTTCTGAATCATCATGATTTAAAACTTTGTTCGAGAGAGCCGCATTCCAATCCCCCCAAGCAACAACACCCCGTTTCCGGCGATCATTTTTGCTGTCATGTTTTAATGCATGTTCTTTGCTTTATCTCTTGTTGTCTCTTTTTATCATTTTTATTGTAAATACGAAGCTTTTTGTGAGAACGCAAGTTTTTATGAAAGCTCCGCCTTGTAAATCTGTTAGTTGTATGTTTGTATAAATATGTGTTAAGTTTTATCATAAATCGGCGCCCCTAAGAATAATCTTAGTTGATCGGAAAGTATTTTGCTAAAGAATAAAAGCTCGAGAAAGAGCGTTAGGAAAGAAAGAAAAGATAGTCGAGTAAAACCAGAGAGATTCTGGCATCGTGAAGCACTTAGTGCGTGAGATAGAATATATCTGAACCTTGGTCACCCTAGCGGGACCGACACAATCTTATTAAAGGAACAATCTTCCCCGGAAGAAACGTTACAGTACTTGGATGTGGTTTATCAACCCGAAATAAACATGCAGCCTTTCCCTTTATAGTTTTTGCAGCTTTATCATAAACATTTAAACCTCTTGAAGGCGGAAATTTCATTGGAAATCTTAAAGCTTCATACGGTAAGCCTTTGAGGCCATTTTTAACACCTTTATAGAAATGATCAAGAAATTTTTTATGATTTTTTGAAGATGAATTTGCCTAAAATAAACATTTAGTGTTTTTTAAAAAAAAGCATGTTTGATTTTTGGAAAGGGTTATAATCTTGTTTTGAAAGGGCAACGATGGAAAAGGATCGTAAACTTTTTTCTCGATGAATCAACATGCGCTTATATATCCTTTTTTTGAAAACTACTTACATTCTTGCTTTCTTTTTCATTTGTATGTTCATCAGGATTAAATAACTTTTGTGATGCCTTAAAATTCATAATTTCAGCTTTATCTGATTGTTCAGAGTTTTGTCTTGCAAAATCAAAAGTGTCCTGAAAATTTGGTTTTTATCGACTTTTGTAAATGTGTACCGTAAATGTAGAAAAACTGTTCCCTAAAAAGTAATAAAAACACCACCCAAACTTTACTAAGCTTATTCTAATTTTTTAAAAGACTAATATTATAATAAAACTTGTGTCAAACCTGTTTATCTTCAATAGAATCAACACCTTTATCATCGAGAATTTCGTTATCAAATTTTTCATCTTCAATTGAATTTTCATAAGCTGCAATATGAAGTGAAAGGGTGCTGTTACTTTTATTCAAAGACTTTTCAAATTCGCCTTCTTTTTCGTGAGTTTCAGAAAGATTTTCAAGAGATTTTGAAAGATTATATTTTTTCCATGAACCAAAATCATTTTTGGAAGAACGATTTGCATTTTTACGATCTCCAAAGCCTGTTAATTTTTGAAGACTGCAGTCTCAAACTAGATTTTGTTATTACGGCAATCAAGAAACAAATATGAATCATCAACACTGTTCAAGGGGGGTCAAAAATTTGCAATCTTATGGTGTTAACTGAATTTATTACTTTTTTCTTGTTCAAAAAACCCTTCTTGATAAAAATAGGAAGAGGCGGGGAACACTTTTTCCTTCTCTTTTTCATTTTTTTTCTTCGTTACAGTATGAAAAATTCAACTTTTTTTCAAGAGTAATTATCTAACCTACCACACGTATTTTTTTACGCTGATTCGAACTTGTTCTTTTCATTGTTTTTAAAAAAGACTGCAGTCTTTTTATATTTTTTGTTACCGTAATTCTTTCTTTCATTCTTCAATTCTTTTTTGCTTGAAAATTGCCCAAATTTCAAATCTTCGCATTTTTGATTCTTTTTCAAATCGAGATTACTGTATTGAGCATGTCGATCTTTATTTCCAAAAGAATCATTTGAGGGCAGTTTCTTTTTTTCTGTTGATTTGCAATAATCTTTTGTTGCCATTGCTAAAGATTTATGAATATATGTAGAGACCGGCAGGTCATAGAAAAAATTTCGTGAAAAAATGCTTTTTTGGGTGAGTTAGGTACTTTTTAACGTGATTAAGCCGAAAATAAAATCTAAAAAATTATTAAAAATTATTAAAATGCCGAAAATAGCAATTAAAAATAGTACCAAACAAAAATTTTTCGTCAAAAAAATAAAAAAGGAACACTTTTTTGTCGTGAAAACTTTCGTGGTGCGTTCATTTTTGTCGAGAGAAAAATGTTTTTGCACTTTTTTTGCAACTTTGTTTTGCTATTTTTTAACGAATTCTAGCTCTGCGTTTAATGCCATATTTTTTCCTGTGATTTCCTGTGATTTTCCTTTTCGGTGTATATGCAGTTTTTCATGGGCTATCTGATGGTATAAGTCGCTTAGGTGATATCGATTGATACAGCAGTCAAAAAGCTTAAAAACATCTAAAAATGCAAATTTTGGGTATTTTTAACAGAAAAAACTTTTTCAAAAGTGACATATTCGGAATCAGCGTAAAAAAATACGTCTGGTAGGATAAATAGTTAATTTGTAAAAAAAAGTATGCGCAAATTTGTTTTTTTGTTACGGTAACGAAGAAAAAAAAGGAAAAAGAGAAAAGAAAAGAGTTCCCTGCCGGTCTCTAAATATATGAATTGAATACTGACACAAATTAAACAAAAAACATAGTAGTTCAAAATTGATTATATTACGGTACATATTCAAAATAAAAAATGGGGGAAAGAAATCAAAGTTTAAAGGAGATGTATCAGTTGGTGCTTTTTGTGATTTCGCAATAAAGTTCGCTGGACTGAAAGAAATTGAAATTCAGAAACTTTCGCTTTTTTCTAGTGTTAGAGAAGTCAAAAAAAGCAGCAAATGAAACATCTCCTTTAACAGATTTTTGTGACTTGAACAGAAACTTATTTACTCTATTTATTATCTAGATTACTGTTCACTTCCCGTTCCGTTACCGCCGGGAATTCCCGGCGGTAACGGTAACGGGAAATTCCCGTTACCGTACCGCTGCCATTTTCGGAAAACGGGAATTCCCGTTTTACCGTACCGTTACCAAAAGTTCCCGCAAAAAAAGAGCAAAAAAATCCCGCAAAAATGAAATTTTTTCCGTTCAAAAATGTTTGATTTTTTGGTGATTTTCAACGTAAAAAACTGTTGGCGAAGCAAGTTTTTGCGCCAATGTTGATTTTGTACCCCTACTTTTGCTAAAGTACGGGGTTTCTCAAGTTGCAAATTTTGATAATTCTGTGACTTAAAGCCCGTTGAAATCTTTAAACTTGCAAAGACCAAAGCAAATCTTGAATTTATCGAATGCTCTGCAAGAAGAAATGAAACAATTTCTGCTGGGTTATCTCAGATGACGCAAAAGTCTTCGTTTGAAAAAATTTTAAATTCTAAAATTAAAACTAGGGCACTTTAATTCAATTTTTAATTATTCTACATTGGCTATGAACTGTTGTTTCGATTTATATCACTTTATAATGCATTCTGAAGACGAATTCTGAATCCACAAGTCAGAATCCGTCAGAAAAGGCGTATCAGTTAATTTCAAATTCGGATTCTTCATTGTCGGAAACCTTTATCGGAAAGAATCATGAAAAAGTAGGCATGGTTCCGGGCCCTGTTGGGGGCCCGGATTTTTTTGAATGTAAAAAAAAAATTATCCGATGAACGTATCAGGGGCTAGAAGTGCTTTTGAGGAAATTTTTAAATTCGCATATTTAATCTCCACGGGCCCAGGTTTTATGCGTTTTTCGGCATTTTTGGTGATTTTTGGCATAAAACCTGGGCCCGTGGAGATTAAAAATTCGAATTTAAAGATTTCCTCAAAAGCACTTCTATAGAAGCTTCTAGCCCTTGATACGTTCTATCGCATAAGATAATTATTTTTTTATTAAATCGTAAAAAATCCGGGCCCATAACAGGGCCCATGTGGGCCCGAAATGGGCCCGGAGCCATGCCTATGAAAAACCGTTGATATTAAAAACATTGAGTCAGCCATTAAAATTTAAAAAATGACCTTTATATAGGTATTTTTAAGTGCAATGGTAAAACGGTATACCGCAATATTCCCGCAAATTCCCGTTCCGCAGCCGTTTTGCGGGAACGGTAAATTCCCGTTTCCCGCTTTTTTCAAAAAACGGAACGGGAAGTGAACACTAATCTAGATTCATCAAAAAAGCGACAGGTTTTTAAAATTATGAAAAAGAATCAACGGAAGACAAATTTTTCTTTTTCAACTAAAACAAATGCGCAAAAGAAAGATCAAAAAGGATAAAAATTTTGCGATTGAAAAACAAAAAAGGGCAAAGTCTTCTTTTTAGCATTCGAAAATTGTTTGTGCCAAAAAAATTGTTTACGAAAATTATTTAAAAAACAATGCGGGATTTTGAAATGCATAAGCTTTTCCCACGACATTTTTCATTTATTAACTTTTTTTAAAAAGGAAAAAGGGAGTAATTTGAATGCTTTTTTGTTGCCTGATTTTTATGAAATGCAATCGAATTTGTTTAATGTTAAAACAATATGAACAAATTTAAAGTTTACTAAAATTTCAAAAAAATGTAAAAGTACAATTTGTCGGCAGAAAATGAAAGTTTCTCAATAATTAATTTTATTAAAGTGAAAGAACAAACAACAAAGGCAAAAAATCAACAAAACATTTACAAAATTCAAGCATTATTATTTTGCTTGTTGAAAAGTTTGTTGTATTAATTCTTGCCATTCATTTTCTCCATAAGGAAATTCTTCATCTTCATTAACAGCTTCTTCTTCAACATTTTTTTCTTTAACAATATTTTCATAATTGTGTTGATTTTCTTTTGCATGAATTTCTTCAATTCTATTTTGTTCTTCAAGAAATTTGTCTCCAATCAAATTGGGTACTGTAGTGGCCATATTACTGTATCTCTGAAATTTAAATACTTTAATTTAAACAAAATTACAAATTAATTAAATGTAAAATAACAAAAAGAATAAAATAAATCTGCAAGTTTATTGTTAAAAAAAATATATGAGTCAATGTGATGCTTAAAAGTTGTTTTTTCTTTCTTATTTGTTTCCTTCATTTTTAATGCGTGCTTTTTTTGTCTTTCTCAATCTATTGTTGTCACAATAAAAAATGGTCAACACTGATCTTTAAAGTTCTAAATTTTAACATATTTTTGTTCCAATAGTCTATTTCTTTATTTTAGGTAATGTTTCAAAATGAATCAAAAAAATATGATCTTTATGAAAAATCAAAGCAACAAAAAAATTTAAAACAATGTGAAAATTTAACAATATCAATACATTAATATCAAACACATTTGCAAAAATCCCTGAAATAATATTTTTATGAACCATTTCGGTTGAAACTAAACATCATCAAAGACTGGCCAATAACAAATATTACGCAGCATCGCTCATTGTTTGATGTAACGGAAAATCTTTCATGCTTCATTAAAATTTCAATATTTTTCCAAGCTGTTGTAAAATTTAAGTCCTCATTCATATGAAATATTAACACCAATTTTTCATTTATCTAAAACATCAAATTTAAAGTATCAAATAATTTAAATAACAAAATGGATTACTTTAAAAAGTTCAACAAGATCATTGGTATCAATTTTAGGGTAATCGTCTAGAGTAAAAATGTCGAAACATAAAAGAGAAACATTTCGTTTTGCATTTATCAAATCTTTAAGCCAAGTTGGTGGTAGAATATCGAAATCCGAACATATCCCAAGGGTATACGGTAATGCCGAAAGACAATCGGCAAAAGTAAAATCATCTTCAAAAGTACAGTTTTCAAAATCAACATAAACTACATTACTTTTTAAAAACAGCTCTGAATCTCCTTTTGTGATACATCTGTCTTCAAAACAAACCCTTTGAAAATTTGAATAACTCTTGTTGTTTTCTACAGATTTAAAGTCATGTTCACCTTCAATATATGCAGCACCAGTATAAATTGCATTCTTATTGAATTCTGTATGATTATAATCGAGATATAATTTATGAGTTATTGGTTGAATATTATTCAAATATTTGCAAGTTAAATGAAGTTTTAGGGAATCAATTGGATTACAAAGAGCCAAAAATCTTTTGATAATAAAATAATCCAGATTGAACAAATCCAATGAGTCGGAGTCAGTTTCAGGTTGTTGGCACAACAAAAAATTGGAATCTAAAAGAAGAAGTAATAAATTATTAGGCATATTCTTATCCTATAGTATTATTATTAATAATATAATGATATACAAATGCCTTCGATCATGAAAATCTGCAATTAAAAAAAACATTATTACCTCTTTTTGGGCATAAAGCAATATGATGATGTTGAAAACAGATGCCACAGTAATTTTTGCAAACACAGTTTATTATAGTTAAATACTTTCGAACAATATTTGGAGGGTCAACCGGGCATAAACATAATTTGAAAAAATATCCCAATTTTGAATATCGACTTTGTAAAGTTGGATAAACAGTACAATTTTCAGTTAAATGATCAGGTTTTGAGCAAAAATGACACTTTTTCTTTTTTAGCATGATTAAAAACGACCATCTAAATTTTAAAATTTAAAAAAAAGAATAAGGAAATCGTTAAATTTAATTCGTTTTTTTGAAAACTAGATTGTTCCATTCCTTTCGACTGAATTATTGATTTATTTGTCCTCTTACGGGTCTGATGTAGTTTGTCGTTTTCAGCAGATTCATTTTTTTCTTTTCTTCCTCTACCAATTTTCGCTAGGAGAATTTTTTTGAGAAACTTGATGTTATTAGATAATGAGGAAAGTACATAAAAACCAGGAGAACTCGCAAATACTACTTAAATCTAGTTATTTTCTATTTATTTTTACATTAAAAATCATATTTGGAACCCTATACAATCATCAAACCCATGTTAGCTTGTCACAGAATTTCATTAACTTTGTTTTTTGCAAAAGACATAAAATTTACCCTTCCCTATTTCTATTAGCACATAAAAGGGAATCCGAGATTTAAGACTCAAATTTGTTTTTGTTATTTCTATTTTTCGGAGTGATAAAATTTCATTAGCCAAACAAAGAAAAAAAACACTTTTGTTCTGTTAAAAATAATGCAGCCTAAATTAAAAAATTAAAAAAGTTTGCAAATAATATTTTGTTTGAGGTAATTATTTTCATTTCCATTTATTGTATAATTTTTTATCGTTATAATTTATTGAAATTTTAAAAACAATACACATGCTTCAAATTAGGGTACAAATATACAAAATTATTTAAAGAGAATAATATTTGAGAGAATTAATGAGCCAATAAGTTTCATTGAAAGCTGCAGGGTTAGTTCTAACGATTTCGTTACAAGCAGTCCAGCCTCCAGGGTATGCACCACCAGCCCAATCTCCACACAAATTACAATTAATAATTATTTCATGATCGTTGAAATGATTAGCGGGACATAATGAACCAATTGTATAATATGCTTCTGGTTTGCCCCAATTATCTGGATTTGGATTTCCCTAAAAATGCTTTGGATTAAAATGGTCTTTAGAAATGATTACTGTAGAAATTACTTGAGTGATATCAGCAGGAATATCAGCACGTTTGAAGATCCAAATTTTCATTGAAGCTTCTCGAATCCATTCAAATGCAAAAACTCCGCCTCCGGCAGCATTGAATGGCTTTCCAAAATATCCGTCTTCAGATGTAATGGAACATCCTGATCCACCTTGTCCTAAAAAAAACTTGTTTACCATATGTTACAGTAATCCAGTAATATTCACCTGCAGCATTAACATAGCAATCATTGGTGATCTTTCCCTGAGGGCCTTTTGTCCAATGACCTTTGAAGATACTCGCATCCAAAGGCATTGTACAGTTTTCACTGGTATGAAGAGCTTGATTATTTTCAGTTTTACCGTAAATTCCTTCTAAGACATCAATTTCGCCATTTGCTGGCCAGCTGTCCCCACAAAACCAAAAAGCTGGCCATGTTCCAGGTCCAACTGGCATGTGATCTTAAATTTTTTATTACTGATAAGGATTACTTTCATCATTTGAAAACCCTACCAATATCAAAGATGAATAATCCATCATTATATCGATCATGGGAGTGAATTCGGACTGATGGCCTTCCATCATCCGGATATGCATTGGTTGAATCAACAGAAATTTTTACCTAAATTACAAAATCTTAACCTTATGCAAATTTCCCTGAACAAGACCATACTTTTCCATTAACAACTTGTGTCAAACCCAAAATCCGAGCAATTTCGGCATCAACGTACTGGACTGTACCATGATTGGGATCTTTGTCATGGAAAAAATAGAATCCATCAAGAAAAGTGTCACCAGCATAAGTTTTGTTAATCTCATATGCACCTGAAACTGAGGCAATGTGCAAATTTTATTTTATTTATTTTATTTGAACTTACCCAAAGATACCGTAATCAAATTTGCTAAAACCAACAAAAATATCCTCATTTTTATTTCAGCTTCTAGAAAAAACAATAAAGAAACAATATTTGTGTTTTAAAATGCATTTTTTTGATTAAAAGTCCAGTCAGTTTTATAGCTCTCCTCTTTTTTTGATTTCCCTGAAATCAGGGCATAATTCTTTCTTTTCTTATCAATGAAAAAGAAGCCATAATTTTTACGTCTGTTTGCAGAAAATTCCATTGTGTGTTTATATGTTTTTTTTGCAGGGAATCCAAACTACTGAAAAAATAATGAAGAATTTTTGAGTGATAATGAAAGAAAAAAAGAAAAAGGAGGTCATTGAATAAAACTCAATTTTTAAGAAGCTGCTATTACGTAGTCAGGTGATTAAAGAAAAAGAAGTTGTTTATCATTCTTTTTAATGGAATCAAAAAGACCAAAAAAACGTGCGCATTCATCTTTGAAATATTATGATTTTTTGCAGAAAAAATGAAACCAAAATAGACATTGCAAAAATTGCTGAATTAATTTTTTCAAGAAAAAACTTTCTTAACTTTCAAATAATAACATGTCACTGAATTAATTTCTTTAAAAATTCGAGTAGATAAAATTTAATATTTTAAAACTACAAATTTCCAACAAAACATGGAAGTTAATTTTTTATTCAAAAAGAAGGATCTTCTTTACGTTAGCGGGCAAGTGTATTTTTTCAATGTCTTTGACTTTCTAGCGATCAGGTATCAAATTTTGTGTGATCACTTGAAATCCAAAAACTTTGAAAAATGTGTCAATCAAGAATAAAAAGCGAAGAATTAGGGTTGCGAGGTGGTAAATTTACCGGTAAATTACCGGTAAATTAACCGGTAAATTTGCCGGTAAATTTACCGATGCCTAATTTACCGGTAAATTAGAAAAATTTGTGTGTAGGACAAATGAAGAAAATTTTTAAAAACTCAACGGAAAATCGAAAAATTCTTGCTTTTTTATAATATTTTTTATTTTTTTCAAGTGCCACAAAAGTTGTAAAAACATTGTTTTGCCAGAAATGGCTGTACGTTTTCGACAAAAATCTTGTTTTTCGTTATCAAGGATTCCCGATGAACTTGAAAACACCAAAAATGTTGTTTCATATTTAAAATAACAAATAAACATATTCAAAACAGCTTTTTAAGCATATTTATAACCTCTTCTTTGATAGTGTACATAAGTTGACCTCATTTTTACCACTTTTGGCATTTTCGGTAAATTTACCGGTAAATTTACCGGACCTCAGATTTACCGGTAAATGCGCAACCCTATTCACGGCAGATTCAAAGCGGAGAAAAGAAGCTTGCAAAGAAGTTTACATTTTCGTGTTAGGAGACGCTTTTGCCTCTACTATTTAAAAAAGCTGCAATGTTAAAGTTAAAGTTAAGTATTTTCTTATATCATTTAAAAGCTAAATTACATTTAAATATATTATTTTTTTATTCTAACATTTTTTAAATAACTATTACAAACATTTTAAGCCCCTACACAGGTTTGCAACTTCAAATATAAAGTTTTTATTCAATGTTTGAAAATGGAAAAAAGTCTTAGGGCAGCCCCATTTTTAAAAATGAAGAAATTGCTTAATGACTCATACCATAAGATTCTCCATGAAATTCTCTATCGATCTCCCAGATCACTTTTTTTAATTAGCCCCTTGGAAAAAATAGGCCATTTTTAGAAAAAAATGTAAGCAAAAAAAACTCTTTTTTACTGTGTATTTTGGTCAAAATTGACAAAAGTCTTAGGGCAGCCCCATTTTTTAATTTAAATATTTTTAAAATCTGAATAGCCAGGGTAATAGAGAAACATATTTTCTATAGGTTTACCAGTTCAGATTTTTATTTTTTGACCTAATTACCGTTTCCCAGACATTTTAATCAAATTTTTACACAAAAAAAATTAAAAAACAGTTTTCTTTTTTCTCTGTCGCTCTTTCTTTTGTTTTTCTCTTTTTTGTTCTAACTCTTAACTCCGCGCAAAAACAGAAAACCACTTCCAACACTCCCAACTCCACCCATCAAAATGGATGATCTTCCAACAAAAATTTAAATTATATCCTTTTTTGTTTTGTAATAATTTAGTTTAGGAAAAACTATTAATTTTATTATGTATACTTGATGGAAGTAATAAATTATTTAATTTTTAATTTATTGTTTGAAAATTGTTGTCTTTAATATTGTTTTGGGGGTACTGTAATTTCTGTTTTGAAAAAAAACACAAAATTTTTATTGAAATTATTTCAAATATGATTTATTTTACTTCAATCAAATTTTTCTAAACAATTTTTCTAAAAACAAAAATTGCATAATTTAAAAAAAAATTTTAAATTCTTTATAAACAACGTCGGCAGTAACATGTTTTACCAAACCATGGAGTATATTCAAATTTTTCAACGGCTCCTGAACATTCGTTAGCCTTAATGTCACGAAAATCAGCTTTTTTCCACCAACATCCAGCAATCCCGTCATACTTTGAACACGAAAATACACCATCAACTTTATTTTTGCCATATATAAAAATTTCAGGCGGAACCTCTGCACATTCGACAAAATGTGAGATAACAAAAAGAGTGATCAAGAGGAAAACGAGTAACTTCATTGCCTAAAAAAAGCAATAGCTTTTAAATTTTTGAATAAAACAAAATTATGATATTTTTTAAATTAAAAAAATGACAAATCTTAGCCAAATTTTATTTGCAAATTTTTTGATTATTTCCAAAGTTTATATAGCATCGACTTTAAGGCATCTTTAGCTCCATCTGAATTAGGGGAGTTTTTTACCAAAAAAAGGAGGAGTTTTTAACAAAAAATAAATGTTTGAAAATAAAGAAAAAAGTTTGTTCTTACTTAAAACTTAGCTGGTTGCAGGCCCTAACACCTGATGATTCCCTAAGAAAAAAAAGTATCTATGGCTCATTCTTCTTTGCTTGAACAAACTTTTCTATTATCAAACTAGATACATTTGACATTTGTTCAAAATCAAAAAATATGAGCCATTTTCTTTGTTTCCGCTTTTTTCATCAACAAATAAAAAAATGTGTTTATTGCTAAATCAGCAATGCTAATAAAGCTCAAATTTTGAGAAACTCAAGCTTTTTGATGATAATGCTATTTCAATTTTTTTGTTTCATCAAAACATTGACAGCACTTTTTGCGTAAACTTGATGCATACGGATGCAAAAAACTTTACACAAATTAAAATCCAATTTTCAAAAACATATCATAAGCGGAATTAATAGGTACGCAAAAGAAATAAACAGAAACTATGTAGATTTTGAATTTTTGATTGAGTCAAAAAAGCAAAGAAAACACAACCGTAAAATTCTTTATTTACGACAAGACAACCCTAAGAAATAAAATAAATGGGTGCAAGTTTGAACATTTCTCGCTTTTATTTCCTCCAAATTTGGCAAAAGTTCGCTAATTAATAGGATCCAATCAGAGCTGTGCGATACCCGAGACTCAGACAGAAGAGACCGAGACTCGAGACCCGAGACTTTAAAAAATTCACCCGAGACCGAGACCCGAGACCCTCTTCTTTTTTTTACTTTGAACTTTTAAAGTGATTTAATAAAAATAAAATCAACGAAAATTGGATAATCTTATTTTTTAATGTTTTTAAAAAATAGTCTAGAAAATCTTCCTTCAAAAACACCTTCAAGTAATTTTTTTCAGTTCTTTATCACAGCTGGAAACCCAAAAAAGAGATAATTTTTCGTCTGTTGACGTCTTTTTAAAACTTCTTTTTTAATGGTATTTTTACAGTTTTTATTATTATTGCATCATCAACGTCAAAAATTTTAATCGTCTTAAGATTTTTCCAGGGCGAAAAAATAAAATCGGCTTTGAAGTTTTTGTGTTTTTTAAAGCAAGAAAAAATAAAAGAAAGTTAAAAAAACGAATAGGTTCAATTTTGAACAATGATCTTAGAGAAAAAAGTGAATGATTCAAAAAAGAAGGAAAAAAAAAACTTGTTTAAAAAAATATATTATTACGGTAACGTTTATTAATTTTAGAGACAATGGTTTTTATTTGATTCATTTGTAGATTGAAACAAGCTTCCTTTGAACATTTTCCTGATCATCTTCTTTTTTATCGCTCTTCTTCAATTTTCCTTGCTCTTTCAACTTTATTCCTCATGCGGCATCATCTCTTTGTTTGGAGTGTTTTTGCCCCAAAATTAGTCTTTGAAATATTTCATTTTTGTGCAACTGCAATCTTTTGTCTTGGTTTAAAATTATCTTCGTTAAAGAATTTTCGGGTTTTAACGTTTTATAAATAGTTGTGATAAATAAACCATTAATCTTTTATTACATATTGTTTCAAAATAAGCAGTACAATAAATTTGCAAAGGTTGCTTGAGGGTGTTGTTGAGAATGGGGAGGATGAGGATAATGTGAGTGAGTGAGAAGAAAATGAAACAGTTGGTTCATTTTCGGTTGTAACAGTATTTGGAGTGGTAGTTATTGTTGTTGTGGTTGTTGTAAAGCTTGAACATGGCTCTGTTAAAGACGAAGAAGAAAGCATGCTTATTTTCGGCTCTTTTTCCTGCAAATTATTACTGTTATTTACATAATACTGTAATCTTTAAAAAGTAACATCCAACAAAAACAACCAAAGAATAAACAAATTTCTTTAAAAAAACAGTTTTGCAAGCTTAAAAATGGCATCTGGGTCACACCTGTGCGCGAACGATTGAGGGACTTTGCGGGATCCAAAACATCGTAAGTACCCTTTGGATTTAAAAAAAATTGTAGTGCTTTTTATCCTTTCATGTCGCAACTGACTTTCATATGCGTTTCTTTGATTAGCCAAAAACTTAATTCCGCCTTTGAATTTTTATCTCCTGTTTCATTTTTCTTAAGTTATAAGTAATATTAAAAATTATTTAATAAAAAAATAGTATTTTTTAAATAAAACAGATAGAGACTAAATGAAGTTTATTAGGTGATTGCTCCTTGGGCTGAAACTGTCGCGATATTTTGAATGACAAAAACTAACGTTATATTTGGCGCAGTTTCTGTTCGTATGCAAAACATCAAAGCTGAATTGAAAGGTACGAAATTTAATTTTATATTGTTAAAATAATGCCAGAGATTCTTTGAGGTCAAGTATAACGCAAATGGCGCAAATTTGAAAAACTCAAACAGTATTGTAACCAGGGCTGTGCGATACCAAGGTCTCGTCTCGGAGTCTCGGTATCGAGTCTCGGGTATCGGTCTCGGGTGAATTTTTTAAGGTCTCGGGTCTCGGTGTCGACAAATATTATTCCGGTATCGGGTCTCGAGTCTCGGTCTCGGCCATTTTTTTACCCCAGACTTCTTCAAAAACAGTAGTTTTAATGCTTTGTTTTTGAAATTTTGTATTTAAAATTTACTTTCTTTTTCTTTAACAACTTTTTATTGTGTTAATTTATTGCCGAAAAATTTGCCAAAAAAATTAAAAGGTTGAAAAAATTTTCGTTGATTTTATTTTTATTAAATCACTTTAAAAGTTCAAAGTAAAAAAAAGAAGAGGGTCTCGGGTCTCGGTCTCGGGTGAATTTTTTAAAGTCTCGGGTCTCGAGTCTCGGTCTCTTCTGTCTGAGTCTCGGGTATCGCACAGCTCTGATTGGATCCTATTAATTAGCGAACTTTTGCCAAATTTGGAGGAAATAAAAGCGAGAAATGTTCAAACTTGCACCCATTTATTTTATTTCTTAGGGTTGTCTTGTCGTAAATAAAGAATTTTACGGTTGTGTTTTCTTTGCTTTTTTGACTCAATCAAAAATTCAAAATCTACATAGTTTCTGTTTATTTCTTTTGCGTACCTATTAATTCCGCTTATGATATGTTTTTGAAAATTGGATTTTAATTTGTGTAAAGTTTTTTGCATCCGTATGCATCAAGTTTACGCAAAAAGTGCTGTCAATGTTTTGATGAAACAAAAAAATTGAAATAGCATTATCATCAAAAAGCTTGAGTTTCTCAAAATTTGAGCTTTATTAGCATTGCTGATTTAGCAATAAACACATTTTTTTATTTGTTGATGAAAAAAGCGGAAACAAAGAAAATGGCTCATATTTTTTGATTTTGAACAAATGTCAAATGTATCTAGTTTGATAATAGAAAAGTTTGTTCAAGCAAAGAAGAATGAGCCATAGATACTTTTTTTTTCTTAGGGAATCATCAGGTGTTAGGGCCTGCAACCAGCTAAGTTTTAAGTAAGAACAAACTTTTTTCTTTATTTTCAAACATTTATTTTTTGTTAAAAACTCCTCCTTTTTTTGGTAAAAAACTCCCCTAATTCAGATGGAGCTAAAGATGCCTTAAAGTCGATGCTATATAAACTTTGGAAATAATCAAAAAATTTGCAAATAAAATTTGGCTAAGATTTGTCATTTTTTTAATTTAAAAAATATCATAATTTTGTTTTATTCAAAAATTTAAAAGCTATTGCTTTTTTTAGGCAATGAAGTTACTCGTTTTCCTCTTGATCACTCTTTTTGTTATCTCACATTTTGTCGAATGTGCAGAGGTTCCGCCTGAAATTTTTATATATGGCAAAAATAAAGTTGATGGTGTATTTTCGTGTTCAAAGTATGACGGGATTGCTGGATGTTGGTGGAAAAAAGCTGATTTTCGTGACATTAAGGCTAACGAATGTTCAGGAGCCGTTGAAAAATTTGAATATACTCCATGGTTTGGTAAAACATGTTACTGCCGACGTTGTTTATAAAGAATTTAAAATTTTTTTTTAAATTATGCAATTTTTGTTTTTAGAAAAATTGTTTAGAAAAATTTGATTGAAGTAAAATAAATCATATTTGAAATAATTTCAATAAAAATTTTGTGTTTTTTTTCAAAACAGAAATTACAGTACCCCCAAAACAATATTAAAGACAACAATTTTCAAACAATAAATTAAAAATTAAATAATTTATTACTTCCATCAAGTATACATAATAAAATTAATAGTTTTTCCTAAACTAAATTATTACAAAACAAAAAAGGATATAATTTAAATTTTTGTTGGAAGATCATCCATTTTGATGGGTGGAGTTGGGAGTGTTGGAAGTGGTTTTCTGTTTTTGCGCGGTGTTAAGAGTTAGAACAAAAAAGAGAAAAACAAAAGAAAGAGCGACAGAGAAAAAAGAAAACTGTTTTTTAATTTTTTTTGTGTAAAAATTTGATTTAAATGTCTGGGAAACGGTAATTAGGTCAAAAAATAAAAATCTGAACTGGTAAACCTATAGAAAATATGTTTCTCTATTACCCTGGCTATTCAGATTTTAAAAATATTTAAATTAAAAAATGGGGCTGCCCTAAGACTTTTGTCAATTTTGACCAAAATACACAGTAAAAAAGAGTTTTTTTTGCTTACATTTTTTTCTAAAAATGGCCTATTTTTTCCAAGGGGCTAATTAAAAAAAGTGATCTGGGAGATCGATAGAGAATTTCATGGAGAATCTTATGGTATGAGTCATTAAGCAATTTCTTCATTTTTAAAAATGGGGCTGCCCTAAGACTTTTTTCCATTTTCAAACATTGAATAAAAACTTTATATTTGAAGTTGCAAACCTGTGTAGGGGCTTAAAATGTTTGTAATAGTTATTTAAAAAATGTTAGAATAAAAAAATAATATATTTAAATGTAATTTAGCTTTTAAATGATATAAGAAAATACTTAACTTTAACTTTAACATTGCAGCTTTTTTAAATAGTAGAGGCAAAAGCGTCTCCTAACACGAAAATGTAAACTTCTTTGCAAGCTTCTTTTCTCCGCTTTGAATCTGCCGTGAATAGGGTTGCGCATTTACCGGTAAATCTGAGGTCCGGTAAATTTACCGGTAAATTTGCCGGTAAATTTGCCGGTAAATTTACCGGTCGAATGGTAAATTTACCGAAAATGACCAGCAAATTGCTTTTAATCAAGAATGGAAAAAGACTTTCTTCAAAGATTCAAATCCAAAGAAAATCATTTTTATGACAAACATGGATGGAAGTTCAAAATCAAAAAATCTTTGCAACAAACTTAAAAACTTTTTCAAAAATGACAATTTGGAACTTATTGATTTGCAAGTTTGTTATGCGAGTTTTATGAAAGCAGCTGCTGAAATTGTTTTGTATGATATGGGAGAAAAATCTGATCCATATCATCTTTCCAATGAATGTTATACTGGCTTTCGTGTTATGCTTTCAGCGGATATTCATATCCCTCCTGGTGACATTGAAGAAAATTTATTGATTGCTTCCCTCGAAGATCATTTACCTTTTGAAGAATCAGCAATTGTTACAGTTGATCCAAATAAAATAATTCGGCTAAAAAATTTTTTCTATTGTAATAACATTTTAACCGTCTCTTTATAGCTTTTGACAACATCCCCAATTGATTACATTGATAACATTGATTTGACGGACTTCAAAACAAAGAAAGTCAAAGTTACACTTAAAATTGATATGAATTGTTTCTACGATTTCGAAGTTGTTCCAATTCCTGATGATCCTGTCACTGAAATTATTAAAGAATTTCCACCTATGAGTATCAGTGATAAAGAAAAGTTGTCCAAAAAAGCTCGAATTGTTATTGATAAAATCAATCTTTACATTTATGTCAATGATGGAAATGGAACTGAATTTTCAATTAAAGATCCATTCGGTAAGTTAACTGAAAAATCATGTACAGTTTTTCGATAATTTGAAGAAGGATGTGGATATTAATTGATTCCAAAAACTATTTTGCATGATTTAAAATAAAATTTATTTTAGGTACAACTGCAATTCCAATTTATCTTTCCTTTGTTTTACCAAAACCATTCATTGGAAAACGTGCCAAAGATCTTTATCAAGGAAGACCTGAATTTATCATTTTCCGTACGTTTTTTTATCCGTAAAAATAGTGCATTTTGTTTTTTAAAAACGTCCTAGAAATTTTTCAAAGTTTAAAGACCTCAGTTATAAATGAGATATAAGACTTAATAAGTATTGTTTAGATCTAATTAAGCTTTGCTCCCTTGATCGTCCACATAACTTGACTCCACATTGGAAATTCAAAGTTGAAAAAGACAAAGAATCTATTATGGTTACGGTAAAGACTTGTAATGGTGAACATCGATCAAGCGCTGAATTTCTTTTGGCATTGGTTCTTCAAAATGTACTTCAAATTATTAAAAATAAAACTGATGCAAAAATGGAAGAATTTCAAATTGATTTTGAAGGCTTTGAAGCAAATGAAATTTTGAAGAAAAATTTTATTGAAGCTGGAAAACTTGCAAAAGTTGGAATCCTTTTTGGATAAAGCTTGTCGTGAAAAATATTTTTATTTTTTCAATTACAGTATTACTATTGTTTCTTTATCTTCTTTTAATATAGAAGATCTCTGTTTCTTATCTTATCTTATTTGTTTTTACTATATGATTGATAGCTTATGTTTTTAATTATTATTGTTTTATTACTTATTATAAATAAATTTTTTTGTAAACAAAACAATACCAAGATCAGACATAACATTTTGCAATTAAAATTTTTGAATGTTGCTGGTCGACAAATTTTATCAAACAGTTATTTTTAATGAAAACTACAAAAACACAATTGTAAAAATGTCTCTTTTTCAATACTTTTTGTTGCACTAAAATTGTACTTTTATTTATTTTTGCTGTTCCAAATTTGACAGTTTTACAACTTTTTGAAACACGAACATGTAAAAATTGATACAACTAAACACCTTTTTAGTCAAAATTGATTTTTCGCAACAAAGGTGTTTGTTTAAATTTTCAGTTGTTTTGATAGCTAGCTTAATGGCATTATTAGAAACTGTAAGACTTACCGTAATTTGTTTCACCCTTTCTCTATCATGCAGTTTTCAATTTGGATTTTCAACGACATACATGAATACTGCAGTTGATGGATTTAAAGATTATTTAAATACTTCATTATCAAAACGGCATTTAAAAATGACCGATGGCACATATTCATGGATTTGGGATTTAATTGCCAATGCCTGGTCCGTTGGTTTCTTTTTTGGGATTTGGTTATCCCCTATGATTAATGATAAATTTGGTCGAAAAATTGGTTTCATTTCAATGAATGCCGTTTCATTGTTGGCATCGATTTTAAGGTTGTTGGCAATTTTAGCTTATTTGCCAGAATTATTATTCCTTGGGCAATTGGTGGCATCAATTTCTACAGCTGTCACATATCAATCGCTGATTCTTTATCTTCAAGAATGTTCTCCAACTGCCCTGAGGGGTGTAATGTCATTTACCTCTGAAATTTCATATGCTTCAATGGCACTTCTTGGAATGTTTCTCGGACTTGATTCAATTTTTGGAAAGAATTTAAAATTTCTCGTTGGATTTGCTGTTATCCCATCTTTGATAGCTTTGATCGTACTTTTTCCAATGCCAGAAACACCAAAATTTTTGTACATTGTTAAAAAGGATCCAAAAGCGGCATCAAAATCCATTCATTTTTATCATGGCAAATCCGCGGATATCCCATCTGTCCTTCATGAAATTGCCCTTGAAGCCGAACAAGATTCACAATCAAATTCCTCAATTAAAGAAATCCTTACAACACCATATCTTCGAAAAGCTGTTTTGTTAAGTTGTTTAGCTTTACAGAATACTGTAGCCCTATGGGCAATTTTATTATCTTCAACAAAATTTCTTAAAGATGCAAATTTAAAAGAAGATATTGCAGAATGGTCATCAACAGGGATGGCATTAGCATATGTGATTGGCACAATTTTGGGTTCAACTTGTATTGAAAAATATGGTCGAAGACCGATGATTTTGATTTTTTGTTTTGCAAATACAGTATCTTTATTGTTGTATGTTATTTTTGCAGCTCTTCAACAACATTTTACATTTTTACAGTATGGTTGTTTATTGTGTTTTTTATCTTATGGTTTTACTTATGGGCATGTTTTTTAGTTATCTAATTTAGTAAAATCAATGAAATTTTACAGATTTGGAATTGGACCTGTTGTTTCATTTATCAGTTCAGAACTTGTTTCACAAAAGCATCGATCTTTGGTTCAATCACTTTGTTTAGGAATTAATTTTACAGCAGTAATAATATCAACATTTACAATTTTGCCATTGTTTTTGGTGATTAAAGCTTATGCCTTTTTAATTCTTTACGTAATTCCATGTTCAATTTCAATTTTAATTCTTTTTGCTCAACTTCCTGAAACAAAAGGAAGAGAAATTCATGAAATTGTTGCAGAACTTCGAGGAAAAACTTTAAAGGTTAATGGTTTAGAAAATGAAAATTAATTGATTTTATTGTTTTTGTATCAATCGGAAAATTTTATTATCAACTCAAGTGCCAATCACGCTCTAATGAATATTTTTATATAAACATTTTTATCTTCTGATTATGCCCAATGAATACTTATAGAAATTTTTGATGAAGAATAAAAAAAGATAAATTATTTTGTAGGGCAAAACAAACTGATTTGATTTAACAATCATATTTTATTATTATTAACGCAAAAGAAAAGATAAACTGAGAAGAGTCAAATTTCAAAAAAGTCATGGAAAAAATACACACAAAATTCACCGAAAGATACAACATAATTTTGAAGGTAAATATTTAAATTTTTAAGAAAAAAATGGAGTGCAAACATGACATGATAACCTGCAGACAGTTAACATATAAACAGGATTAGCTTTGCATTCACCATTTTTAGCCCAAAAATCACATGCTGTATCTCCGTCAACGCATTCATCGTCTTGTGGAGCAATTACCTGTAAAAAACATTGTTTAAAAAGGTTACGGTAAATATCGTAGGAAAATGTTATTATTACCATTTCACCAGAATGTCGATTTCTAAAAAAGAAAATTTTTCTTTTTGATTGCTTTATTGTTGGTTTTGGAAAGAGGGATCTTGCTGAAGATAATGCCAAGGTTGCAGATGCCATTGATGTTGTCGTTGATGAAAAAGAAGAAGCTGATGGCACTTTGCCGAATACTACATCTCGAAGATCCGGGGATGGCACTTCATTGAATACTGTAATTGCATAAATTTAATCGAAAAAAAATTTCCATAAGTGACTGTCCAGACGTTACTTAACGGGTTTTATGGGTGAATGGGGGTAAGCCAAATGTTACGCGGCTTTGATGTTGTCGGCAAAAAGCTTTGATGTTTTTTTACCTAATTGGGGGGGGGGGGGGGGGGGGGGGTTCGAGATTTGGAATTTTACCGTTACGTAACGTCTGGACAATCTCTAATAAAACTTACCAAAATGATCCCCAGATATTTCACCATCAACAACAAACAAATCTGATCTTCGAGAAGTTGTTGATCGAATTGGCCTTGTTGAAGATGTAGTGGTTGGAAAAACAATTTGTCTAAAACCGTTATTATTTCCCATAATCCGTTTTGGAAGAATTCCTTCAAATTTCTTAAATCTATCTTCTACTGTTTGAGAGGGCACAATTGTTGGATTTCTCAAATCTTTGTCAACAAAATGCTGTGGCATTTCAGTTGTCCTTCTCAAAAAGCTTGTTGATCCAAAGGTTGTTGATCGAGTGGGTCGATTATTTGTTGGCAGCGAAGAAACTAATCTGAACCCGAAAGGTGGAGTTGCAGTTCGAAATCTTTTAACTGTTTCATCCAATTTTTGTAACCTTTTATCAACAATAATTTTATTTTCTTCTGGTGTGGTAAATGGAATATTTCGGGTTGTTAAAGTTGAATCTCGAACAAATTCAGAAAAGATTTTTTGTTGTTTTTTAATTTTTCGAAGAATATCTGTTCGATTTCGGAAATCATCGATATTTACGGCACGAGCTGTGGCAAGTACAAATCGACCAAAGGTTGGAGTTGTTCTTTCAATTGGTCGAATGAATACTGTAGATGTTGTTGTTGTTGGCGGTGAAGATGTTGATGGAGTTGGTGGAATAGTTTGAGTTGAAGTCTGTTGTTGGATAAAGTTAGATGATGGTGGTTTGAAGAATTGAGTTGTTTGAGGATTATTTAATTGAGAATTAACAAAATTCGAAGTTGTTGAACGAGGTGTTGATGCAAAAGATACTGTCGTTGTTGTTGTTGTTGTTGTTGTTGTTGTTGTTGGAACAAATCGAGTTGTTGATTTTCGCTGAAGAAATTGTGTAGTTTGTTGTTGTAAAAATTGTTTTGTTTGAGGATTGTTAAATTTTAACGTGGTCAAGAATGAAGTCCTAGTTTGTGGCTGTGCTGTGGAAGGTACTGTAGTTGTGGTGAAAGGTGTTGTTGATTGGGGAACAAATTGTGAAGTTTGAAACAAGCGATCATTGTTGGGTATTAAAGTAGGAAATCCAGATGTTGAAATAAAACTATTTATTGATGGTGGAGTTGTAGTTGATGGAACAAATCGAGTTGTCGAAATCGTTGAAGTTGAAGGCCTTGTAGTTGTTGAAGGAGTTAAGCGAGTTGTTGAAGTTGATGTGGTTGTAAACACTCTTGACGGAGTTGTTGATGTTGGCGAGAACATCGTTGAAAGACTGTGTGTAACAGTTCTTGGTTGAGTTGTAACAGAAACAACAGGTGAAATATTTTTTACAAAAGGTGTTGAAGATACTGTAGTTGTAGATGATGGAATGAAAACAAAGTTTGCCCTTGTATGTTGAGATGGTTGCCGATCAAAAATATTTCTTTGAGTTTGATGAAAAGTTGGTCGAGTTGAAATAAATGGCACTAAATTTGTAGTTGGATTTGTAAATGCTCTTGTTGAAGTTGTCGTTGATGATGCAGTAGTTGTTGTCGAAAATTGTGTTGTTGTTGGAGTAGTTGTGGTTGATGGAGTTGTTGTTGTGGTCGTAGTTGTTATCGGTGTTGTTGTAGTTGTCGATGGAGTCGGGGTGGTCGTGCTTGTTGTAGTTGTTGAAGCTAAAGTTGTTGTACTTGTTGTCGTTTGTTCGGTTGTTGTCGTTGGAATAGTAGTTGATTGTGTTGTTGTTGTGGTTGTTGATGGAGTTGTGGTTGTTATCGGCGTCGTTGTTGTTGTCGTCGTCGAAGGAGATGTCATAGTTGTAGACGGTGTTGTTGCTGTTACTGTAGTCGTTGTGGTTGATGGAGTAGTGGTAGTTGTGCTGCTTGTTGTTGTCGGACTTGCTGTGGTTGTTGGGGCTAACGTTGTTGTACTTGTTGTGGCTTGTTCAGTTGTTGTCGTTGGAGCAGCTGTGGTGGTTGTTGTTGGAATAGTAGTTGATTCTGTTGTTGTTGTACTTGGTACTGTTGTAGTGAAAGTTGTCGTCATTGGAGTAGTAGTGGTTGTTTGGGGTACTGTAGTTGTTGTTGTAGTAGTTGACGGTGTTGTTGATGATGTTGTGGTTGTCGAAGGTGAAGTTGTCGTTCTTTCTGTTGTTGTCTTTTCCCCCTCATCAACTTTTTGAACACCAATTTCAGCATTGTTATTACTAATAATTGGTTCATTAACAACTGCCAAATCAACAGGTTCTAAATTATTTTGATCAATTTCTGGCACCCTTACATCTTCAAAACTTTCATTCACTTCATTTTCTTTTTGCCCATTGTGAGATGTGGTATTAAATTCATGAATGTATTCACGGAGACAAATTTCCGGAACTAAAATGTCTCAAATTTAGAATGAAAAAAAACTATAAATGTTGCGAACTTGTAAAACAAGATGGATCCGAATCTGGTAGGCTTCTCATTCGGCCACATGCTTTCTTTGATTCGATTGGATCCCCACAAAGTTCGGAACATCTAAAAATATCTGCTTCTTCTTCAAAAATAAAAATTGGATTCTCGGATTTTGAAGGGTCAAAAAGATCACCTAAAAATTCAATCAATAATTGTAAAAATAATTTTTTGAAAACTAACAAATATAAGAATTTCTTTCCATCCATTGATAAATATTTGGGGCATCATGTATAATGCCATGGCATTGCTGATGCTGATAAACAAAAATCAACAACAATAGTAATATCTGACACTGCTTTGAAAAAAAATTCCTTGGCATTTTTTAAAATCTTAATAAAAGTAAAAGTGTAATAAAACTTAGTTGGAAAAATTAAGTCAATAATTTAATAAAAACTTTAGTAATTAAAGATTATTTGCGGCTGCTTCTTCCTTTTCTTCTTCTTCCAGAAAATTGGGTTGAGGGAAGTTTTCAAAAGAGTGAGAAATTTAAAATTCTTAAGTCAAAAAAAGAAGAAAGATCGCGGAAATCTGATAATCAAAAAAAGTAATACATAATTTAGGGTGCTCCGGAAGGAAGCGCGCTAAAAATTTATTTAAAGAAAAAATGAAAGTTTTTGCGGGATCCCGGGAGATAGACTCTCTGAGGAAAAAAGAGATTTTGTAAAAAAATTAAAGAAATATCAGCGCAATAAATTTATACCTTTTAAAAAAAAGGGTGAATTCGAAATTCAAAAACGTTGAAGAATAATGAGTCTGACATAAAAGTGAAAGTTTATTTTATGTTTGATTTAATAGAATTATCTCATCATCATCTTAGATTAAGGGAGGAAAAAGAAAACAGGTAATATCTTTGTCAAATTTTTTTTTACTTCTGACTGCTGGTGTTCGTTTTTTTCTTTTTTGGTGTTGCTGACAACCAGAACCCTCTTTTCTCTCTTTATAATTGAGATATTTGCTTTGACGACAGTGATTTTTGTGGAGGCGGGCAAGTTTTTTTATTCCAGGTTGTTGCAAAAACATGTCCTAAATAAGCATGTATCAAAAAAACAACAATCATCAAATTTTTGTGGGTTTTTTTTATTTTTCTTTGGGTTGGATGTAGTTTTTTTATTTTGACAAGCGTAAAAGAAACGCATCATTTAGCTTTCCATTTTTTCTTTTATTTTTTTACCATCAAAAAAGAAAGGAGACAAATTATATCCTTTCAAATTTTTCGATAGCTTCTTTTTTGTGGGTGATGGTTGTTGTAAAACTGCAATCTTTAAAAGATTTGAAAAATCTTTAAAGATCATGGTATCGTTTTATTTTGATTTCGGTAACTGAAAAGTTGAATAACGTTTACCAAATTATTAATCAGCCAATTAAAACAAATTCCATTACAAATTTTTTGAAGTTACATAAACTTTATTTTTTTTACAATTAACAAAACAAATTCAACAATAAAGCATTGAAGAGAAGCGATGATCAAAGAAGAGAATACAATGGAAGGAATTTTTTGTTAAAAGTTTTACCGGAAAGTTTTTGTTTTTTAAAGATGGGAAATTCAAAAACTTGAAAACATTTTAAACAATATAACAAAGAAAGAGAGATCGAAATACCTAATAAAAATTTTTTTGTTAAGTACGGTATTTGTTTGAATTACTGCCACCACTTCTTCGTTCACCACCACTATATCCGCCGCTACTTCCACCACGATTTCGATCTCCGCCATCACTTCCTCTTCCTCTGCCGCCACCTCCACCACTGCTGCTACCTCTTGAACCATCACGACTTCGGCTTCCAGAATACGTTTGTCCAGCAAAACCTCTTCCACCTCGATCACCACCACGTGGTCCGGAACGATTTCCACGATAAGATGGTTTTTCATAAAAATCATTTGAATATCTTTGTCCATAATGTTGTTGCTGATGTAGCTGGGATTGTTCATACATATAATTCTGTTGATCGTTGTTTCGAAAGATAACTTGTTTAACGAAAATTCTCTTCACACCCATTTCAATTCCATTTTGAAATTCTTCATTTGGATATGACTGAATTTCTCGCACAGTTGGATGACTTCCCATATCTCTTATTAAAATACCACTTTTTTCATTTGGTGTCATATCCATGAGATTATTGGCCATATTTTTAAAATCAATATTTTCTTTATCCACTTCTAAAATATTTAAGAATAACTAAGAAAAATATATTACGGTAAAACAACTTACTACTTTTCTTGCAAAATCTCTCCAAATGTGCACTATCACCTTTTGCACCACAAACTTTGCAGCCGTCTTCTCGTAGACTAGGACAAGATGGAAATCCTTTGGCAGAGTACAATGAATGATTGGTAATTTCATTTCGAGGTTTTCCTTGATGTTCACAATAAGCACAATGTTCATTGAATGACGCAGATTTTTCGACAGTACCAGCAACAAGAGGCTTTCCACCTATTAATGGCACACCACCTATCATTGGAACATCAGGTGATTTTGGAGGAACTTCTTTTGGCTTTGGAGGTGGAGTTGGTGAAGCTCGAGGTGTTGTAGTATCAGATGGAACAGATAAAGGTTGAGAAGGTTCAAAGACAATTGGAGGAGCAGTTGGATAAGTTGCTTTAGGCTTTTCTTCAGCAATCTTTGATAGCTGTACCGATTGTTGACTCGTTGTGCTACGCCAAGAATTTTTTCTTTCTGCATTTGCTCTTTGTGGAGGTTGATAATGCGGTTGTTCAGGTTTTTGTGGGCGCTTTCTTTGAAATTCTTGTTTTCCGCTTTCGTCTTTTTCAAAAAACTTTTCTTCCTTTGCTTTATCATCTTCAATCTCACGATTAATATCATCAAGAAGACGATCCATTTGTTGAGGATTCAAAGGATTTAAAGATTGTGGAGTTCCTGCTGGAGTATAATCGTCAGCATCACTTTGAACGGAAACAGCATCTAATGCCGGAACAGCAGCAGATTCAATTTTTTCAGGTGAATTATGAAGTAATTCTTTCTCTTTTTCTTGTTGGAGTTCTTCTATTGCTTGTTTTATTGCTCCAAGATTCAAGACATCAGAAGGCTGTTGATGAGATGGAGGACCATCGAAATGTAGCGGATGTTGTTGTTGTTGGTGTTGTTGAGAATCCATAAGCAATTGTTGTTGATGCTGTTGTTGCTGCATTTGCTGATGAGGAACAACCATTTGATATTGATAAAATTGATTAGATTGATGATAAGCAGCTGATGGATCTCCTTGAAGAAGATAAACAGGTTGTGCAATTTGTTGTCCATCTGGAGTATACTGTGGAATAAAATATTGTTGACCTTGTTGTGGAATCATTGCTGGTGGAAGCTGACCTACAGGAAACATTGGATTATGCTGCATAATTTGGCCTTGTTGGAGAGGGATATTTTGTTCAGCAAATTGAGGAAGTTGTTGTGAATCCGGTGATGGACGAGATGGTGGACGATTTGCTGAATCAGGCTAAAAAAACGGAAAATTTAAAACCTCATTAAATATCAAAAAACATACTCTTCCATCATAACGAATAGATCCCCGACGACTTGATTGACTTGAATTTCCGCCACCACCTCGACGATTCTTTCCTTGATAATTATTCTTTTGATATTGCTGTTGATGCTGCTGTTGTTGATGCTGCAAGGAAGGATCAAAAAATTGTCCTTCAACAGAATGTTGTTGCATAACAGGATTAAATGGTACAGCAAAGCGCGGTTGATTCATGTTAAAATTTGGAAGAGTTTGATATTGCATCATTGGAGCACCAGGAATTCTCTGACCAAATGGTGCACGATTTCGAGGACCACCAGATTGTTGTTGAATTTGAACATAAACTAATTGCTGAGGCGTAGGATGAATAAACCGTTGAGGAGGTGGTGGAGGTGGGACTTGTTGATGCTGTTGTTGATGTGGAACAGAATAAAATACTGCAGGACCAGGTTGTAAAGGATTTCCATTATTAGTTGGTGGAGGAGGTAATCCAGGAGTAGATGCTAAAGTTGGTGGTGAAGTTGTTGATGATTCATTGATTCCAGGATTACCTTGTTGAAGTTGAGTGTAATGAATATTTTGCGGAAGTTGTGGTTGAAAGAAAGTTGGATTTTGTCCTAAACATTTACATATGTAATTATGCGGTATTTGAAACAAATCACACATACCACCTCCATTGTGAAAAACCATTCTTTGATTTACCGTCGGGATAAAAGGTTGACGAGGTGGTGGTGGCCCATTAAACTGAATTTGACGATGACCAGCAGCATTGGGTTGCGAATTTTGCGTATGCATTTAATGAATCTAAAATGTGATTAAAATGAGTACAAAAGAATTTTCGGGAAAAAGAACTTACAGAAGTTTAAAAGTGATAAAACTAATTCAATTTTAAATTTCAATTAGTTTTTTAAAGTTCTTGTTAATAATGAACATAGAAGTGAGGGTGAGAGAATAAACAGTATGATGCTGCTTCTAAAAGTTAAACCCTGATTAATTATTAACATTCGGATATTTTAAAAAGAGATATAAGATCCAGAAAGAATGCGGGAAAAAGATTCAGTTGAAGTTCGTAAATAAAAATCCAAAATTAAAAAAAATCAAACAATGGAAAAAAACTTTTAAACTACAAAATTTTTATATTTGGCACTCATTGCCAAAAATTAATAAGTTTCCTTTGTGGAATTTGTTTTTTACGAGAGAGAAAAGAGATTGAAATTTGAAAAAATCGTTTTGGCAAAATTTTTCTTTGAACTTGGAATCTTTTTTTCAATTTATATCTGCAGGGCAAATTGAAAAGTTTGTTATAGTTTCAACTCATTGCAGACATTAACATAGCAATTTTATCGAAATTCATGAACATCAAAGTTGGTGGTTGAACAGATTTTTGAAGCTGAATTTTTAATTAAGCATTTCAACTTTTTTGGTTCTTTTATTTATAGTTTTATCTCAAAGTTATTGCTATATACAGCAATCGATGTATTAGTTTACCTAAATACTAAGTGCAGATGCTGGATAGTCGCGCCAGCATCGGCCCCCCACGACCGCCGGTCTGATTATGGGGTTCTTTAACCTTTTACCTAACCTTATGTTTTGTTTGATTAGTTTAAGATTGATACTGTAACTGCACCAAAATAATTAACTTTTTTAAAAGTTTGTTCATAGTTAATGGCATCTCTCATGTAATCGATTAGTATTTGTAGAGACAGCATTATATGTTTTTATTTTGTTCAACTCGGAAGAGGCAGTCTTAAAAAAAGCTGTTGGTTGTATTAATTTTGAAAAGCGGCATTTTTCTTTGATCTATTTTAACAAATGAAATTTGCGACGCCACTGTATTCGATGTCATAAAACTTATAGCTCTTGTGTAAAAGCTTTTCAAATAAAAATATACAGGGTGATTCAAGAAAAAGTCCGATTAAAGAATCACTATAACTTTTTAAATTTTTAAGTTAAGAAAAAATTGATAGTACCATTGGACTCAGTATTGGTTGCCATTTTTAAATATCTAAAAAAATTTAAAAAATAAAAACTTTTTTTTTCCAATTTCACGTACTCCCCCCTGTGGAAAAAAATCATTTTTTGGTCTGTTTCACCTTTTTTCACTTTTTTTTCATTCACTATCTTCAAAAACAAAGAATATGCAAAATTTCCTATTGTTAAAACACACTGAATGAAAAAAAAGTGAAAAAGGGTGAAACAGACCAAAAAATGATTTTTTTCCACAGGGGGGAGTACGTGAAATTGGAAAAAAAAAGTTTTTATTTTTTAAATTTTTTTAGATATTTAAAAATGGCAACCAATACTGAGTCCAATGGTACTATCAATTTTTTCTTAACTTAAAAATTTAAAAAGTTATAATGATTCTTTAATCGGACTTTTTCTTGAATCACCCTGTATTTTTATTTATGCAATAATACAGTTTAAATACAAATATTAATAAACTTGATTGCCTTTTTAAAATTACTGTAGCCTTGAGTGCTTTTTAATATCCTCCACAGCAGCCACAACCGCAACAACATCCACAACAACATCCGCAGCAACAGCAACAATTCATTGGCGCCATAGTTGGGGCTGGAGCAGCTGTTGCCATGTCTGAAAAGGATTTGCACTAATTACAGTATACAAAAAAATCTGTATCACTAAGTACAGTATCTAAGCTTATAAGGAGTTGATCAGAAAGTTTTGTTTACTGGTGTCACTAATAATTGGACAATCAGAGATAAAACTTTTTGATCAACCTTTAATAACTAGTAACTCTATTGTTGCAATACTTACTACAACATCCACAACAGCAGCAACAATCACAGCAACCACAACAACAGCATCTTTTTTCTCTCAAAAGTTCTCCAACTTCTTCCTTGCTGTCACCGGTTGCATTTTCGCAATCACAATCTTCTTGTTTATCGGCACAATTTTGCATATCACAACCCTCTGAACAACCTTCCCCACTTGATGTACCATTACCAGGGCCATGGCATTCACAATCTGTACAACTGCCACTGCAATCTTCGGTGCAATTTTCGCTTAAATTTGATGCAACAATTGGTTGTGGATCTGGGATGGGATTAGCTTTATCTGTTCCCAAAATTGCTCCAAGATTTGTTGCAACTTCAGATGGCTTTGCTTCTTCAACATTCGCTTTTAAGGCTTCAAAAGCAGGCATTTTTGCGCGATTATTAATCATTTGATCACGTTGAATTCGTTGAGATAAATCAATGACATCAGTTGGAAGAATCATTGGAATTTTTATGTGTCGCTTTTCGGTTGGAGCTTTTGGATGAAGGATATCTTCGTCTGCTTGATTGATGGAATCTTTTCGAATTACTCTTGCATTCGATGAAGCAAAGATTAAAGCAAAAAGAATAAAAAATTGAAAGCGAGAATCCATTTTAAAATATCCAACAAAAAATGCAATAAAAGGCAAATATAAAAAATGGTTTGTCAAAAACTGTGATTCAAAAAGGATTTTCTTTCATCCTTTTATAGAGTCTTTTGACCATTGCAAATTATGTTAATCAAAAACAAATATTTCCTGGAACAGCTGGAAAAGAGATTCGGGATAGATTCAAATCCATTAGATGGATAAAGTTGAACAAACAATGACTGACCATCGCAGATTTAAAAAATACCTTTTTTTAAAATTCAAAGCATTTTTAAAACAGTATAAATTAAAAATAATTTAAGCACTGTACGATTTTATTTGTCATGTCGTCATCACCAAGAATATTCAAATACAAAATATTAAAAATAATTTATATCATAGGTGGTATACTGTAAGCGAACATTTAAATATAATATTAAAAAATTATAAAAATACAATAGCAAAAAAAGTGAAAATAAGTTATACAGTAATACTAAGTACAAAAAATAAATTTTTATTCATTCATTTTAGCAAAGATCATTGTCATCAACAATTACCGAAGGTGCAATAGATTTCTTTGGTTGAAGAAGCATATGTGTGGCCCATGTATCAAGTTTTGACATTTTATCGAATTTTGCAACTTCAGCTGTATATCCATCGGCATCCTTATTTTCAAGGGCTTGAATAAGTTCTTTAATCAATTTGCATTCACGAGTATCAGCAAATGATGGATCTCTTTCTTCATATCTTGTAACAGCATGGGTTGTATCAAGCTTAACAAAGAAGAATGTAATATTTAGTAACAATGAGGATTAAAACTTACAGTATCAAGATTAAGATGACATAGCAAAGCCTTGAAGAATGTATTCTTTGCAGCATATTTCAAAGTCGAATGATCTGCTTGATAAAATGCAATCTCTTCAAAAGTTTCAATAGCTTTTCGAAGTTGTCCAAGTTGAGCTGCATACATTCCAACCTTTTCCAATGATTTGATTGCAGTTACTCGTTGTTCTTCTCCTTTGTAATAATCTGCAGCTTTTGCATAATGCTTCATTGCAGCTTCCATATTTGGAGCTTCAGTATCATAGATTTCTGCGATACTAATATGATTTTTTGCTGCCATTGAAAATCTTCCCATATCTGTATAAATTTCTGCAGCTTTCAAAATCATTTGGACAGCTTTCTCAGGATCAGCTTTACGATAACAATTTCCAGCTTCAACAAATTGCATTGCAGAATTATGCTTTCCATCAGCATCATATGAATTTGCAGCTTTTTCAAATGCTTTTCCAGCTTCACTCCAATTCTTTGCAATTTTAAACAAATTTCCTGCCTAAAAATAAACGAGTATGAGTCACCATTTAATGCAGCTCAATTGGAAACGTTGAAAAAAGTTTCCCCAAAAGCTCTCATTTTAGCATAAAAAAATTTAAAAGTTTTAAGTACAATATAACTCTATAGTTGCTTAAACTGTAATTAAAAAGTACCAAATGCTTTACATTAAAAGTAATTCCTCAAAACAAAAAGGTCATGCTTTCTAAGTTTCTAAACAAAGCGATAGTTCTCTAGTTTCTTAAGAAGTTCAACAGTCACACATAAATAACAGTTTAAAATTACTTGAATATAGAGATTTGCAGTATCATCGGGACTTCCACCACCAAAAAGACCAAAGAATCCACCTTTCTTTCCTTTCTTTTCAGCTTCAGCAAGCTTGGCACGGGCTTTTGCTTCGTTATCAGTCATATTCGGAAATTAAATATCTGAAAAATAGAAAAAACATTATTCAAAATAATAAAAATGAAGAAATTTATAAATTCATCGTTAAACATCATCAAGCAATGACATGGCAAAGAAATGAAGAAATTTTTTGTAAATCAATATTTTAGCAAAAACGCCTGAGGACACTTAATAAAACAAACACTTACCAAAATTGATTAAGATAATTTATTTCACGTCTTTTAAAAAAAGCTTTGATTGTTTTTATAAATGTATGACATGCGCCAGCAGCAGCAACGACCAAAAAGTCAAAAAATCGAAATATTTTAGCATTCAGATTCGTTTTGCCAAAAATGTTCAAAAGGAACAAAATTTTGAAAAATTTTAAAAGAAATTCTCGCATTTTTTAGCTTTAAAAAAGATAAGATTTGACACTAAAATTTTATAAAACCCTATTCCCTTGAGATATTCTTCTACTTTTTTATGCATGTTACTCCATAAAATCTTAGGACCACATTATTCTTGTTTTATTATCCTTTATGTGCTACCACAATTGTTGTCGATTACATTGTTACAGTATCTTAAAGATTACTGTAACACTGTAGTCTTTGACTTTACATGTTATTTAGAGCCTAGTAAATGCTTTATAACATGATATCGAAAGAAAAACAGCGTAAAAAAAGTTTCAAGGATAAATTTATTTTTGCAGCAAACTTTTTTTTTTGATCTGGAAAAAATAGCAAATTCTCCATGCGTCTCTCAAAGAACAATTTCCCACTCTTTATCTTTAATTAAGAATTTTTTCTATTTTCAGCAGCATTTTAAAATTCGCAAACTAATTCGACTATTACAGTATCACCTTAAAAATACTTAAAAATAAGAAAAGGATGTTAAAAAAATGTGCTCTTGCAGTGGAAGGATCTTGAATTATAAGCAAATATTTTACAAAATATATTTATTTTAATTTACGAGTTAATCTATAAATAAATTATTACAGTAATACTTCTAAATCATTATCACAAATTTTCTTTTATGGTTCATTTTCCGCTTCAACATTTGCAAGATTTGGAATTAATTTTTCGAAGATTTCAATTCCCCGAAGAAAAACAGATTCATCGAGATATTCATTGTGATCATGAAGTAAGATTGGAGTATTATTCATTGGTGAAAATCCAATTGAACGATATCCAAGGCCCCGAAGATATCGAGAATCTGTTGCACCAATAAAAATTTCAGTTTCATATTTGCAGTTTCTAAAAATTGAATTTTATTCAAATTTAAAAAATATTTAAAAGTTTACTCTTGTTTTAAAGTTGTTGAAAAAGCTTTCCAAAATGCGTCATCGTCGGTGGTTGGTGTAGTAGTTTTGATAAGACCATGTTGAAGGAAAGTATATGTAACATCTGGACCAGCTTCAGAACACCATTTTTTGAGGTGACCATCCATTTCCTAAAAAATTATTATTACAGTATTTAGGGATAAACAACGATAAGATAACTTACATCTAACATTGTTGGAGTAACACGAACATCAAAATCTAAATTAACAATATCATTATAATATTACAGTAATTTGAGCGATAAAAACATACAAGCTTTAATTTCATCTGGAACAACATTAGCTTGAACACCGCCTTCAATCTTTGTTAAATTTGCAGTTGTAACATCTCCCAATTTCAATTTTCCACCAGAATTTTCGAGTCTTGCTTTTTGTTCTTCACGGAAGGCATAAAAGCTATTAATTACTTTACGCTGAAATTCAGAGATGAAAAATGGCAAATAGATTACAGAATTACTTACAAGTTTAGAACCAGCATCATTTTCAATAAAGCGAGATCCATGCCCAGGAGATCCTTTACATGAAACAAGTACCCCTGAAATAAACAAATTTAAGGTTAAAACAATTCTTGAAACTACGATACACTAATATTACGGTAATCTTTTAAAGAAAGAGGATTATTGTCTTACTGTAGAGACATTTACCGTGACACAAACAAGAAAGAGCAATATCGGTAAAAGTACAGTATCCTTCTTAATTGTTCAGTGTACCTCCACAAAACTACAGTACTCTTATCCTCTTCACCATCAAAAAATCAAAACTTACACCAAACACATCTTTCTGCATAATAAACTTTATATGAATCATCTTCACTTGCTAATCCTTCATCCAAAGTAAAACCAAGATTAAGATCTTTAAAGTCTTGAGATTTAACAAATATTTGCATAGCTTGTCCTCCAGTTTCTTCATCAGCTCCAAAAACAAAGTAAATAGTTCTAGTAAAATTCTTCTTTCCAGTTTTCTTTAATCGACGATATGCTTCAAGATATTGAATGCCAACACATTTCATATCTTGTGTTCCACGACCATAAATTTTTCCTGTTTCATCCTTATGGGCAGAATATGGATCATATTTCCATTGATCCTAAAACAATGAGATTACCGTAGCATAAAGATTCTAAAGAAGCGTAGTCATTTTTGGGGGTACACTTTAAACAGCGGGCTATTGTTCGAAAAAGTTTGAAAAGTTCGGAATACTGTATGATGTTATAAGCTTAAAGCCCATCAAGCACAAAATGTCCGCGTTAATCAAAACAAACCTTGAAAGTTGGTACAACATCCATATGTGAATATAACATTAATGATTTTAGCTCAGGTTTAGTACCTTGAAGTTTTAGGATTACCATCGGACGACCTTCAATTACCTAAACATTGAAATTTATTCTCTCTTGATAGTAATATACAAGACATACTTCAGATCTCTTAACTTCCAACTCCAATTCTTTGGCATAATCTTGAAGAAATTTGTAAGCTTTTTCTGAAAATTAATTTATTTTAAAGTTCAATGAGAAAAATAAGCAAGCAACAAACCATAATCCGGTTGAGGTTGTTCAGTATCAATTCGAATGTATTCTCGAAATTTTGTAACTGCAATATCTTCGGATGCCATTGTTGGAAGCAGCTTTTTGTTCCTGAAAAGAGTAAGCAAATAAATTATAACGTAAAATACAAGAAAACAATTATCAAAGATCAACGAAGAAAACAAAACACGTTCACTCGCCACAAAATGCATGTAAAAAATAAAATTCTACAATCAATACACTATCATTTTTATTCCTATCATTATCGTCAACATCTATAAAAAGAAACAATTAAAACTGCATCAATAAATCAACACAATGTTGGAACTTCATCTTTAAATATGAAAATATGATTTAACAAAGATGATCATGACAATGAAGAAAACAATCTTGCATCATCGTAAATATATTTTTTTGCGTTGACTATTACAATTGTTTTGTTTAATTGATGATTTGTATTTTTGTTTCGTTTAATTGGGTTTTAAACATTGGCAAAAAGGCAGATAAAAAAGTGAAAGTGAAAAAGACTATTAAATTTGTAGTTTGTTTTTTTACTGTGTGCATCGTTTTACAAAAAAATATTTTAAAAATTTTGCAAAAAGGTTTGGGTCTCAACGTATTGAGATGGCTACTATTAGTAAACTACTCACATCCGCTATCCGGTCACTGTCATTCCGCGTAGACTTTTTCTTGCTTCCTTTCGGACCTGGGACGGTTCATCTATCTTTGAACAACCGGGTTAAATCGAACTCCTTCAATTAAACCCTGTTGACGCAATGCTTGACACGGACGGACGCGTCACCGCAGTTTGATCTAACAGTAGGAACTCCATCTCTCAGTTCATCCGCCAAACCATGCCAGCAAGAAACTGCTTTACAAGTATCCGCCACAACACCCGGCGACCACTGACGTTTTTAATTCAAAAGAAAGGAAAGAGATGCTTTTTTGAGAAAAAATGCTTGTCTTTTTTGATGCTTTACAAAAAAATTTTAAAGTAAAAAATCATGAGATTTTTAGAAAAAGGAATGGAGAAAATTTTGGGGATTCTTTTAAGATGTTATTTGTAATATTTTGGTAAAATTGAATTACTGTAGTTGCTTTTTTAAAACAATTTTAGTTGCTTATTCTGTTTTTTAAAAACACTTTTTATCCATTTTTTTGTTTATTAAAATCAAATTTGATATTTGCAGAATGATGATTTATCAAAACCATTCTGCAAATATCAATGATGATTTATCAAAATCATTCTGCAAATATCAACGGAAAAAGTACATTTATTCAAATTTTTATGTTTTATCAATATAATTTCATTTTTTTCTGTTTTTCTTAAACGTCAAAAATATTTTTAAAGTCAGCGTCTTATATCTATCAAAGCATGTTAGATGTTTTTTATAAATTTGAACAACATTTTTATCTCTTTAAAATACAAGTTTTGTTTAAACAAACTACACCTTGATGGAACTTAAGAAGCTTCAAAAAAAATTTATGGTTATTTTTGTTACTTTTATGTTTGTATTTTATAATTTTATAATTTTGAAAATTTTAAATAAATAATTTTAAAAAAAATTAATTAATGTTTTTTACATGTTTTAATATCTACTTTAAAATCAAAAGAAAACTTCTCCGTTTTTTTTTAAATGCATGATTACGGTATTGTCATCATAAAATAAATAAAAAACATAGAGAAATGTATTTATTTTAGTTTTCACTGTTGTCAGATGTTATTTTCTTAAATAAGCTTGAAAAAAATGTATAAAAATATTTTTTAAAAAAAAAGTACATTTCCCTGAAACTTCACTTAAGCTGAAGCTTCACCTGAAGTCATCGTTTAACACAAACTGAAATATTTGTCGAAAGAAAACTTTAGGAAAAACAGAAATCAAACTCACTACACGTAAAACACTTGTGTTTACTTTTGTTTTTTTTCAGTTGAAAAAGTTTGGAACAGCAAACAAATGAATTTTTGTAGTTTTTTTAACGATTTTTTTAATGCATTGATGAGGCTAATAGAACAGTATTTTAAAAATAGCCTTGTGAATATCAATGACTTCATTTAGAGGTTTTCTATGTTATTTTTACTTTCTCAAAAGTTACAGTATTTAATTAAACATATTTCAGAACATTAAACAATATTCGTATTTTCTAGTGTAAGAAAGAAGTTTTGTTTCAACAATGTCAATAAATGTTCTCGAAAAAAAGAAGCCGTAAAATTTTTAAGAACTCTACTTGTAAAAACTGTTGGTTTAAGTCAAGGCTGTCCGGAAAAAAAATAATGATCCGGAATCCGGAATTCCGGAATGCCTTGGTTTAAGTAAATCAATGATTACTGCAAATGCTTAAAAAATCATTTTAGGCTTTTCTTGATTTTAGTTTGGTTAAAGCGCGATTATTTTTAAGTTTTTCAAGTTTTTTGAAAAACACAATTTTGCTTATCTGTTGTCACAATTTTTGACTCACATTTTTATTGATTTTGTTCATCCAGGCCCACAGATGTTTTCAGATAAATGTTGTATCTTTTGATTCTATTTTTATTTTTTGTATCCCTTAAAGCCCATATCGGCTTTGTTTACCCTGCGGCAAGATATCCTCCTTTGGATTACTTGGAAACAACAAAAACAATTTCGCCATGCGGAATGCCAAAAGGAAGAAATCGTAAGTTTTGGCATTTTTATGTAAATTTTGAAGTTTCATACTGTAGCATATTACACTTCATTTGCCGTTGGACGACCGTATGCTTTAACGTGGACAGCGAATCACGACTTTCACAAAGGTGGAATTAGAATAAATTTATTGGATCCAAATGAAAATCGGCTTCAACAAATTTTTCCAACGCAAGCAAATTTATGGATGTCATATCCGGATCGAGTGTATGCAACAAATATACGGTAGCTATAATATGCAAATTTTTTAGTCCTGTAAATATCACTCTTACATTTCGACAACCCTGTAGGGGATGTGTTCTTCAAATTGAACGCCAAGCTTTGGATATTGACTCAACATTTCATTCATGTGCCGATATCAATATTGAGCAGGCCCTTCCAAACACAAATCAAATTCAATGTTCTGGAAATGGAAGACTCTCTCAAAGTGGTTGTATCTGCAACAAATATTTCACAGGTGATCGATGCCAATACCGTACAGATTGTGAAGACAATTCGGATTGCCTAAATGGACAATGTGTTGAAGATTCCCGGCCAGGACTGGTTCAAAAAAGTTGTTTCTGTGATTTTTCATTTTTTGGTAAAAATTGCGAAATTCAATCACGAATTCAAAATTTGAATGATATGTGTTTTAATTATAAAAATTTAATTGATCGAAGTTCTTCCATGTTTAAAGCATATGGAATCTTTAATCCAGATTGTTATGATCGAATTGATTTAAATCATGAAGATTTTATTTATTCAAGAATTATTGCAGTAAGTTTTTTGCTGAGATTTGAATTACAGTATTCGCGAGTTTGTTTTTCAAATTACAATAATCTCAGATTTAAATATAACAAGCAAAGACCCGGCTTCGCCGGGTCTTCTAACATATTACATTCATGTTAGTTTAATTTTCGCGTTTTTTGTCTCTGTCAAATTTATTTGTTCATTATTACAGTTTTTTTTCACATTTGCGAATTTTATTTTGGGCATTACATTTTTTTACCCCAACTTCTACCTCCGTTCCACACACCTTTCAAACTCCACTTAAGTACCAAAAAACAAAAACTTAGTTATTGCTATCTAACTTTACACATGTTTTTAAATTATTAGTTATTTTTATTACAAAAAATATAAGAAAACATACAACAACAAAGTCTGAGAATAATTCGGGTTATTTGTTTATTTGGCTTCATATTCATAAGTTGATTGAAATTAGTTTCATCATTATTCATTATTAAACTTTGATTTGATTTGATTAAAGGTTTTTCTGCGTTCTTCAAAAGCATATTCATTTCACATTAAGTAATCCGTTTAAATATTTGATTTAAATTTGTAATATAAATTCGAAGAACATACGTAATACTGGGTTAAAAAAGTACAAACTAAATTATCGCTAAAAAATGATGCCACAATTTTAGAGGAAGCGTTTTTACGAAAAACTTACATTTGTTACAAATTGTTTTCATTTTTGAATCGTATATATATATAAATATTTGAATTCACATTAAATATACATTTGAAGAACATAATAATAGATTAAGATGATATAATTAAGTTATAACTTAAACATGTATTAGTTTATTAAAAGATAATTTTTATATAAAAAACTTACATTTGTTGCAATGGTGTTGATTATTTGACCGAATTTTCTTATAAAAGTAGCCGACATTTCTAAAAATAAAAGCAAAGTTATTAATAATCAGAAAATGAAAAAAATGACTTACGTTGTTGTTGTTTTCTTAAATAATTAAAAAGGCTGCTTATCCCCGCAGCTAGGGTTCATTCACAACAGTTATTGGTAAATTTAAAAATAACTGTTGTGTTCTATTGTTATTTTAATAAAAAGAATTTCATTAAAATAACTTCGTTAAAGTAAAATATCAAAAAGTATTACAATTTTTTTAATTTTTTAATTTTTAATACTTTTTGTTTTACTTTTTACCCAATTCTAATAATTCCTTGTAAACAATATTAGCAGTTGATGTACTATCTTCAGGAAGAACAATTTTTAATCCTGCTAATGATCTAACTCGACTGAATGCGACATAAAGCTGTCCATGAGAAAAACATTCATGAGATAATACGACACCGACTTTATCCATTGTTTGTCCTTGACTTTTATTAATTGTCATTGAAAAAGCAAGTCTTACAGGAAATTGATGCCTTGTAACATTAACAACACCATGCTTTGTTGTTAAAGTAATTCTTGGAATTAGAATTTCTTCGCTTAGACTTCCGTCAATGTTAATCTTTTTAGCAACTAAATTATGCCTTAAAAGATTTGTAACAACTAATCTTGTACCGTTACAAAGACCATCTTCAATTGAAAGATTTCTGACTAACATTATAATTGCATTTCTTCGAAGTCTTAATGTAAAACTTGGCAAACCTTTAATATTACGTGTTTTGTAATTTTCATGTACTTCACCTGCACTTTGTAAGATTTCATCACCATAATGGTAAACATCTTGTGCATGATAAGTAATTTCTGTATCTTCATCAAAGAGGTCAAGAACTTTTTCATTAAGCTCATCAACATCTTTATTCCATGTTGCCAAAATTGCTCTTTTCATTACGGTAGCTGGGTCATAATTTTCAATGACATCTCCGAAAACTTCATCAACAATGTCACCTTTGCTCATACATTCTGGTGGAATTTCAATTTCATTTGGTTTATCACCAAATCGTCCTTCTCCAATTTCCAAAAGCATTGTTTTAAATTCATTTTCATCTTTTAATGCTCTAACATTTTCTGTTAATTGGAACTTTTCAAAATGTGCCCATAAATAGGAGCAACACACTGAAGAATTAACAATTTCTTGTCGAGTTGCATTTTCAACAATGGGTGGAATTTGACGAAAATCTCCACCAGTAATTAAGATTTTACCACCAAATGGAATTTCATTATCCATTATTTCCCTTAATTTGCTGTCGACAACTTCTAATGCTCGTTTTGGAGCCATTGGAAATTCATCCCAAATAATTATATCCAAATCTTTAAGCATTTGGCCATGTGGTGAATTAGGTTTAACTCCACTATTACTGTCATTTTCAAATGGAAATTCGAGTTTAAATCCATTATGGCAAGTTCTTCCCATTGGATATAATGAGGCTGCAATTCCACTCCATGCAATTACCATGACTTTTTTGCCGTGACCCATTGCAATTTTTCTAATACAATTAAAAGTGTAAGATTTACCACAGCCTCCTGGGCCATCGGCAAATATGCAACATTTTTCGAGTGTTGGTTCTGCATTTTTAATTTTTTCAATTATTGGATCAACAATAGCTTTTTGTTCATTATTCATGACCTCGTATTCGGCCAATCCTTCATTCAACAATGCTTTTAAATCAATGGTTTCTTCATTTTCGAAGCCAATTTCATTCATGTATGCTTCCAGTTGTGGATAATCAGATAATTGTTTATCTTGATTTTGCATACTTTTCACAATTTTTCTCCATGCAACTTTTTTTGAATCTTCTTTTGACCATTTTCTCAATAAATCTGAAGTTAAATGATCTTCAAATCTATCAAAAAGTTCCAAGGGATTACCTAAATCACAATGTGCCAACAATCTTGCAAAAAGATATCGGAATTGATTTGGTGAAGTATGATTTAAGGCTTCAAAAAGCGTATCTTCATAAAGTTTATCATTTAAAACCAATCCCAAAGCAACACATGCTTCTCGATTACTTTCATAAGTTACTCCATCAACAGTTCGGAGATCTTGAAAAGAAGTTGGACCTGGAACTGCCATAAGCAATCTTCTCAAATAAAAACAATTTGTTTTCTTTGGATTAACATTATAAAGACGACAAAGTTTTGGCTTTGTTGTCTTTTTTCTTGGATTCCATTTTCCAGCTTTTGAATCCCAAACATGATTAATTCCAATTTTATTGTATAAAATTTTTTCTGGAATTTTAATATGATTTACTGATTTGCCTTCTGCTTTTAATTTTTCAATCATTTCTTTAGTTTCAATAATCTTTTTTTCTCTTTCTTGATTAACTTTGAAAAATGCCATTAATTTTGAATCTTTATTTTTGGCATTATCCATTTCTTTTTCATCTGGATTTTCACCCATATAAATTGTTTGTTCACCTTCCAAATGAACTGGTAAACGATCGACTGAATGACTCAATCGATACATCCAGAAATCTGAAAGTCTCCAATGAGCTTCGCATGCACTTATATAACGAAAATCTTCGTAACTATTAATTTCGTCGTAATTTAATGATCGAATTACTTCATTATCCATAAATTCATTCATTTCAATCAATGCCTTATCATCGCCTTTAAACATGTATTTAAAAACATAAAATACTGTAGCAATAGAATTTATTGCTTCAACATTTATATGACATTTCATATATTTTAGTAGAAATGGATTATGAGGGACTACCCATCTATTATCCACTTCAACATCTTTTCCATTAACTTTCATTATAATTGATCTTTTATTATCAGGACGTTTTGGTACTGTAAAACCATTATCATCCATATCAGTATTTTCTAAAAATGGCCTCGGAAACTTTCTTTTACATTTTCCATTAACCATGCAAGCGGCTTTTGGATTGTGAATGCCACATGGTTTATGAATGCAAAATTTAATCATGTCATCCAAATATTCTTCATCATATACTTCACCACATTCATCAGCTTCTTCCTGACTCATAGGTGGAAAATAGGATTTAATATGTGCATCAACTTTTTCTACAGTATCCCATTTTTCTTTCAAAGTGAAAACACAATGACAATGTGGAAGTCCACGTTTTTGAAATTCGATAACAACAACAGAACAAATTACTTCCCCAAAAATTTGATCTTTTTCAATAACTCGAATTAATTCATAAAGTTTTTGGTAAAAACAACTGTTAATTACATCGGGTCTTTCCCACGATTTTTGATCTTCGTAAAGATTCAAAATTACATCTTCATCTTCCGGATTTACAGTCATTGTAATCATGGTTGTCGGTCTACCGTATTCGTCAACCATGCTTATTGCATCTGAGCATAATTCTCGTAAATATCTTGGACCTCCATAAAATGTGCTTGGCAAAATTTTAACTGTCCCAGGTGCTTTTCCAATTTCTTGGGCTTTTTTATTTAAATGCTCATGAACTTCAACATAGCTTGCAGCTCTTATCTGTTTTTGATTACTTTTGTACCATTGCAATCTTCCATTTTCAACTTTTGCCCATGCATCACAAAGGTACTGTAAAAATAATTTTCCACCATATAAAAATGGATTAAAACCGTATTCTTCTTCGTCCCTGTCTTGGAACTTAAAATTAAAATATTCTCTTTCAGTCAACTTCCCAGATTTTGGATTTTCGGGATCACGCGTTTGACTTTCATAAACAGTTTCATTTCCTGTTGGATAAAATAATGGATATGTTAAAGGTTCAACCCTGGGATCCCATGATCTTAGATATTCACTTACATTATTTCCAGCTTTTTTGTCATAAATGACAATATCATCTCGAGGAACTTCTCCATCTGGCCCAGGAGTAAAAACCAATGCAATTTCATTTTCGGCTTCTACTTTGTCATAATTTCTTGGGGCATTAGGATTACCTTTAAAAACTAATCGCAATTCTCTTGGTTTTTCGCCTTTTGCTTCTTGATTAACTTTTTCTTTTTCTACAGTATCCTTTAACATTGTATAGGATTTTGCAAAAACATTTATTTTTCTCAAAGTTTCATCCAATTCTGTCATTAAATCAACAGATAATCTTTTATTCATTTTTGTTGCAGCTTCAATTCTTGCAGCAGTTGCAGTTCCACTGTCAACAACATAATGTTGTCCTCCAAAGGTTCTATTATCTCCTGAAGGCAAATAAGTTTTCGGCATTTTATGCATTACTTTTCCTTGAATTTTTAAACACGGCACTCCTGGAGCTAATTTAACATTTTTTGCATACATATGTGCACAACTAAGACTTGAGTTAATAGTTCTTCTTTCCAAATCAAAAAGTTTAATAAATTCTTTGTTTTGATGCTTTTTTGTCATTAAATCTTTAAAAAGTTTTGGATAATCACTTAGACCAACTTGCATTTTTACCTTTCCTTGTTGACAACAACTGGTAAATGTTCCATTGCTTTGCCTTTTTTCAGTTCTGTAATGCTTTGCACCACATCCATTACAAATTAAATCTCTTCTTCCCAATTTGAATGGATCAACATTATTAATAGTTGTACCTTTCCTTTGAATAAAAGAAGATTTAACTTGTGAATTAGTTATTCTCTCCTCTCTTTCTTTTTTTGATTTTTCATCTTTTTCTATTTTTTCAATTGTGCGAACAATTGCTGTTTGCGTCTTTTTTGCATCTAACCTTTGAGATCTTTCTTCATCGGTTTCATTTTCACGTTGCTTTTGTTTATTTTCAGCATCTTTCTGTAATCTTTCATGTCTTTTGTCATCTGTTTCTAATGCTCTTTTTTTAGCTTTTGTTTCAGCATTTTTATTTTTTATCGTTTTTGATGTTTTATAAGAAACACTACCTTTGATCAACTGTGAAACATCGTTAGATTGAATTTTCTGTTCAGCAGAAAGTGCAGCTCTTTTTTTCTGCATACATTCTTTAATTCTATTATTTTCGTTCAACAATGCTTCAGCTGTGCTAATGGATTTTTGATAAGCATTTCTTGATTTTGGCAGATTTTTTTTAATCTTTTTACGTTTACAGAAATCATTAAACGTTTCATTTTTATCTTTCTGTGCTGATGTTTCTTCATCAACTGTCAGCAATTTTTCTTCAGATCGGTCTTCTGTGTCCATGGGGACACTATCGTTTTCATTTTTATCAAATTCACAGTAATCAGTATTTGATTCCATCACATTTTCACTTAACTTTGCTTTTTTATTTTGTGATTCTATTTCATCATTTACTGATTTTCTTTTTATAACCTTTATACAATTAACGAATTTTTCATCTTTTTCAATTTTTACAGTATCCCCGATAATTTGGAGTTCATCGAAATTCGCTGTAACATTTGTATCTGCATTTGAGTTTATATTAAATCGACTGTAATGATCATAAATGTATTTTCGCCATTCATTTGCTTCAACAGTACCAAAAAATAAACTTTCATTGTTTAAAATTCTGCATGCAAGCATAACAATAAATGGTCCACAATTATAACCATCTGTTTGTTTAAAAAATGTGTTACTTGCAGCTGTGACAATATTTGATTCTTTACCATTCAGTAATAATGAACAAATTACTTTAAGTTTTGCTAATTGTGAAGCGTATTGTCTTGAAAAAATGTTGTATCTTAATGTACAATAAAAAGTGCATATTTTTGTTGCTTTATCCAAAACAGCCAAACTCCAATGTCGATTATTAAAATTGACAGGAATTATAGCTTTTCTGAATGTTGCATTATATCGAGGAATCGTTGGTAAACGATTTGGCCTTCTATCAGGACCCCAATATGCCGGCATTGTGTTATTCCAAACAACTGCACTGACACAAATTATATCATTACGTCGTTGAATAACATCTTTGTAAAGTACAGAATCAATAACTTGATCATTGATCCATCCATTATTTCTCACAGGATTCAAATCATACATTGTTAACGGAATTTCAACAGCACCATTAACAACTTCATCAATTCGATTATCATCTGCTTCATCGTCATCAATTGTGATAACTTCTTCAAAATTTGTTTCCATAATACAAAATCACACGATTGAAAAACAAAAGTATGTTCAAAACTAATTATTTTTGATATTTCACAAAAAATAATAGTCCTTTCTTTAAAAATCTTAAAAAGAGATTTAAAGTTCAAAACTTTATAAGTTAAAAACTTATAAAGTGCACAGAGTTTCAGTAATTTCCCAATCAGATTGGACGCAATACTGGGCGTGAGCAAAATTTATTTAATTTATAAAGCTGTGCAAAAATACACAACCGTTCGCAACAAAAATGTTGAGTTTCAAATGAGAAAAATCAAAAGTTTGTAGAACATTGCTGTTTATGTTAATCTATTCTATTATTTCGTTTTCGCTTTTGCAGTTTAGCGAATATACAAATTTATTTATTGCTTACTAATTTGCATTGTCATTTCACCTTTTTTGGTCTTTAGTTTAGCTATCCACATCAACATCAAATAGCAAATGTTAATTATTTTTATTCTCTTTTCATTGCATTCTCACTTTCAATATTCATTCCACATTCATTTGCAATCACTTTTTCTTTGTTTTCAACGAATTTACATATTTCGTTTCATTCTCCGTTGGATCTCACTTTCAAAGCTCCATAGCTCTTCCAAATGGCTACCTCCGGACTTAGTGCCTATTCTTTTCATTATCCTCACAACATTATCTTTATTTCAATACCAAACATCTATACATTTTTCGTTGATGTAACATCGGACAGACACACACATTTTCAATTAAGCGTTGGGGACAAGGGTCGCCCCCGCTAAAGCGGGTGCTTTTTCACAAAGCGATAAACACGGCGATTGTCAAAATTACAACAGTCTTTTTAAATTTTTTGTCCACATTTATTCCAAAATTTAAGCAAAACTTTTTCATTCCTTTTTTAAATCATATGCAAATCTTTATTATCAATTTTTGCTAAAAATCAATCGACAATTTTTAATTCATTCCTGAATCATTTGATTAAATCTGCGAAAAAAGTAAAAATTAAAACTTTTCAAAGTTTAACAGCTTATTCGTTAAAACGTTTTTAACAATATTGTTAGCCCTGAACTTACATTCTTAACACGTTTTGCACTTGTTATTAAATTCTGACATATATTTCTTAAATCAAAAATTTTACATTAAAGGAACCTCGGCTCCCTTCGGTCGCCGAAGTTAATCTGCATTCATCGGTAAAAATTCTCTCATCAACGACCACCGTTGCTCACGAAAGAATGCAACAAATGAAAGAAAATGAAAAATGCTGCACTTTCATTCTAATCATTCCATTCACAATCCATTAGCATTCCCTTTCATTCATTCCTCCATTCACTTTAACTCACAATCATTTATTCCCCCAAAAATTTGCATCTTTCCTTTCATTCTTTTTTGGATCCCACTTTCAAAGCTCCTAAACTCCATGTTCCGGGCGCCTCCGGAGCACCGGACATATTTCATCATTATCCCCATCATATCCTCTACATTTTGAAATCACATATGTAACAAACATCCACATTCACAATTACACATACTGGACAAGCGTCGCCCCGGCTAAAGCCGGCGCTCTTAAACAAAGCTATAAACACCGGGATTGCCACAATTACACCATTTTTAATCAATTTATTATCCACATAACTATTTTTCAAAATTTAAGCAAAACCTTTTCATTATTTCGATCAGCAATTTTTTATACATTCTTAAATTATTTGCATAATTCTGCCAGAAAATTTAAAAACTGCTCAAATTTTAACAGCTAATTCTTTAATGCTTTTTTAACAATTATTTTGGGAAAACCGTTATACAATACCAAACATATTTCTTCATTTTTACTTATTTTCATTAATATTTCATTAATTTATCCACGGCACCCTTCGGTCGCCGGGGCAGTTCATATTGCATCAAAGGTAAAAAAAGATAATGATAAATGCATCAAAACATTATCACATAACCTTTAAAACATCTTTAATAACCAAATAATCTTCCATTTATACAACGCCGGCTTCCTGTGGAAGCCGAGGCTAATCTACAATCATTCCTGCAAAAGTTTACTCTCTCATCAACAACCATTTTTGCTCACAAAAAACCGCAAGGAATGAAAGACAATGAAAAATGATGCATTCTCATTCTAATCAATGCATTCACCTTTCATTTGCATTCCCTTTCCTCCATTCACATTCACTCATCTTTCTCCATTCCCTCAAAAATTTGCATTTTTCCTTTCATTTTCACTTTGGATCCCACTTTCAAAGCTCCTAAACGCCATGTTCCGGACCTCTCCGGAGCACCGCACATATTTCATCATTATCACCATCTCATCCCCAACATTTTGAAACCAAACATGACATAGAAAATCACATATGTAACAAACAAACATCCACATTTTCAATTACACATAGAGGACAAGGGTCGCCCCCGCTAAAGCGGGTGCTTTTTAACAAAGCGATAAACACTGGAATTACCAAAGTTACAACATTTTTAATCAATTTATTGTCCACTTGTCCTTCAACTTCTTTTCAAAAATTTCTGCAAAATTGGCAAAACCTTTTCATTCTTATTTTACTCATTCCAAAAATATTTGCATATCACTTAAAAGCCTAAAAAACACAAAATTATAAATGTTTTGTTTTTGTGCACTCTTACAAAAAAAATTTATCATTCTTTTTACACATTTCTGCATTCATTATACAAATTTTTTTCACAAACTTTTGCTAAATTTCAATCATCATTTTTTGATTATTTGCATAATTCTGCCATTAACAAAAATTTATAAACTACCCAAAGTTTACCACCATATTCGTTAAAGCTTTTTTAACAATGATTGTCACATCTTAACTTATTCATTAATATGATATTAATACATCATCGGCTCCCTTCGGTCGCCGAGGCAGTTTATATCGCATCAGATGCAAAGAAAAACGATGATAAATACAAAAAAAAAGTTTTACAAAACCTTTCAAACATCTTTATTAATTTAATAATAATCCAATACTACAACATCGGCTTCCTGCGGAAGCCGAAGCTAACCTACAGTCATCGCTAAAAAACTATGATCTCTCATCAACCACTCAACACGAAAGAATGCAACAAATGAAAGACAATGAAAAATGATGCATTCTCATGCTAATCATTGCATTCACCTTTCATTTGCATTCCATTTCCTTCATTCCTTCATTCACGTTCACTCATCTTTCTCCATTCCCCCAAAAATTTGCATTTTTCCTTTCATTCCTTTTTGGATCCCACTTTCAAATCTCTTAATCGCCATGTTCCGGACTTCTCCGGAGCACCGGACATATTTCATCATTATCACCATCTTATCATCTACATTTTGAATCCAAACATGACATAGTTTATCAATAATGTGACAGACAGACAAACATCCACATTTTCAATTACACAAAAGGGACAAGCAAAGACCCGGCTTCGCCGGGTCTTCTAACAAATCACGTTTATCATCAACGTTATATCACATTACACGTTCCCATAGATATTAAGCTTTGCACACTTATAGATGAGATATCGCTTGCAAAGATGCCCGCTCTTCTTATCCCAGATGACATGTTAATTCTGCTTATTCCTAGTCTTTGCTTTATTTTCGACATGATTTCCAACGCCCATCTTCTTGTTTAGGGATCGCTTGTGCGCTTCAAGTCGATTTGTCGTGCCTAATTGTGATTAAACTCGCTGCTATTTTACAAAAATTAAAAACACTGTTTTTAATTTTTGAAATAATTTCAAAGCAGAACATATTATAAAAGTATCACGTTTACATTTAACAAAAATATTTTTCGCTTTAACCTTTATTCTACAACTTCATATTAATTAACATTCTTACAAAAATTTTGTGCCAACGGGTCTTCGTTTATCACCTGCAGAGATATCCCGTTTCAATCTAGCCGCAGACATTTGGTTACCCTTTTTTCATAGTTTTCTGTCACTGCTTAATTTTCATCATTTTTGTAACTTGTTTGATCATAATAACCTGCATCCATTAATAATTACTCAACTCAATTCTCGAAATTTTCAGATATTACCTACAAAACTCTTGTTTCCCTCACCCTGGATTTCATCCTTGTTCTCGTCCCCGCTCATGTCGTCCTTTTCCATTCACTTCTTTCTTCCGGCAAAAGGCTGGGATCAGGCCTACGGCCTGCCCACGCCAATGTTTTATGTTAACGTTAATTAAATTATAATATCATCATTTACATTCACTTTTCAACATTCATTTATCAATTTATCACATTTACATTATTTTATCATACATGTTTTTTGCTCTAACCTTTCTTCCACAACTTTATATTAATTTACATTCTTACAAAAATTTAGCGCCAAAGGATTTACATTTTCACCCGCGAGGACATCCCCGTTTTAATCTAGCAACAGAAATTTAGTTACCGTTTTTTGATAGTTTTTTTCATTGATTAATTTTCATTATTTTTGTTTTTGAAACTTGTTTAATAATAATAATAATACCCGCCAGTTCCATTAATAATTACTCAACTCAGTTCTTAAAATTTTTGCTATTTTATTACCGACAAAATTCTTGTTTCCCGATGTCCCTGTGCCCTTCACCCTGAACTTCATCCTCATTCTCGTCCCCGTTCATGCGGTCATTTTCCATTCCCTTCTTTCTTCCAGCAGAAAGCGGGGCAGGCCTACGGCCTGCCCACGCCAATGTTTTATATCAACGTTAATTAAATTATAATCTCATCATTTTTATTTACATTCACTGTTCAATCATCATTTGTCAAATACAAATAATAGCTAACAGATTAAATCTACCTTTCATTTGGCTATTAGCCACCTTCTCACTTTTGTGATAATGGTTTTTATTCTCATTGAAATCGCATTCGTTTTCCCTTCCATTGCATTCTCTCACCAATCATTTATCATCATTTTCATTAACACGCATTCACTTTTTCTTTGTTTTCAACGAATTTACATATTTCCTTTCATTCTTCGTTGGATCTCACTTTCGAAGCTCCCTAACTCTTCTAAATGGCTACCTCCGGACTTAGTGCCTATCATTTTCATTATACTCACAACATTACCTTTATTTTAATACCAAGCACCGATACTTTTTTCGTTGACGTAACATTCCACAGACACACACATTTTCAATTAAGCGTTGGGGATAATAATATTTCAGTTTAGCTACAGTAATTCTGTAAAGTAATAAAACAATAAAAAATGCTATTTATAGAATGAACTTGAAATTATTCTTGACTACAACACAACTGGTTGGGCAGCAATTGGATGGAGGCCTTTGAACACTGATTTAAGATGTCGACTTTTCCCAAGCATTGGCCTCCCACAAGGTCGTTCATTTCGGCAAGCCGATTTTACACAAAATGGATTTTGTAAGAATTTTGAATTTTGCATTAACAATATACTGTAATTAACTCTTTGATAAATACAACAAGGCCTACTTATGCAAATTTAAATCTGTGGCACACTTTCATAGTCTTACAAAAATACTTTTAGTTCGAAGTGCCCTTGAAGCTTCATTACATCCAATGGATTGCACGGATATTATGGTGGCATCAGTTGTGGAAGGCAGGTCACGAATCCAAGATATGTATACCCGGGATCGGTCAACCCCATTACCGGATTCATTATTGCAAGGTCAAATTTCATTTTCTGCCGCATTTGGATTTGAAAGAGATGGAAGAACGATTATAATGTTTCGACGTCAAATTCAAAGCAATGAACAAAGTGATCATTCACTTGGACCTGGACGACTTCATGGAATTTGGGCAAAATCAAAAGAGATATCCGATGAGCTACGATGGCATGGACCGAGTAGGTTTTCGCTTTTCGATAGATTTTTGGATTATAAAAGATTTTTACAGCAAATCGAGGAGCAAAAATTTTTGAATTTATTCAAACGTAATTCATTTTTTTAAATTTTTAAGCATAACTGCGACTTCATTCATATCGAAAAATAAAGATTTAACATTATTTTTAACTTGTTTTACATCGATGTTAAATGTTTGAAACAAAGAAATCTAATAAGATTGTTGTTTTTTGGGGTAACATTTTAAATATAAAGATGTATTATTTATTTAATAACGAATATTTTCCAACTTTTAAATTTCAAAAACAAAGTCACTGAAATTAAAGTAAACATAAGTTGTGATATTTGTTTTACAAAAAATGTTTTTCAAAGCAAAAAATAAAGTTCTCAAAGATTTATTGAAAAAAATTGTTTTTCAAAAGCATCGAAAAAGACAATGAAAAATGTTATTTTGATGCTTTTGAATTAAAAAAATAACACGGGAAAATTTGATTAAAAAAGTAGCATGTATGAAAGTCAAAAGTTCAAAGTTAGCAATTCTGTCATGAATGTTTGTCTCCATGGATGGATGTATGGATGACTCATTAAAAGTCACATGGACATATTTAAATGTTTGTTGTTGTTGTTGCATCAGATGTGAAGTGACATCTGAATTTTCTAATTCATCTTTGTCTCTTTTTTTGCTTTTTTTTCTCTCAGTGACATAAAAACATGTAAAAAAATAATCAATTTATATAAAACAAATAATTTAAGCAGAATTTAACAAAGGTTCACAACGTTCATTTTTACCACAAATATTAAAATCTTTGAATCCGGTATTTTCGATTGTTGTTGGATGAATTAAAGTGATAATTCCTTGTTGGGTTTCTTTTACGGATACGGCTTTCCCGCAACTTTCATTATTTCGGGATGGAACCCGGGACATACAAGAATTTGTGCATGGAGTTCGGCATTTTGTTAATCGGTATAAAATTCGATTTGCAAGTTTCTCTCCGAAAATTGTTCGACAAAATGCAATCCGATATTTTTTTGATAAAATGTTGTATAAAATTGGATTCAATGCTGAATTTGAATAATAACAATATCCTGAAACAGACAAATATTTTAATGTTGTTAATCTACCGTAATTTGCTGAACAATTAAATTACAGTAATTATTACATGCATTAATCTTTTTTTAAACACTAAATTATTACCTACAGTAATCCTTTCAAAAACTTGTTGCAATTGATGCTAAGTTTCAGTAATTTTTCGAAAAAATACAGTAGAAAAAACTCATCTGCATTAGCTAATTTGTTGCAATACTTCGAACCTACAGTAATCACCCTTTTCGAAATTAAAAATTCTTTTAGAAGGTTAAATGCAATAACGCTTTTTTGAAGTTTACTATGATAAATGTCACCCTACAGTAATCCCTTTTTTTAAAAATCTTACCAGAAATATAAAAAGTTAAAGAATAAATAAGAAATATAAAATTTTGATGAGATTCTGAGCTTTGTGGACTTTCATTGAGGAAAACAGTCATGAGACGTTGGATATGAAACGGAAACCAACAAATAAAGAATGTAATTACAACAGCAACTAAAAACCCGGGAATAATTAAAAGTTGTTTGTACTTTTAAAGAAAAGCAAAAAAATGTTTTACCAAGGATTCGCAAAATTCCTTTTCGAGATTTTGCAGCTGATTTCGTTTGAGCATTTTGTGAAGAAAGATAATCATTTGCAGAGCGAAGTTTGATAACGATATGACAGTAGACAAATGATATTAGCAAAGCTAAAAATGTATCAATTTTAATTTTGGAGAAGAAATACGGTAGTTATAGTAACATCATATCTCACAATTTAACAAAAATGTGTTACTGTAGTTTTTGTATAGTAACAAAAATATTGAAATTTTGTCAAAAATGTTACTATTTTTTTTGGTTCCAAAACCAAAAAACTACAGTAACCAAATACAGTATACTTTCATTACTGTAATATTATTTTTACCTGGAAGTAAAAAGAAGACAGTGAAAGAAGAATAAAATAATCGTTTTTGTTCAATAATTTGAGTAGTATCAAGTCCACAGAATTCTGTATTAATAATTGTTTTGCCATCATTTGAAATATTTGGTAATCCTTGAAACCATTCTGGTATTGGAACACTATTCACAAAAACTAGAAAAACAACAGGCAACGCAGCCAAGAATGCACAAATCCAAACAGATATTATCACTTTTGAAGCTCTTTTGACAGTTGAAAATAAATGTATTCTTAAAGGAAAACTAAAAATGAGGATTTATATTAAAAAGGTCTTTTTCAGAAATCAAAAATTAGAGATCATTAAAAAAGAAATGAATTTTCAAGGATTTGCACATTTCTCAGAAAAAATAATTTTATAAAGTTTTGAAGAAAGAAGGGGAAAGAAAAATGTAGGCAACAAAGAAGTTTCCGTTTTCACAAAGAAATAAGAAAGAAATTTCTTTTAAGGAAACAATTTGTCCCGGAAATCGGTCATTTAACTTTTTTCTTTTTGTTTCAGCTCTCAAAAAACGTTAAACGTAGACAGATTGTTAAAGAAAGAAAAGAAAACGAACCAAATTGCTAGCCATCGTTCAATTGAAAAACATGTTATCGTTAAAATGGAAGCATAACTTGTAAATTCAATTAAAAATGCACGAAGTTTACATGTTATTTCACCAAATTCATATGGATATAATGGAGCAAACATGCCATAAAGTTCACCCGGGAGACCTGAAAAATTTGCATATTATTGCATCTTGTGGACGTCAAAACAAAAGCATTTATTTTATAAAAATGTGATTTCTGAAATCCAATGGATTCTGACTTATTTTGAATTGCATGGATTTTAACAACTTTTACTTTTAAAAATGACGTAATCCTATTCAAAAATAAGCTTACCTAAAATTAGCATTAACAAATCTGATATGGCCAAAGAGAATAAATAACAATTTGTTGGGGTTTGCATATTTTTATTTTTGATTATCACAATGCAGGTTCCAAGATTTCCAAAAACTCCAAGCACCAAAATTAGCCCGTAAATGAATACTGTAGGGATAACAAAAGTATCAGGGGCACATCTTTCGCCCAAAACTAATGAAACAAAATCTGTGACATTTTGATACGGATATTCTAGAGTTGAACATTCTGTTCGCATTTTGATGGATTCTGTAAAACGAGAAATTACTGTGTAGCAGAAACTTGAAAAAAATATAGTTTGAAAACGCGGAAACATAAAAAAATAGAAAACCGGAAAGAATTAGTTTAATTAAATTTTACATTAATATTAAAGTTTTTGAGGCGGTTTAAAAAAATTAATATCCAAAATGCATAAAAAAGAAAATCAAAAATGCCAAAAGATTTTGTTTCAGGGTGGCATTGAAGAAAAAGGCAATTCAGCTCTTTTTTGTTCAAAAAATTTGAAATGAGATGAAAGGTTTTTGCTTTTTCAATGAATCCATCTCTTTTTTTAAAAGTAAAAAAGAATGACACAAGAAAAACGAAAGAAAGAAGGAAAAACATATTATGACATAGGTTTTTACCATTTCCTGCCCCGTCTGATGCTGGGTGTCTTGAAAAGAAAAAACGTAAGAAAGAAAGAAAAGAAGGAAGGGAACAATAGGATTCTGAAGAAAAAGAACGTAGCAAAAAATCAGATTTTTAGCAAAAAATAATAAATCTGATTTCCCCACATTCATTTCATTTTCTTGAAGAAGAAGAAGAAGGACAACAAAGATATAACAACAACACAAAAAAAACTATTAAAGATGAAAAAATTTTTCTAATTGGATTTGACGCCCGGTGAAGGAAAAAATATGCCCTCCAAGAATGAAATATAAAAGGACAAGGCTTTAAGCAAAAAGCAAAAAAAAAATAAAGAATATAAAGAAGCTTTTGAGAAAGCAAAAAATAGGTTTAACAATATTCTTCTTCTTCTTTTTCTTCTTCCATCAATGAATCCATCACATTCAGAAGCAGATGAAAAAAATGAAAACAGATTCCCATCCTCCTTCATTTTTTTGAAGAATTTGAATAGAGAGTGAATATAAATTTCGTATTCCAAAAATTGAGTCATTCAGAAATGAGAAAAAGAGCTTTAAAAAAGACGAAGCAGAGATAATGACTGACAAATTTAGAATGCTTTTAGTCAGCTTTCTTCATCTTTTTTTCTTTTAAGAATCTGAAACAAAAGTAATGCCCCAAAAAATAGGGGGGTTAAATAAAATACGTATGTACGCCCCAAAAAATGTATTTTAATACTTTTTAAAAATTTAAATTTGATTTTTTGGATTGAGGAGGCAAAATGTTTTACAAGAAAAGGATTGATACATTCCTTATACTCCCAAGACGAAAATAGTTTAACAAGATCAAATGTTACAATATTGCATCTCATGAGAATTGAGAGATCAAAAGAGTAAAAAAAAGTAGTAGTGGTGAAACAAGGATGTTCTAATTCTAGTTATTACAAATCATGGAAGCCAATTTCAAAAATAGATAAAATTGCAAAGTCACATGGGAGAATGATATCATTCAATAAACAAAGTTTTAAAATTTTGTAATTCTAAAATAGATTTTAACGAATTTCAAAATTAGAAAAAGATTAAAACCAAAAACAAGCAATAAAACTTTTGCTGGTCAAAATTTGGCAAAAAAATGTTTGCTATTTTTGTAAAAATTAAAATGAAAGTCAAAAATCATTAGTGTTAAAGTTTTTGAATGAAAATCTTTGTACTTTTACAAGGACAAAAATGCCAAAAAAAGTTCTAAAAAAGTTAAATTAGCAGACTGGAACGAAGTTTTGGCATAAAAAGTTCAAGTGGTTTGTTTAAAAAAAATTTGTCTTTTTTGATGGCACAGCTGATGCCAAAAATAATTTCGGAATTAATTATTACTGTAATTTAGAAAACTTTAAAAACCAATAAAAGTCGAAAAACAACAACAAAACATTAAATGATCATTTAAAAATCCCTTGAAAGCTCTTGAAACGAATTTGTATAAGAATGACGACAATTATTTCAATTTCAAACAAAAAAACAGAGATCTTTCTTCTTCTTTTTACTCTTCTTTTTCAAAAAAAAACAAAACATTTTAAATTTTTTGACGTTTTTTTTCGACTCCTTAAAATTTTAAAAGTGTACTTTTATATATTTATTCAAGTCACACACATTTCATCCATGTTCATCTTCTTCACCCCCCTTTCCTTTCTACTTTTAAGTTTTTTTAAAAGTTATCTCTTTTTTGTCCCTTCAAAAAAGTTATAATCTCATCAACCCCGGAATGCAACAGTTGTTGCTGAAGATGATGAAACATCAAAACAGACGAGACGAAACAAAAATATGAGTGACACAAGGAAGAAGAAAAAAAGTAAGCAAATTCTAATGTCCACTCTCAAAAAAAACATGAAAAAAACAAAAGTTTTGAACTTTTAAAGGTCCTTTTTTATGGGATATTTCTTTCAAAAAATGGAAGAAAAACCTGTTCTTTTTGGAATAGGTTTTTTGAGAAAAGCTGCTTTTCAAATCTCTTTTTTTTATTTCCATCTTTTTAAACAAATTTAATGGTTTCATCCATCGGAATGGAAAAGGTTCTTCAACAAAAAATAAAATAGACCCATTTCCGGATGAAACCAATTACAATATTTTGAATGTATCAAAAAGAAGTTGTTTTTCGAAGAAAACAAAAAACAACTTTTTTTCTTTTTTTGCCAGTAAACCAAAGTTTTTTTTGTTTTAAATTTTAAAAAACACAATGAAGATTTTTTATGCATTTATTAAAAAACAGCAGCAGCAGCGGTTGGAATGAAAAAAAGGAAGAATAATAATAATAATAACAATAGCAACAACCCCAACTTCACGACAACAGAAGCAAGTTTAAAAAAATACGGGGGGATAGTTTTCAAGCATTTAAAAGGGTGAAAAAAATGTAAGTGTGTAAAATGATAGTTTATTTATGCTTAAATGAAGTTGTTGTTGTTCTTTGTTACTGATGCTTTCTCTCTCTTTTGACGTTTGTAATTGTCTGTTTCAAAAAAAAGTGTGAAACAAAAAGAATTAAATTTCGGTTAAAAGTGTGATAGTAACAGTTGCAACTAACCCATGAGACAAAACTAAAGTTCGAGAAATTACCCCAAAATTGTGTTTAAAAGTTCAAAAAATCAAAAAATTATTATTAAGTAAACAATTACCGTAATCCATTCCCTACAAAAAGTTCAGTAGATTACAGTAGTTTGAGTTGACTGATGTGCTTTCAAAATTATTAATAAAAAATATCTGTTGTTCGTCTTCTAGTCACTACCGTAACTCTGTCCATTAAAAAAAACTTCTCCAGACTTAATATAATTAAATTATATTTTATGCGTCAATGAAGAAAATTGTAAAAACTTCAAAAAAAAAGACTTCAGTGATGTCAAAAAAAGAGCTCTAAAAAATTACTGAAGTTTTATAAAAAAACCCTTTCAAGCTTAAAAAATAAAGGCGAAGATAATAAAGAAAATATGTTTACTCAAAAAATAATAATTCCCTCTTCGACCTCTATTTTCATTAAGATTGAAAGATAAAAATAACTTTTAATTGTGGACAAACAATGTTTATTAAAAGTAATACATCTCATAAAAAAATAAAAAAAATAAGATTTTTGAAACTTTCAAAAAACATCCAAAATTAAGTTTTAATAAATTCTAATCTTTGCTTTTTTCTTCTTTGTTCTTCTCTTTGTTCTTGAACATTTTCTTGAAAGTTTTGAAAGAAAAGTATAGGTTTTTTATACTAAAAAACATGTTCCAAGAATGATCAAAGCTTTGACAAAAAGGAAGGGATTAGTAATTATGCAAATTAGATAGTTCTATGTAACACCAGTACATTAAAATATCAAATTTTAAACAAATAAATCTGATGAACTTTGTTTATATGAATCTAGCTTGATTACAAACATAAAAATGCCTAATACGGACACGATAAAAAAAAGCAATAATTAAATCGAGACAAAAGAAAAAAGATGGCCCTCGTATTTTTTTATTCTTTGAAAGAAAAAGTTTGCACTTTTTTCAAAACGTTTTCAACTTTTTTAATATCGAAAAAGGGGGGGTGCATCATTATTGAAAAATATTAAACAAAAACATTTGATGACACACATTTATCATTTTTTTGTTTTCTTCCTTATTAAAAAAACTTGAAACAATAAAATTATTATAACGCTTTTAAAATATAAGGGGGTGAAAATTAAAAAAAATAAGTTTGTAAAAAACAGGGATAAAAATGGACCTAAAAGAAGCTGAAACAGTATTTTTGTCATCATCAACTTTCAATTTAAAAAATAAAGAACGAAAGTCAAAAACAAAATTTGTTCTAATTTGAGCTTTGATTTCGGTATTGTTTCATTTGGAGCAAAATCCACTTTTATTGACTTTTTCGAGATATCAAAACCATTCATTAAAATATTGTTAAGAAACTCATGTGAAATTCGAAGGGAAGTTTTCAAATGCACAAAATCCGATCACAGTTGTTTAACAAAAATGCATCGACTGATCTTCAAAATTTAAATAAACCCATTTTAAAGATATTGAAAAATATCTAAAAACACAAAGATTCGTCAAACAACAACATCAAAAAGCCACCCAAACTTTTTTCATTTATTTGTTTGTTTTGATAAAAAAGGATCTCATATATCTCGCATATCCCATTTATAAAATTTAAATATATTCCTTTTCCATTTCCTTTTTGACTCATCATACTCATCAAAAAAGAAGATAAAAACTTTTTTCTTCAGATGAAGCTACTTTTTGATGAGACTGAATATCTGAGTTTTTTTTGCTTTTTTAAAAGTTTTATTTCCTCTTCAATTTTTTCAGAAATCATTCAAAAAAGAGAGCATTTTAAATGAAAAAAAAACTACAATTTTAATGTTTCGCTGAAAGAAATATTTTGTAATAATTTTACGCATGTTTTAATCATTTATTATTTATCCATCTATCTCTTTTTTATCTGTGTCCTTTTAAGTGAAGGGATCTTTGCATCTCAGAGTTGAGTCTGAAACTGCGACATTCAACGATGTGTTCATTAAGGTACTTTTTTTTGGCATCAATGAATGCCATGGCATAATCAGTAGACCAGAACCATCAGAGATATGAACTTCTAAAAGTAGTGCATTTCGGCACATTCGTTCTTTTGGTAATCCATAAAAACACCATCTTTGCCGTATATGTGTATCAATAATGCCATGGCATGACCACAACCTTTTCATTTTCAAATGTATAAAATTAATAAAAACTAAAAACTCATAAATGCTTAAACTTTTCTTTAATCTTGGTGATCCATAAAATTGCCTTTTTTTACTGGCACTACTGCCTTTCTTATGTATAAATGCCATGGCAAAATTGGATTTTCTTAGGTGCCAAAAATTATTAAATTTTGTCCGAAAAATGGTATAAAAATAAAAGTGCACCATTTTTTTTGCTTTCTTATTTATTATTTTCTTTTCGTTTTTCTCATGGTTTCCAGGGCGACGCCTCGAAACAACACGCAATATTATTTTTTCTCGGACATTTTTTGACTGCTGTTTTTGCCTTTTCTTTTTTCAAAAATAAAAAAGCCACCCAAAAAATTACTCAAAATCCATCTTTTTGAAATTTGAAAGAATTCTATTTTTATAATTACTTATTTATTTTTGGGTTTTTATTACTATTTTTATCCTTTTCAAAATAATAATAAAATAAGGGTATACTTTTCTTCAATCTCGTTTTATTCAAATTTTTTTCTTTGGCTCCACCCATTTACATATTTGGATTACTCTATGATTATCTCAAAAAATTATGGAATCCCAACCTGGCACCACTCGAACCGATGCAACAATAACAAAGCCAACACAACAAATGTCTCGAGAAGATCAAAGGCGGCGAGATACTTTTAAAATGGCATATTTCACTGAAATTGGTGCCATTTCAAGGCCAATTGATATCTCAGAGTTTCATGATTTAGTCATTTGTGCTGGAATTGATATTGATCAAGAAGCAATACAAGAGTCATGGCCATTGGATAAAGGTAAATTATAATTCTATCTTTCGACTTAATATGGGTATGATAATATGCAAATTTGAAAAGCTTCGGATTTTAATTCACAGCTAACGTTTTTACAAACATCTCAACTGAATTGATATTTGCTCAGGAATTGAAACACATTTTATCCAAAGTTTTTGAAATTTGCATATTCCCTAGGCGACTGTCGTTTTTTGCAACAATAATGTCTTGGATGACTAAAACAATTAATGAATTACTGTAATTCATTAATTGTGTTACTCATTCACAACTTGCTGATGTTTTTGCCCTAAGGGAATCCAAAACATTAAAAACTAGAAACAACTTTAACCAAATTCCATTTCCAACTTTTATTACAAAAACCCCTTAGGGCATAAAACATAAAACGTCAAAGCCAAAACTTAATAAATTGAACAAACTTATAATTTCAGAGGAAATAGAAATGGATGAAGCATATCACTTATTTACAAGACTGCCAAACATTGAATTACGAGTAAAATATCAGTTAGAAAATCACAAAAAGATTACGGGAACTGAAGAATTACCTTTTGATTCTTTAATTGCTTATGCTCAAGTAAGTATCATCAAAAATTTATTTAAAACTCTAAAAATATTACAAAAAGTATTCATTAAATTATTTTGCATGAATTAATTTGGAATAAGAGATAAATCAGGCAAAAAGTAACCAAACATTGGTAAAAAAATTAATTAGCTACAGTTAATTTTAGCTTGAAATAGAATACAAAAATTTTGTAAAAGTGAGAAAATAAATTACGTAAAACAATCAAATTAATTTTTAAATTTAAAAAACAACTGACAAAAAGCTATCCATTTATTTAGACATTAGGATTGTCAAAGAACGAAAAAACTAAGGTCAGGTAAATTTTTAAACTTTAAAAACATGAAAAGTTTCAATCTAGACATTTTATCGTTTAAGAAATTAAAAGCTTAAATCATGTTAGTCAGCGAACTTGAGCTATTAAAAGAGAGCAAAAAATAAAAATGCTCATAAACGACCTATAAACAAGGAAATCCGATTTTTAAACTTTTTTCGAAGCAATTTATTTGTTAAATTGTAATTTAAAAATTGTGTTATGACCCAGTTTTACAAGTCTGATAAAGAAACTTTAACAAGTTGTAAGCCGTTAAAAATTTCATGGGAGTTAAATTATGATAATAAAAAAGATATCAGTCCTCTCCCTCAACAAAAGCTTTCTTCAAAAAAGAAAAACTAGCACAGTAAATGAATGAATGAAAAAAAAGAAGAAGAAGCTTTCAGAAAAAATGAACGGTTTAACACTTTTTTAAAACATCATAAAAATTAGGTACTAATTTAAAGCACAACTATTAAAACAAAAATGCTTCCTCTTTCGTTCCGCTTTTTTTAGTCATTTTCAAAAGAACTTCATTTATTTTGCTTCGAAAATTGCTAATTTTTTTCTACAAATCTCTTCTTCTTTCTTTTCTGCCCCCACAAAAACCCATAAACTGATAATTTTAAATACTTAAAAAATGACTTTTTTAGAATAAAACAAATTTTAAAAGTGATGAAAAACGACAAAAATTTATACAAATGTTAGAGAGATGGAAAACGGATAAAGTAACGGCACAAGATGTAAGTTACCTGCTCATGGGTGGATATATGAAATCCAAAAAGAGAGATATTTTTAGGCATTGAATAGATTTGCGGAAACAAAAGAATCCTTAAGAAATATGAATAAAGCATTATCAGATCGAGCAAGAAAATTGCAATCTTCATTAAGCAGTAATGGAAGCAATGCCACCGACGGGGAACATAATCATCAAAGTAATAATGAAATACAAAAAGGTGTGAGCCTTAATTCTTCTCTTTCTTCTTTTCCTTCTAAATCTGAATCTCAGGGGAAACATATTTATATTTAAAATTTTGCACAAAAAATAGAATCAAAATAGAAGCATCTTTTTTATGGCTAATCATTGATATATGATTTCATTTATCCCCTTAGGGATTCGATAAAGCTCTTAAAAATATATATCATATCCGCGTAATAGTCCCGTAAGAAAAATATGCAAATTTTAAAAACCATACAAAAACAGCTAAAAATAAGCAAAATTTTTGTCAGCAACAGGACCAAATTTTAGACATTTAATTACCTCTTCTTTTTTGTTTCTGCTTTTTTTAAAGCCTTTAAAGTTTTTTTCTGGAAAAAAGTTAGAAGTGCCCTGTGAAAATAGATACTTAAAAAGTCGTCAACTGATTTGCGCCTTTCTTTCTTCTATTTTCATTTCTCCTTTTTTGTCAAAAACACAGGATAAAAACATGACAAAAATAAAAGAAATTTTTGCTTACAGTTTAAAAATCACCTTTTTTGTCTTCATTTTTTAAACATATTTTGGCATCAAAAATGCAGCATCTCGAGGAAGAAGAAAATTTTGAAAGTTGGTTTTTTAAAACATGAGTAAAAATTAAAAAAATTCATAACCAAAACGCATGAGTAAGAAAGAAAAAAAGCATGAGGACAAAAAAGAAGGATGACAAAATTCAGGCACTAAATTTCCAAGAAAGGGATTATGAGATTTGGTTTTGTAGAAAAATTTGTTTCCTAATTTTTGTGCCATTTTTGGACAATTACATTTCCAAAAATGGAACAAAAATGTCCAAAAATATTTGAATTTAACTATGCTATTTTGAAAGGATGTTCCTTCTTTTTTTCGGCATTTTTTATTTATTTGTTTTTTGGAGAGCCTTTGTTGACACAGTAACCTTATCGAAATTTGGCTGCTCATTTTTAAGCATTTTTGAAATTCCTTTAAGAATTCATTTACAACTAGGAAATAGTTAAAGGTTAAAATTGGGAAAAATTTGAATAAAAATTTGCCATCTAAAACAAAAACTTATTAAACTTTAGCTTTTGTAACAAATTTTAGGATTTTTATTAAAATCGAGCGATCTATTAATTTTTTTCGGATACGGTATTTCTGTTTTTTGTGTTTTTTCTTTCTAAACTTTCTGCACGTTTTATTGTTCCTTTCCATTCTATTTTTGCTTCCTCAAAATTTTTTAAACTGCCATTTTTTACTTTCACTTTTTTTTAATTTTGTACTTTTACCAAAATTGTATTATTTATGCTCTTTTTAAATTTAAAAATTCACAGAAAATACAAAGAATAAATTCATTTCTAAAATAAAATGATTTATGTTAGTTTTTAGCAATTCCAGTTCTTGATGCCTCTCTATCAGAATCAAATAATGACTATGAATCATCAGTTTTTTATGATGATCAACCAATTATTCCAACAATAAATCAAGATGGCGCATCCCTTTCCGGGGTTGATGATGATGAAGAGTTTGATGACATTCATAATGGCAAGCATTTTTCCCATGAAACACTTTCACTTTCGTTGGCCCAACGTTCAATGGTTTCAGATCATCATGCTCCATCAAGATCATCATCAGAAATTCAACACCAACATTTGTTAAAGGTTTGTTTAGGTTTATATTTTTGCCCTACAGGGGTATAATTTATTTGAATTAAATCAAGGCAATAAAATTTTTTTTGATAAAGATGACGTCATCGCTAAACATAACGAATTTCTTTTTTTTGGATTTTTTGATGTAACTAAAGTTTAAAATTTTATTGAAATATGCAATTTTTAACATTTATCACTACTTTAGAGTGTCACAAAATCAATTGCCTTACAAAAAACCAATGGTCAAAATCATTCTGTTGGACATGTCTTTACATTCCAGGAAGTTAAAAATTTACGAATTGAAGTTCGAATAAATGATAAAAGTAAGTTTCTTTTTTTAATAGTTTCCTTTTTAGCTATAATAATTTATCATATCTTAATTACCTTCGTTTCGTCTAGACTAAACCCTTTATTCAAATTAGCATAACTTAAAAAAATGTAAAAAAGTTTATGGCCAAGAAAAATTAACTTTTTTGAGCATTTTTAAATATACCCGGAAATTTATTAAAACTGATCTCTATTTGTTTTTAGTTGAATCAGAACTACATCGATTTGAAAATGCAATTTATGGAGTTTTGACCCGAATGGAAACCGAAAAGATTATTGCTTTAACAGTTCGAAAAAAGGGAAACACAATTGCAACAGAGAAGTTGACCCTCCTTCCGGGCACATATCTTTTTGTAATTAATTTTTGCCGCCGAATTCCTGATTCAATTCCACGAAGAAGATATGCAATAAAAGAACCAACAACCGGAAAGTTGACATCCCAATATCGATTATATACAATGAATATCTTTGACATGTTTGATTTAAATGATGATCAAGTTTTGGATTTTCGAGAATTTTCATTGTACAATGTTCTTTCTGGAGGTGGGAATTTTGAAACTGAAGAATGGAAAGCCCTGATAGAAAATTTCGATCATCGAGATGATGGTCTTACCCTGAAGGCATTTGTTGAAATGCATCATATGGAAGCAGAGAGTTATGAAACTGATGACCTTAGAGATATGTGGCTTTCAGTTGCGGAACTTGGATTTGATGAAGGTTTTGAGCCCTCCAAATGTTGCCCAGTTTTTATTGATTATTATTTATCTGATGATGAAATTTTGATTGAGAGATACGATACAGAACATTGGAAAAAGAATCATTTAGAAGAACAAAAAATGGCCGAATGGTATTGGAATAATGGTTCAACACTACCGTACCTCAAAAATACTGCCCTAAGGCTATGGAAGAATGATTACTTCGGGGCGCTAATTGCTGGACCAACTGTAAGTTTTAAACTATAAAATTCACAAATGAATTTCTTTTTTAGGCAGAATCAACTAGATATGAGCTTACGGTAGCTGGTTCAAAAAATGTTAATTTACTTGTTGGAAGTGATCTTTTAATTAATCGAACAATCGAAGCGAATACATTTGAAACTTTATTGATCGGATTAGCAGTCGATGCTTCAAAAGATTGGTTTATTTCGGTTCGAAAACTTCGCCGTGATCGATTAATTTCTTCTGAAGTTCCATCTGCAATGAATACCCAAAGATCATCTGTTAATAATCATGAACATTTAAGCCAAAATTAAACGATAAATAATGTTGAATAAAAAACTTTTCTTTTATCTTCGTTGCCTGAAGAAAACAGTTTAAAAATTTACACTGTTTATATCCATTTATTGCAGTTTAAATCACTGCAATATCATAAATTGTAAAATAGTTTTTTAAAAGATTTTTTTCTGCAAAAATCTGAAGTATTTGTCATTAATCCGAAGTTGCAGTATTCGGGATTCAATGGTTTTGTTGGAAAAAAACCCCGCATCTGGTAACAAGAATCTTGTTTTTGGCACTTGAAATAACCAATTAAGGTATCGAAGCCAGAGTTACAACATCAATGTTGCTCTTTTATCGTAATAGTAAGATCAGAATTACCATAAAATGAAACACCCTTTCTTTTTCTTTGTTTATTTGTGAAAGACTTTTAAAAGGAGTCAATGGTTAACATTTTCCAAAAATCCTTTTTTTCAAGTTTGTGCTGCACGAACAGTGTTACCGATTTTCCCAAAATGGAGGCGCCTCCGGCGTCGACGCCAAGTGACGCCGGACAGGATTTTTTCAAAGTCGAAAAAAATTTCTCAAAATTGTTTCTAAAAGGTTGGAAATGTATATTTTTTATTTTTATCAATAATATCAGGTCGTTCCAAAAGTTTTGAGCGTTTTTTCTACGGCAGAACACTTTGCCAAATGCAAAAAACGCTCAAAACTTTTGGAACTACCTGATAGCATTAAAGGGAGCGGAACCTTTGGTACTTTTTTGTTTCTCTAACGTTTTTTTTCGTTTGAATTCTCCTGACGATCAGGCAAGAGAACAAAAGAAAAAGATCCTGATCGTCATGAAAATTCAACGAAAAAAAAACGAAAGAGAAATAAAAAAGTACCAAAGGTTCCGCCTCCTTTAATAATCAGTGTTTTGTGCCGCCACCGCCGGCGGCGCTGCCGGCGGCGGCGTCGGCGGCGGTAATTTTAAAAAACACAAACACTGTTAATAATGCATGTTTAATGGCAAATCTTATAGTAAAGTTGAAAATTAAAATGTTTTGTGTAAAAAAACTGTCGCCGGCGCCTTTTCCGGCGTCGACGCCTAGCACTGAAAAAACCCGGTGACAAAAAAAATCTCACCGGTGATTTATCGGTTACGAATTCGTCACTGATGGTGACGCAACAGTGTTGAATTCAGTGTATTCGCGCCGTCGCCGTCGACGGCGACGGCGACGGCGGTATTTCAAAAAACTTCAAAAGACGATGCCGCACATCAAAGGATGCCGCCGACGGCGGTGTTTGACAAAAAACGAATACACTAGTTGAATTCAACACTGGTGAGGGAATTTTTCTCACCGCGGTGATGGTGTCAGTGTCGAATTCATCACCGATTTTTTTCAGTGAGGCGCCGACGCCAAGTGACGCCGGCATCGGCGCCTTGGTAACACTGTGCACGAACCCCACAATCAAGGTAATTTTGGAGATAACTTCTGTGATGAAAAATTTTACAAAATATAATGTTCTTTTTTTGTAAATTATTTTACTGTACCTATTACTAATTTTAAAAACTCTTTAAAAAGCAAATCACGTTTTTTGATAAATTAAAAAAATCTAATTAGTTTTTCTTCATGTAAATGCCAGCAAACCTGGAGGGAATTGGCTTTGGCAACGCCAACATATTTTTTTTGCCGTGACCCATGAGGCAATTTTGCAAGCAAAAATTTTGTAACAACTTTTCAGTGTTTTGGTGGTTTTATTAGTTTTTTCACTGTAACGTAGTTTGGATTAATATAGCACTATTTTCGTATTTCAAACAACAATTTACTGTAATTTTTCTTTTTGTAAATGTTAGCATGCCTCTTGGGAATGTATTTTGGCATTGCTAATTTCTTTCTTTTAAGCTTATTACCCATGGGGCATTCTTGCAAACAAAGACTTTGTTATGATTATTTGCTTTGGTGGCATTATTAGTTCCACAAAACCAAAATAAAATGCCTAAATGCGACCACACCCCCTTCCCGAAAAAAGATATATAAAACATGTAATTTTCTTTGCACATGTGATTTCCATATCTTAAAAATTACAAAAATATGATATCCGAAAATTTAAAAACGCTAATATTCGTTTTAATTCTAATTCCGTTTATAGTTTTCCAAGTTACAGTAGTCATTTTTATCATAAAATTACGAATAAAAAAAGATTCATTTTATTGCTCTTCATTTTTTACCCTTTTTCTTATGGTAACTATTATTGATACGGTAGCTGAGATTGATGTTTTTATAATTTTGAAACTGATTGCAGTGGATTTTCTTGAGCCTTTGTTTATCGATAATGATGCTTTGATTGCGACAATGTATCAAATTTCATCATATACTTTGTTCACGCAATTTTATATTCATCTGGGAATTGCAATTAATCGATTTTATATTGCATTTACAACAACAAAAAAATTTACAAGTAATCAAAATTACGAAAAAATTGGGCAATATTTAATTTGGATTTTGCCATTTTTGACAATTCCGTTTATCCTTCCACGATTTTGGTTTAATGCGTATACTGTACGAAATGTCTATGGTGTGTTACAACCTGGTTATAATGTTTCTGTACCAGTTCGGGTACGGTATTTTACATCGATTATTAATTAATTTGTTGTTATTTTAGATTTCAATTACAGTATACTCATCTATGTTGTGTGTTTCAACAGCTGTGATATGTTTTATCCTTCAAATTTTAACAATTTTTCGATACCGTAATCTTCTCAAAGATCATTCCATTCAAGCGAAACAAATTTATCAAGAGATTCGACTTTTAGGTAACCATTAGTAAAATTTAGATATGCAAATTTTCGGTTTGCATCAAAGGCCAAAATATTTTTTAGGTCAAGCAATGTTGGTTTTGGTTGCGCAATTTTTAATGGCATTCCAACAATTCGCAGCACTTTTAACCTTCCTTCAGGGCAATATGGTTTTAAATCTTTGGTTTAATGGAAATTACATTTATTTCCAAAATGTTTTAAATTTAACGGGACCAATTACTTTGATGATTGTCGGGAAACAAATCCGAAAAGATTATTATCGGTTTATTTTGAGAAAAACAGATTCCTCGAATGTTGTAATTGTTTTATCAACTGCAAAAAGGAATTCATCACCTGCTTTAAGAACAACATAAAATTTTCTGGCATTAATAAAATAGCTTTTAAGCTATTTTATTAATGAAAAGACAGAAGTTTTATATTTTTTGTGTAAATGTTAATAAATGTTTTAATTATTAAAATCATTAAATTCTTTTTCTCGTACAAAATGTAAAAGTGAGCTCTCAAAAAAGTTTTCTTAGCCTTTTTACATCAACAATAAAAACAAAATTTGGTTCGTGCCAATGAAAAAGTGTACAAAAGATTCATCTCGTTTTCTAGGGTATTGATTCTTTGTTCTGTCCTTCCTCATACAACACACAATCATTGCCTTTCTATTAAAGGGTTTGGTTATCGGCTAAGCCAGCCAGCAAACAAAAATCAATCATTTGACATTTTCTGTTCCTCTAAAACAAGAATGTTTAAAAGAGAATTATGTAAAAGAAATCCTAATCGAAAAGTTTTAAATTCAGCTGATTTCTACAAAATTGCTATTTACATTACACTATTTTTGATATTGGTTATTTATAATTATTTCCTGGTTAAAAAACAATTTAAAGTTAGCAGTGATTTAATTTCGAGTGATTGTAAAAAGAATAATCCTTGTGGTACTGAATTTGCTTTCCGGATGTTCATTAATAAAACAGAAATCTCAGATGTAAGTTTCATTTTTTGCATTTAAAAGAGTTAATAAAACAAATCAAAAATGTGTTTCTTTTCGCCAGATCAAACATTAATTAATTAAATAATTTTTTGTAGAAATTACGCAAAGAATATGAAAGCTGTCATTTACAGTACCTTAAAAAATATGAAAAATCTGTTAATGATCTCAATTTTCAATCTGCTGAAAGAATAAAAACTCTCAAAAATTTAATTCTTGGAATTACTTTTGTCTTTGCTGTTACAGCTTTTGATAAAGAAAAAGCGAGAATATTTATTACTGTAATTTTATTTTGTGTTTTCCAAAATTTGACTGACGTTAAAAGTGATTTAACAATTACCTTGGATTCATTGTATAAATCTTGTTATTAATAACCATGTTTTCAATGTTTTTAAAACAAAAAAAGGAATTTTTTATTTACTAAATTTTGTTAAATTATTTATCACTGTTAAAAAGTTCAAAATAAAACATTTAAACAATTTCAGTTTTTATATGCTAATTTTATCAGAGAAATTTGCATAAAGACTTTGTGATGAAGTTAATAAGAATATCTATCAAAGATATCTTTCATTTCACCCTCCAACAATCTGGCACCATCTTCACATGCCATCAAAGCTTTCAAATCCAATTCATCAAAGAATGCATCTTTAACGGCTTGATTCAAATCTTTCTCTTTTAAATCATCCAAAAGAAAAATTCCACCCCCAACAATTTGAATAACTTGTGTCAAAAATCCAAAATTATAAGATTTTTGAAGCTGTTCTGCGGTATACGGTACTTTACTTCCATCACCTTCAAATTCTTTTGTTAAACATTCCAAGTAATATTCGATTGCAAAGGCTTCAGCCTGTCTTCGAACAACTCCACTTGCACACATTGATAAAAATCTTGAAAGATCAAACATTGGTGATCCTTCATAAATTGTTTGCCAATCAATAATTGCAGCAATATCATTTTGGCGATCACCATTTTCATCAATTGACCACATAATATTTCCACCATGCATATCGCCATGTATAATTACAGGTTCAAGGTTTTGATCTTTGTAAGCTTGTGAATTTGCATAAATGTAAAAATCCATGTTTTCATAGAATTTTTGATATTTGTAGTAAATGGATTTAAAGTATTCTAAAATTAGTTAGTTTAACAATATTAATTAAGGAAGGCATGATTAACTTTTTATCCAAAATTCCTGATCAGGGAAGGCAGGATCTTGCACGGAATGGTCCAATACAGATTCTTTGTAAGGCCACTCCCCTGCATCTGCCATGCCCGATCAGGAATTTACGGAAAAAAATAAAAAAATGTTTTTTTCACCAAAAAAACAAACCTTTACGGCAACTTTTCTCAATCATTTTATCAACCATTGGCTTGAAGAATCCGGCCATTTTTGACATATCTTTTTGAGTTTTCAAAACTTTTTCTTCATTCAACTTTATCTTTTTAGTTAAACAATTTTTATTCATGTGTGCCAAAGCTTGAATGAACGCTTTTACTTGAGTCAAATTACAGCTGTCATAAAAGGATTGAGTTTCGCCTCGTCGAGTTAAATCTTCCATATGAATACAACCAATTTGGCCATCTTTAATTAACTGAGTTTTGTGCACTTGCAAAATTGGAGCATCCAAAGCTGGCCCAAAATTATTGTAAAATTCGCATTCAGCTTCATGGGCCTCATTTAATCCATCAATCATTTCATCTTCACAAATTATTGCAGAAAAATCTGCTCCAGATTTTTTCGAAGTTTCAATGAGGGATTCTAAGCCAGGAATTTTGAGGATTGTTGTATATACATCAGATGGATTCTTAGAATCCGTGAAAGTTAAAGTACATCGAAGAATTTGAGATGCAAATCCTTTTCCACATGAGACATCAAAAGCTGTGACCTAAAAAATTTGAATAAAGTAATTAATTGTTTGGTAATAATTACTTCTTTAACATTTCGATGACCATAAACTTTTTGGAAAATTTTATCATTTTCTCTCAAAGAATTTAGCAACCATCCAACAGTAATTTCATGACCATTAATTGATTTTGAATGATCAACAATATCTTCAACCATTCTACCACTTGTGGTTTGAGACTGATAACAATAGGGAAATCATTTTTTGTTCCATTTATATATCATAAGTTTTACCCCGCAAAAACACGTTCTTTGATTTACAAAAAAAACTATTTCTGTAGTTTCATTTTTAAAATTTTTAATTCGATGCATGAAACCTTTTAATTTTTATGAAGAATTTGTTCCAAATTTGTGTTCAGTCTGTTTCCCATTGATTAACACTAAAACCTGTTTTTCAAAGGCGATCAAAAGTTCATAAAAAGAGATAACTTCTGTGTAAAAGTGTCAACCTTTATGATTTTCAAAGTGTTAAAAGTTCCTGAATGTAAAATATAATAATCGTCATGGGTCAACATTTTCGACACAGATATTTTACATTTTACAAATCAAAGTTTGTGTTTAACACTTTGTAATTTGAAAGCACAATATGAGTTTTTGACTTTAAAAAAGACTATGTTTTTTAAATTCAATTCAAAATTTGACAAAACTTTGATATCACAGATTTGTTAGCTTTTTAATTAAAGGTGGAGGACGGTTTGATACTTTTTTATTTTTCTAACATTTTTTTTTCGTTTGAAATTTCTTGACGATCAGGCAAGAGAACAAAAGAAAAAGACCCTGATCCTCATGAAAATTTAACGATTTTTTTCGAAAAAGAAATAAAAAAAGTATCAAACCGTCCGCCTCCTTTAACAGAAATAATACTAAAATTTTTGCAGCATTTAATAAAGTCAAAGTATTTATGTTACAAATTATTGCGTAAAAGTGATGCAATTTTCATGTGCTTTGAAAATTTAAACGTTTTTTAATTTTAAAAATCGCAGCAAGAAAGACATAACCTTTTTAATGATGTAGATGACCAAATCAGTCTTCATTCGCACGCGTGTTTGGGACGGTCGTCTCTCGACTGCCGCTCTCTAAACATAATTCTTCGTAAATTTGCATAGCAAGTTTGCGTTGATAGTGACGAATTGGGGGCACCTTCCACCGTACCGTAGCGGGTACAACAAAGGTAAAACTTTGGGAAGTAGCTTTAAATCGACTAATTATGGCACCACTGATAAAGAAAATGAATGTGATGACTTTCAACTGCAAATCCATTCAATCTACTGATCGACTTCTGGCGCTCCAAACGGAATTGGCAAAGCTGAAGAAATTTGATGTGCTTGGACTGGCAGAAACGTGGCTACCTGGTCAAACTTGTTCAAGGCTTTCTTCCGGTGAGTTCTTGTATAATAGTGGGAAAGCTGGGGATGCTCGTTTCTCTGGTACTGGTCTTCTGATCTCTGCCGAACTACATCGCAAAATTATTGGTGTGAAGTATGTTTCGGACAGAATCATCCAAGTACTCTTGAAATTACATGCTGGCAAGACTCTGCGGATTACCCAAGTCTATGCACCTCAAAGTGGTCGCGGTGAAGATGAATATGATATGTTCTTGGATCAACTCAGTTCGTCTCTCGCTCGGCCATCTACTTATGATATTGTACTTGGTGACTTCAACGCATCAACTGGACCTCGGGAAAATGGTGAGCGGTTCATTGGTAAGTATTCTTTGGATACTCGTAGTGAAAGGGGCGAACTTTTGTGTCATTTCTGTGTGTCACATCAGTTGTACCTCATGAACGGGTTTTTCAAGAAAGGAAGAAATCGCCGTTGGACCTGGCACTCACCTGATCGTAGCGTAACCAAAGAAATTGATCATGTGCTTTCGAAGAAGAAAAAGATCATCGAAGATGTTAGTGTATTATCAAGATTATCAGGAAGTGATCATCGTATGGTTCGAGCCACCGTAAGTCTTCCCATTAGAGCTGGTCGGTCCCGTCCATTTACGTTTGTGAAGCCTGAATATGAAAAGATTCAATGCCTAATGTCTATGATCATGAAACTTCAATATCAGCCAATTGCTGAAAACCCCGAAGGTGAACTGAATTTTATCAAGCAAGCTCTTCTATCAACAGCAAAAGAATGTGCTCGCCGACCAACGATTCATTCTCGACTATCTCCTGAAACACTTCAACTGATGGAACGTCGATGTCAAATGAAACATGCCGTCCATGGTGATGCTCTTGCTCGTATTGAATATGCTGAACTTTCAAAGTTGATACGTAAGTGTTTTAAAGCTGACCTTGATAAACATTATGAGAAAGTGATGGGGAGAGCAATAGAGGAAAATCGTATAAAACGTGGTAGATCTGAAATGGTCCAAAAACAGAATCAGATGATACATCTTCAACGTACCGATGGTGCTATCACTGAAACTGCGGCTGAACTTATGGAAGAAATCGCCCGTTTTTACAATGATCTATATTCTTCTGAAGCTGGAAATCCTGTACATAACCGAAATCCTGAAGTTGCTCTGGAAAGAATAACTGCTGAAGAACTCATTGGTGCTTCACGACGAATGAAAGCAAATACTGCTCCTGGCGCTGACAATATTCCGTCTAAAGTAGTCAAATCAACAATATCGACTTTTGCTGATAGATTTGCTACTGCTTTACATGGATTATTCGAGGAAGAAAATTTGCCAACTGAACTTTTCTTTTCGAAGACCATACTATTGTACAAGAAAGGAAATCGACTTGATATTGGGAATTACCGTCCTATCTCATTGCTTCCAGTTCTTTACAAACTACTCACTCGTGTAATTACCAATCGTGTTACTGCTGCTGTGGAAACTGCTCATGCCTTGCCTCCTGAACAAGCTGGATTCCGAAGATGCTTTTCAACTGTGGATCATATACACTCTCTCAATCAACTATTCGAGAAAGGTCGTGAATACAATATGCCTGTGTATGCCGTATTTATCGATTTTAAGAAAGCGTTTGATTCTGTTGAACTTCAATCTATTTGGAATGCGCTGGAAGAATTTGGTGTTGATCCTGGTGATATTGAACTTATAAAACTTATCTATGCCAATGGTTCATCAAGTGTAAACGTAGGTTCTTCTTCTATTCCTATTAATGTCCAAAAGGGAGTAAGACAAGGCGATACTTTGTCACCTCTGCTCTTTATTCTTGTCCTACAATATGCGCTGAATCAAGTAAACTGGAGCTCTGGCATAAATATAAATCGAAGTATACTGGGTCATCTTGATTTTGCTGATGATATTGTCCTGCTATCTCAAACTCTCGAAGGTGTGCAGTCATTGCTAGATCAAGTTGCCGAAAAATGTCGCCGTGTTGGATTACAAATTAATATTGAGAAGACCAAGTGGATGTCAAATGTTCCTGATCCTGATGAAAATATTTTGCTAAACAATGAAGAAGTCGAAAAGGTCGCTGAATTCATATATTTGGGACAGCTCGTTAAATGGCCTCCTCAATCCGGAAGATTCAACAAAGAAATATCGAGAAGAATTAGCGCTGGATGGAATGCTTTCAACAAAGCAAAGAAACTCCTCATCTCAAGAAGAATCCCTACCAACCTGAAAAGAAAATATTTCAATCAATGTATATTCCCTGCTATGCTTTATGGATGTGAAACATGGTGCTTGACCAAGACCGAAGAAACAAGATTAGCTGTAGCTCAACGACGAATGGAAAGAAGGATGCTCAATGTAAGACTGATAGATCATCATTCCCGTGATTGGCTCCGTGAAAGAACTCAACTAAAAGACATTATCCATGCTTCTCGTGAACGAAAATGGAATTATCTCAAAAAGCTGATGACACTTCCTGAAGATCGCTGGAATAGAAAACTAACTGAATGGACTCCAAATACAAAACGTCCCATTGGAAGACCACCTACAAGATGGATGGATGACTTAAAGAAATTCACGAATAAAAAACCTGTTGAATTGTTATCACTTTGTTTAACTAATTATTGGTGTCTAAATGTGTCCCCTTTCGTCCTGCGCGACAGATAAAAGGTTTTAAATAAAAATAAAAATAAAAATAGATGACCAAATTTTTTGTGGAATCTTAAATTGTAAGCAGAAACTTTTTAAAATCCGATTTTCGAATCAACAAAGTCAAAAACACAAAAAAATTAATTACCAACAATAATTACAATTTGTATTTACAAATAGTTTTTAAAATCTTGGTTTAAAAAACGGGTACTGTAACATTGTTGAATTTCAGTAATAAGAATAAATTTATTCAGATCAAATTTCTTTGTCTTTTTAAAAAATTGGATATTTTTGACATTTCTTTGAACATTTTTTCTAGATTTCACAATGAACTTATTTATAAAAAAAGTCCCTTTTTCACTTTTTCGAAAGAGCATTTTTTGAATGTTGATGATTTTAGCACCATCGCCACAGCCTGGTATTTTCAAAACAAAGACTTTCTCCCTTTTTTTCTTTCCTTCGATTTCTTTCTTTTCCAAATCGGTTCATTTACAGCGAATAATTTTTTGTTATGTGTCTGAGACAGTGCCATTGATTTTTTTCCGAAAGACCCGTTTTTTCTCCAACTTATGCTTTTTTTCGTTTGCTTTGTCATTTACAAATTCCATTTTTTTTTGTTCAGTTTTGCGCTATCTTTAAAATTAAATTAATTAATTTTACTGAAGTTAATTTGATATTTTATAGGAAATTATATATATTATTATTCATCATGAAAGGAGGTGTTGTAGGTCCAGATAAAATGCTGCAACCTGAATTACTCGATACATCCTCTTCTGAAGATGATGATGATAATGATGGATGTGAGAGAACTTGTGATAGTAAAAAGAAGGAAAAAGTGATTCAAGAGAATAGTGGTGTTGCAGATAATGATAAAAAGGGTGGTGAAAAGATTCAATCAACTGCAGTTGCTCCTGTGGAACAACCTGTTGTACCTGCTGCAACTGAAAACAAAGTTTTAATTGAAAAGAAAAAATTACCAGAAATTGTTAAAGAACCTCAACATTTATCATTGTTGACAACAAAGCTTCTCAGAAGTACAACACCGCCAAAACATGCTCTTCCATCATATGAATCTATTGTTTCACAAAATGGTGAGATTAAAAGTGATAAAGAAAAATCAATTAAAAATCCTAAAGTTGAAACATCAAAAGCTGTCATCAAAGAAAGTCCAAAATCACCTGTAAATCAGAATGCCGATGTTAAGAAACCTGAACCACCGGTAATTACAAATTCCAACAAAAAAAAGAAGAAGAATAAAGAAAAGAAGGCTGCAAATGCTCCAGTCAAAAATTTATGTGATTCTGATGATTTTTGCTTCACAATCAACTCAGAAAACAAAGATACATCTGAAAAAGTTGAAGAGAAAAATGATGAAGATGAAAAAGAAAATTTGGAAACAAAGATAAAAATCAAATTTGTTGAAGTTGTTCAAGATATTCTTTTGCTTAAAGAAAGATATGTTTTACCAAGTGACAGTGAATCGGATAACGAACAATTTGTACAATGTGAAAGTCTTGAATCAAAAGAGCCTGAAATTGAAGTTGAAGAAGTCCAACAATCTTCTGAATCACAAATACAAGAATTAACTGATCACAAAAAAGAGAATCTGAAATCTGGTCATGATGATAACGGCGATGATGATGATGGATCTTCAGATTATGAACACTTAGTATGCATGGAACCAAATGATTCTAAAATTGAAGAAGATGAAGATGAACCTTCAACAGAATCTGATAAACATGAAGAAATGCTTAATAACAATGATGAAAATGGTGGTGAAAAATCCTCTGTAGAAAGTGAATCAATTCATTCTAAAGTCGAAGAAGATAAAAGTCTTTCAGAAGTACAAGAAAAAATGGAAGAAACTTCTGATTTTCAAAGTTACAGTAATCTCTTGAAAGCTGATGAAGATGGAATTGATGATAAAGAGTTGGCTGAATCTGATAAAGTTATTGTTTCTGCTGAGGAAGAACCAAATTTGATTGAAGTTTCTGAAGTTGAAAATGATCAAATTCCAGCAGAAGAGCTTGTTCTTGAAGAAGATATATCGGATTTTGTTAATAATGAACTTTCTGAAAAGTTTTCAAAAATGACGTTTAAAGATGATGAACAACTTCAAACTCGTGAACCTACTGTAAATGGAATTACTCATTTGGATTATTTAATTAATGATTTGGTTCATGCTGAACTTGAAAAGGCAAAATTAGAATCTCCAAATAAGGCTGAAAAGAAGCCAATGAATGAAACTGAAATAAAGAATGCAAAGCCAAATTTGCCTACCGAAGAATCAACTTCGTCAAAAATTGTTGAAGCTGTAAAAGGTGGAGACAAACAGCCGCTGTCAAGATCCAAACCTGAAAAATCAATGTTAAGTTTGATTAACAGCCATTTGTTGTCGGGACAACGAGAAGAAAAGAAGAAATCAGAAAAGCCGAAACTCAAAGTTGGAAAATTTGATCCAAGTATCCCAATTGTTGGCGATGAAATTTTTTTACGTTCTTCAGATGAATTTGTTTCTGTTGAAAAAGGTAAATTTTTTGTTGAAGATATTATTAATGTACCTTCTGCAACTTCTTTCACTTTTTTCACTTATTTTAACAACTAATTTTCAGATAAAATTAATGCTGCTGAACCAGTTCCAATTATTGAAGCCGATTTCTTAGATTACATAAAATCTGATAATGGTGGTTCTTCCAAAAAGTTTATTCACACAATGGATGGCCTTGATGAATTTGATGATTCTTCAAAGAATAATATTAGTATTGATGGTAAAAGTGGACCATTGATTGATAAAATAAGCTTCATGGATGATTTGCAAATTCCTGAAATGAAGAAATTACCTGTTGCCAAAGCAGTTCCGAATCAAATTCAAGGTGATCCAGTTAAATCAGCTAATGATATTTATGTTCCGATAATGGCCGATGAAATTTTGGATGATATTACAATTCCTGCAGTTTCACCAAAAAATATTACTCCAATCATTTCGGATGATTTTTTGGATAATTTGAATATTCCGGATATGAAGAAATCACCTGTTAATGATCAAGTTAAATCTTCTGTGGTTGTACTTGCTGATGAACTTTTAAATGATATTAAATTACCTGAAATTAACAAAGCTGTTACTCCAAAAGCTCCAATAATCGACGATGATTTTTTGGATTTAGTTGGTCTTCCAAATGATACTGTTGATGCTTTAATTCCTTGTAAGTTTAATTTTTTGATTACTGTAGAAATAAATTGTTTACTACTGTAGTTTATATTATTTTTTTAAAGGTATAAGGTTATAGTTGACTAAAGTATGATGAATTAAACCTGTTGTTTAAAAAGTTTAAATAATTCTGAATTTTCAGCCTTTCCATCACCTTCTTCCAATCTTGTTGTATCAGATCCATGTTCTTCAACTTCTTTTAAATCTGCTTTATCATCAATGCCATCTACCGTAATCCAAGGTAACAGTTTTCTTAAATTATCTCCATAATATTCCTCACTTTTTAGACGAAATCTTTTCAACTTTGATAAATTCTGCTGAAATTAATTATTTTGATAATTCTTCAACAGTATCAGAAACTTCTGTTATTGAATCTGATTATAAATTTGATTCTGATTTTAATGTTTTAAACTTTGATGTTGCTAATGATTTGAAAATGAAAGTTGCAAAGAATGTTCCTTTGTAAGTTTCTGTTGTTTATTTATTTTCCAAATTTAATATTCCCATTTTTAGGCCAAAATTAAGTCATTTATTAAATTTTTTGATGGAAAACGTTAATGGCTTCCCAGTATTTATTATATTTTTTCAATATCTCCAATTCCATGTTAAACAACTTAATTTTGAGAATGGTTTAACATTTAAAATGTATCAAAAATTAGTTAAAGTAAGTGTTTTTTATTTTCTTGATTACTGTAATCTTTAGTTATTTCATTTTTAGGCCATTCTTCGCCGAGAACCATTCTTTCAAGAAATTGCAGAACATGTCAAAAATGTGCCGTTAATGTGCAAATTCAAATTTGTAATTAATCATCAAAATAATTCTGATTTTATTTTTGTTAATCCTGAACTTCTTCAATTAAAAATGTATCCCCTTGCTGAAGGATTTCCATCATCTTTGATGCATCTCTTCAAACAAAAACGTGAATGGCTAATTTCTGATTTGAAGAATGAATTCGTTGTTTATTCGGATGAAGAATTTTATCGTCAACTTATTCAATTTTTAAATGATCGTCCTGATTTGGTTATTCTTCAATCTCCAAAATATCAAGGTTTGCATTTTCAGATTACTGTAATATTTAATTATAAATATTATTTTTCAGTATTTTTTCCAAAAATGTCAATTGTTGTGAATGATCGAATGAGTGTACGTTTATGCTGTTTCAATTTTAAATTAACAGATGCAGATATTTCTGAGAAGTTGAGTCTTTGAACGGGTCCATCAAATATGGAATAGTCTCTTTTTGTTTAGAAGTTTTATTATTTAGTCGTGCTTTACAGCCTTTTGTTTGTTTGTATTTATTTTTATCTTTTGTTTTGCTTTTGTATACTTTTATTTATGTTATATCAAAATTATTTATTTGTTAAAAACTATTTATTTTGTTGTCTTTGTATTTTGTAATTATTTATGAATATAATTGTTGTAGAAAATCCTAGCAAAGAAGTTTATTAATTGACATGAAAAAAGGTACTTTTTTTAATTTATATAAATTGATGTACTTTTTAGGTCAAAAAAAAGACATGAGCTTACTTTTTTAAATATTAAAATAGGATACTGTAGCTAGTAGAACTTGTGAAACAATGTTAAAAAAAGCAAGAGTTTGATTAAAAAAATTATTAAATAATTTTTAAACATATTACGCGTGCTCGATTCGAAATTGCTTTAGTAAAAAACGAGGAAAAATAATTATATAAATAGTTCCCATTGATAATACGGAAAAATTATCTTATCACTTTCAGGATCTTTAATTTGTTCTTCAACACGTTCTTTGACTTATAGCGACATTAATCAAGCAAGCAAGTATGTGAGAGCCTCTGAAATTCGTTGAATTTTTGCAAAAAATATTTATTTTTTTTACTCATTTTATGTTTAAAAAAAACGGTATGAAAAAAACTTTATCCACCGCCTTAACAAATTTCGTAGGCACTGCATGACAAATAATTTATTTGTTTAAAAAATATTATTTGAATTTTTTAGTGTTCACCACGGTTTTTTGGTCTCTAAAAACTTTGTTTAACATGTTTTGCACCTTTTTTGATTATAAAATGCGGTACAAAGGAGAAAAATGGCCAATCCTACTCGTGTGAATTATTCTTGCAAAAAAAATTGTTAAAAAATCATATTTTTTGATTTGAATTTCGAGTATTTTTATTTTTTAAATTTAAAAGGTGTAAGTAAGACGGTGCAAAAACGTTTTCATTGTCTAAAATATTTAATAAAAGAATGTCGGAAAAAATTCAACAATCAACTCAATTATTTTAAAGGCTGTTGGTATTGGAAGTGTGGTAATTTTTTGACTTGGCTATTTTTCACGGATGATTTTTTCATTATAACTTTTTGTTATAGGTTTTGTTTATTTTATTTATGATTTTCGCCAGTTTTTTTCTCTTTTTTATTTATCTTCAATGGATTTTAGAAGTAATTTATTATCCGATAAGCGTTACCCTTGTTGAAACATGGTGCCTTGAATGTTTTATAGTTTTTTGTGCTGTTATTCAAGCATACGTGTTTAAAAATCCAAAGGTTTTTGACACATTATTTTCAATTTTGGTAACATAAATTAATTTTGTAAATTTTTGTAATAATTAATATTTTTAGAATATTAGCGTTATCATTGATTTTCTAATGATTTTTCCAATTTTCAGTATTATTTTAATTATGCCACAAAAATTAGTTGAACCATTTGTAACTGAAAAACTTTTCTTTGATGACGCTAAATTTCGTAGGCATATTTTGAAATAGCATTTTGTTGTAATTTTTTGATTCAGAATCTCGGATTCAGTATGTGGCTGTTTTGAGTGTTGACTTGTTTATGATATTCTCATCGAGTGTAATGTTGACGATTAAAGATGACATTCAAAATCTTCAAGAAAAAGAAAAAAGAGAAAAAGCAAAAATTATTGTTTAAAGAGAGAGAGCGGACGTTTTTGTCCTTTGTAAATTTTAACGTTTTTTCGAATTCACGAATGTTTTGACAATTTGTTTTTTTTTAAACTTTTAATAAATTTTATAGCTTGTTATTCCAATTTTAAAATGAACTTGTTATTTCGCAGCTTTGATATCTGGTGAAAAGATCGAAGGAAAAGTATTACCTAATTAGTACTCATTTCGGCGCGCTATAAAAATTATATCCAAACAACAAAGTTTTCATTTTCGATACCTTTTTAATCCAATGATATAAAAAAAACAAAATATACTAATTAGAGAATTAAATGAAAACTTTAGTATTATTATATAAATTCAGTTTGTGGAAAATGTTTGATTTTAAAAAATTTTCAAGGTTCATAAAAGAAAAAATGCCAAAATAAATTCATGTTTTATCGATTTCTAGTATCGTAATTATCAAGCAAATAGATCTAACAGCCTTATCTTAATTTGCATAAAAACGATAAAATCAAGGCTTTTTATATCCGATATTTAAAGCCCAAAAAAGTGGTACCTTTAAGATTCTGTTCAACTACAGCATTAGTAGAGCAAAAAATTTATTTAAAAGTTACTCTTAAAAAATCGATTCCGTAAATTTTTGTTTCACATAATTTAGGCGGATCCGTGGAGCGCTGTTAAAAGTAAAAATTCTCTAGATAAGACTGTTAAAAGATAAGAAAGATAAAAGATAACGCAACAAAAATTATCGTCACGTTTTTTCGTTCAAAAATTTTATCGAATCATTTGGCATCATTAAAATTATCAGATTTTTTAATAATTTTAAAATCTTCAAAAATGTTGATCGCCGAAGTTCTCGCTTTTAAAGCTGCATTGATTTTAGTTGTAATTAATTAATTTTTCTTATTTGTGCATGTATAATTCCCTTCTTTTCAGGCTTTAGCTTTTCTTTACCTGATTTTATCGATTTTTGGTCTTGTTAATTGGATAATCGCAAAAACATTTTTTCAATTAAGTGCAACATTAATTACAACTTGGTGCCTTAGCATTATTGTTGTTCTTGGGGCATGGATTCAAGTAAATTTATTTGGAAAACCTAAACTTTTCTTTCCATTTTTTAGAATTTTGGTAATAAAAAAACTCTTTAAGTTTATTTTCCAATAATTGACAAATAACATTTTTAAGGATATTTGTGTAGGAATTGATTACATTTTAATTGCACTTATTTTTTGGATTACGATAAGCATGCCAGAAGAATATCTTGAACCATTTTTGAGTGAATCGCGTTCTCTTCAACAATCAAAAAATGGTTAATTTTTTTATGAAACTTTTTTTCTAAGTTTTGTTCTTTTTTAGATCTTGCTGAGGCATACGGTATAATTTTAATTTTGAATCTTTTGATGATGATCCTTCCAACATTGGCTGCATTTTATATCAAAATAAATATTAAAAATCTCGAAGAAATCTGAGAAAATCTAATTTTTTTGACTTTCGTCATCTGGTTTTATGTTTATACATGACGCGTCATATATGACTTCTGCCACACTTTACATCTATTAAAACGATTTGGTTTTTTATTTTTTATTCATAAATTAGGAATAAGTTACTCAACTCACTATTTTTGTTCATTCAGTTTAAAATCTTATTTTTCAAAATTTAAGAATAAATGAAATCATTTTATTTGCTTTTAAATATGCTTTCTTTTTTTTTCAAATTTTTTTCATCATCAGAAAAGCACACCTTAACACTGCAAATACCAAGGGAAGGAAAAATCAATAAATATAAGAATGTATGATTTGAAAAGGTATGATAAAAAAAGATAACAAAAGAAGCCTTGAGTTGTTTTATATGGTGTTTTTTTCTTGTTTCTTCATTAATATTTTTTATAATGATGTGTTTTTACATTGTTGGTGCTTTAAATGATTCTAATAAATTTTCTATAATAAATAAATTGGGCGTTTTATCATTTTTCAATGTATTTACTATAATTGTTTTGTAACAAACAAATTTAAGTTCTTTTGTCAGATTTGTAATACTGTTTTTACTTTACAAATCTGTTGAAATGTTAAGTAATATTTGCCGCGGTTTTAGTATTTTTTCTTTGCTTGCTTGAATGTTTTAGACATCAATTAATTTTGCCAACGCGTCATTTAACAAAAACATATTTCGGCATTTTTCTATTTTTATTACTAAAAATTTGTATTTTTTAGTTAATTCAGCTAAAATCAAAATGTTCCTTTTTGTGAGATGGGGTAACGGTGATGTTATAGTAAGTTCTTTTTCTCTTATACAAAAAATGAGTCATTATTTGTTGACCAATATGCCCTATTTTTTATTATTTGATTTTTATCAGGAAAAAAAAAGATTCTTTATTTTCTTTTGAAAGAGAGTATGCTAGCGTGCATGCTGAAAAAGCTTTTTTAACATCAAAATAATATGAAAAGTTTTAAGCGGATATCAAATTTAGAAAAAAATAAAAGGATAACATTTGACACAAGGTTAAAGATTCACGAGGGCATTTTCGACCCATTTTGACCTTGTTATAACACTTTCAAACTGCTTAAAAATTATTTCAGACTCAAGCAAAATATGTTGGAATTAGTGGCCTTCTCACGACTGCCTTCAGTTTTATGTTTGGATTTTGGATATTTTATTGGTTTTATTTTCCAGTTTTTGGTGCCCAAGTTTGCGCATATCTACTTGTTCTTCTTGGAGTTTTTAAGCATGAACCACGTTACCTAAATTTTGCTAAAATTATTTTGGTAAACAAATATTTTATATTATTAATGTATATTTATTGTTATACTTTTTTGTAGGCAGTCAGTTTTGTGATAAATTGCTTAACAGTAATATTATACTTCTTTTTAATGATATTTGTTGTGGGTTTTTGGTTCTGGTATTTATTTTACATGTTCTTTTTCCTTATTGTTATTGGAATTGCATTTACTGGTTTTGCAACATTAATTGTGCATCGAGCACATCAAGCAATGCTTAGCAATTGTTCACATGAAACTCCAAATCATCCACCAATGCCTCCACAACATTTCCAACAACCTCCCCCATCAACCGGATATGGGGTTAATCCATCTGAACCAGGTCGATATTAAAAGGCATTTATTTGTATTTTTTGTGAAACATATTTTTTATGTGTGACAATACTTTGAAAATAATTTTTAGAGTTTTTGTAACAATAATGTTAAATCTTAAAATTGCTATTTAAAAATCTAAAAATAATTGTTTTAATAATCAAAAGTTGTTTTTTATTGTTAACAATACAAAAATAAATAAAACGGTGTAGATTTTGAACACCTTTTTTTAAATTTTTATGTTTGAAAAAGGTGATAAAAATGACAAAACAGTTCTTCTGATAATTATAAATTTACTGTTCAATCTTTGTTATACTATGAAACCACCAATGCAAATTGTTTTTTTATCACCAAATTACACTAAAATGATAAATCTTTTGACTTTATCGCACAGTAAAAAAACGTAACCTGAAAGATTAGCATCTCGAAAAAAGTTGAAAGAAAAAAGCGAGGAGGTTACTCATAGACATTTTGTAACTCAAACAAATGAATCAATTGTTTTGCTCATAATATATTAATGAATCCTTCTGAAATAATCCCCAAAAGAATTCATTAATAGTTGAAATTACGGTATTTGACACCTAACTTTCAAATATTAAAATTTACATTTTTTGTTATCAAAAAGTGATGAAACTGTTGCAGTATCTTAAACTAGTTATTATTAAGTTACTGCAACAGTTCCACCTTCTGAAATAATCACCAAAAGGATTCATTAATAGGGATTGTTAAATATGCTTAATTAATCATATTCGAAAGGAAAACATGCAAAATGTGCAACGGCACAGATGTTTCAACAAGGCGAAATTACGATAATTAGTGGGAATCAACATTTTTCAAAAGCCGATGTAGCTACAGTGAATTGGTTTTAGGGAAACCATAAGTCCATTTTGTGATCTTGTTATTATTATTAAGTCCCCAAAACTTTACGGAGTCTATATAACAACCTCCAAACACTACTTGCCCCAAAATATATCATATTCAATTTTTTTTGAAGGGACGATCATGATTTTGTGGCAGGGATTTTTTATACTTTTGTGCAAATTTCTATAAAGTTGTGATTTATCGGCCTTATTTCCTGGATTTATAGGTTTTCGGACATGCTGAGACCGAATCTGAAAGATTTGAAACGTTTCAGATTCTGAAAATTGCGGAATATGCAAATTTTGACTTTAAATTCATATTGTGGATTACTGTATTACAGTAACTTTGAGCCCCTGGTAAACCCACAGATTGAGGATTCAGCAGCTGATTTTTTGCCACAACTATACCTGATACAAGATGAGTTTAGGGGCAAAATATGGGCTCTCAACTCCATCATTAGTTGGAGACGTCTACGGTGAAAACTTTTTTTGAATTACAACTACATTAAAACTAATAAAAAAAACATAAATACTTTTTGATGCCTTCAAAGTTGCTAAAGAAAACAGCTTAGCACATTTTGCTAATAATTGAATTATTATAATTCATGCATTAAAAAATCCTATGGAAAGACGACGGCACCGCCGAGGCCTGAAATCTAAAAACGATGTTTTCCGTCATTTATACAAAATCTTAAATAAACACTCTTCAAGAATATTATTGTTGATATATATATATAAAGTTTTTCAAACCGCTTAAGAAAAAAAGATGGATTCGAACTTGTCTTCTTTTTAATTTGAAATTTTTTTAACAATTTATTCTTCTTTTTTTCTGAAAATTATCTAACGTAATTTTATTTTCTTCATGTTAGGTTACTGTACTGAAAAAAATAACAATAACATATGCTTATTTATTGATCCAGTGATGCTGATGAGTACGGTAGTTTTCGGATAAACAAAAGGCTTGTAAAAAAGAAAATGTTTAGAAATTTTGGTTATGATTTTTAATGACAAGGAGAAAAAAGTCAGCTGCAGTCATCTCTCATCCATTACAGATTCGACTCATGACAATTTGATTAAAAAAAGAAAAGAAAAGAGGGTGTTCAATGATTGCTAAATTCATGCATTAGATTTAGTTTAAGCTATCATTGGTTTTATTTTAACTTTAACATTGCAAAAACATTTTTGCTTTTTTTTTCAATTAATCAGCCATTTTAGAGAAAATTTGATTAAAACAGAAAATGCAAGAGACAAAAACAGAAAAAACATTTGCCAAAATATAAATCAAAACACTACAAAAAGTTCAAAATATTGAAGAAATGAATGCTTAGAACATGTGATACTTTAAACTTTGCGACCCCCAAAAAATTGAGAAACGTTTGACAAAAAAAAGTTATCAGTATTTTTTGCGTTCCTGAGTTTTAGTGATGGAAAAAGGATTAAAGAAAAGGAAAAAATGCGATGTTTGGTTTCTTTCATTGATTAAAATTATACATATAAAAAGAAGGTAATGTAAAAGGTATTTGAAGGCAAAAAGGATTGATTATATTAAATAAATTGAAACATTTCTGTTATATAAATTTATTTAAAAAGCTACCGTATTCGTGTTAGAAAAACACAATTTTGCGAAATATCGTATCGGTTTTTTGAACTTAATTTTGTTTTTATATTTCAGTTTTTTAGGGTTAATCCATAACCAAAAATGCGACATTTGCATATTCTTCTTCTTCTTTCGGCTTCCCTTTTATCCCTTACTTTTGCTGCTTCAATTGCATCCCTTGCAGATTTAAAGAAACAAGTCATTGATGGAACAGTTCCAAGTCGAGGAGTTAATATTGGAGGTTGGTTGGTAGCCGAAAAATGGATGACCGGGGGATCACCAGCGTGGAATGGAGTCCCAGATGATGTTGCAAACAGAGGCGAATATTCTGCAATGAAATATCTTGGACATGAAAAAGGTGATCCACAATTTGATGAACATCGTCGAACATTTATTACTGAACAAGATTTCAAAGAAATTTCTGATGCTGGAATGAATACCGTAAGATTACCAGTTGGATATTGGATTGTTGGATTTGATCATACTTGGGGAAGTGATACAGATTCTTGGAAGACATATGCCCCAGGGGGATTAGATTATTTGGATAAAGCTATTAGAGAATGGGCACCTGCACATAATATTTTAGTGATGATTTCTTTTCATGCTGCAAAGGGCAGTCAAAATGGTAATGACAATTCTTCCCCTGAGGAACCAGGTACAGCCAATTGGTTTGCATACAAGGAAAATGTAAATAATTCTTTGGATGCCGTTGAATTTTTGGCAAAAAGATACAAGGATGAAGCAGCATTTTTGGGTAAGTTTTTTAAAACGAAAAATTACAAAACTACCGTACACCTAATATGTTTACAATATCAAAAACACAAAATTATAAATAAATATTAATTTTTATAGGAATTGGATTACTTAATGAACCCCAAAAGGATGCCTCTGATGTTCCAGTCCTTCAACAATATTACGAAGATGCATACGGTAGAATTCGATACAATGTTGGATCAGATTGTTTACTATCAATTATGCCAATGCTATGGCAACAAGGTCCATATGATGGAAATTGGTAGGTTAAAATCATAATTTGTACAGTACGATCTACAGGCATGCCTACAGTATCCTAAACTCTTTTAACTGAATTTTATCTTTTAAAGGGCCACATTTATGAACGAACCAAATTTCTATAATATGCGACATGAATGGCATCATTATCATGTTTGGGGATTTGAAGCTGATAAATGGACTCCAGATAAAATTATTACATGGATTAATTCTGTTGAAACAAAATATTACGATGAATGGAAAGGAAATTGGTTGTTTGTTGGTGAATGGAGTATTGCTTCAAATTTTAATATGGATGATGCTACACTTAAACGCTTTGCAAATGCTCAATTAAATATGTTTAAAAAAGCAAAAGGATGGACCTACTGGATAAGTCCCTGATTCTTAAAAATATTAATAGCAAAAATTTTAAGCATGGAGATATTACGATAACACTGAAAGTGAATGGTCTATGAAAGCAATGATCAAGAGAGGCATGCTTCAATGGTAAATCTGAAAATTACCAAATTTTCAACGGTAAACCTGAACAATATCAAATTTCATAAAAATTGTATTTAAAAGTAATAAATTTAATAATAATATCTATTCAAAAGCACTATTATAAAATAAACATCAAACTCTACGATACATAATACCTTAAAACTATTTCTACACATAAACAGTAGTCTCTCTTATACTTAAACTTATCAAAAACAAAAACGTTTTTAAAAAAAACCATTACATATATATTTAAAAATTCATATATTCAATATGTTCAACTTCAATTCCAACAGTTTCTGCAGCATCTTTGATGAATTGTAATTGTTCAGGCTTATAATCTTCTGACAAAACTTGAATTGATAATTTCTTAATTTCAAAATCAAATTGTCGTTCACCTAATTTCTTTAAAGCCATAAGAAACATTGACATGATGGCATCAGGAGTAAATTGACGTGGTCCCGAACATGTTTCAACTTCAAACATTCCAAGTTTTGTATCATTTAAAGCTGGAACAATTTGAAATTTCCATTTTCTATCAATTTCGATTTTCTTAAATGGTATTCCAATTACCTTATTAACATCTAAAAAAGTCAATTAATTAATTAATAAAAACTTATCACAAAAACCAATACCGTACCTTTAATAACAAATTTAGGATATTTCTTTGAATGGTCTTCTGCTTTTTCACCAATTTTTACTTCTGCTCTATGAAAAGAGATATAAAATGGGGTCCATTCATTTTCTAAAAAAACATTTTATACTTAAAAATTTATTAATGGCTACAACTTACGATTAACATTCAAAAGAGCATATTCTTTCTTATCAGTTTTTGACCAAATTGATCCAGAATTCCCTCTCAATTTAACAATAAATTTAGTTGTATCAGCGTCAGGCATATTTCTATGTCGAGTTAAACTCATAGTTGATAATTCTGTAGATAAATCTATCATTTTTTGCGCATCAACTTTCATATATGGAACACCACATTTATTAATAGTGACATTAACTTTAACACTTCTGGCTTCTGTTTTTTCATGTAATATTGCTCCTTGAAAACGACCATATGCAAAAGTAGGTGGAACCACTGGCGCTACAGTAATTTCTTCAACATATTTGATCTAAAAAATCCTTATTATGTGTAAACCAAAGGTTTTGATCTGCAATGATGTCATCAAAAAATAAAAAAGGATAAAAACAGTTGAACAAAGATGCTTATCGTAAAAAGCTGCAGGAAAAAGAAGAGGGGTTAAAAACTTCGATCATCTCAGAGCTAAGCAAAATATTAAAAAAACTCACGCAAAATGACTTAATTTTAGCCAATTCAACAGTCTTTTTCGCAGGTAACTTTTCATTAAATGGGATTAAATGTTCACAGAATGATCCATTATCATTTTCATATTCAATTTTATAACCACTCGCAAAATCTTGGATATCATAGAGTGAAGGGAAGTTTGCAGGATACATTGTTCCAGCTTTTGCTAAGCCACCATTCAACAAAATATAATCAGGTTTTTCAACAATATAATGTAAAGTTCCAGTGAATCGAGTTTCGAACCATCTCTTCAACGTTGAAACATTATAAGATGAAACAATTGAGACAGATTTAGGTTTAATGGTACGTGTCCGTTCACTTAACATTTGTTGGGCATGCTCCTTTGAACATTTTCTAACAGAATTTAAAATAAATGTTGATGAAGCAAATACTTCAAGTTCATCAAATTCACAGATATCATTCATGAAATATGCAACCAAAGCTTTTTCACCAACATTCAAATAATTGATTTTTGTTTCAGCGACTGCCCATTGAAGTCTTGCCATTGTTGCAGAGATGATAATGACGTCTTTCGCATAATTAATTCCAATATCATAAGCAAGTCGAAGCAGTTCAATCGGTAATTGAGTTGAATTTACCAAAACCAAGCCTTTTAATTCTGACGAAACAACCTTGAATACTTTTGACATCCGTTCACGTAGTGTTTCAGCTGTCCATTTTGCTGCTGAAAAAGATAATACATAAAATTGTATCAAGAATGTTAAAGGCATGTCTACCCCAAAAATAATTTTTATGCATTCATTATTTACAAAATATAGAACTTACGTTGGCTATTTTTTCCTTCATCAATCCACTGACTCGAAGGTTTTAAAGTTTCCAAATGATAGAGTCGTAAAGTTTGTGAGCCAATAAGATAAGCACCAATATATGTCATTATTTAGTAATTATTATTATCACCCTTCTAAATAATAATAAATTGAAAAAATTAATTTGTAATTAGCAAAAAAGAAATTCAATTTTTTACAAACGTTTAACAAATTTTTGGCAAAATGTTGACATTCAAAAAAACGCGGCAATTTTTAAAAACAGAATTTTCGAAGTAAAAAAAGTGTCTAACCAGTGTTGTGCTTTTTTATTTTAGTCGCCTCCGCCGCTGACTCCGGAGGCGGAGGCGCAACAACACTGTGTCTAACATTTTTAAAAAATTGTTTTTCATTTGTCAAGCTAGTCATTTTAATATTCTCTTAAAGAAAATACCTGTTCTTATGTTATCCCATTTTATCCCAGTTGAACAACATTGTCTGTGTAATGTTATTCGTGATCTTTATGACCTTTTTAAGTTTCTTCTTTTTTCCAATAAAAAAAATACATTGATTTTTTTAGCAGCAGCAAAAAAGAATAACATCGTTTTTATTCAATCCTGTTGCAATTAACTCATTATCGCTGTTCATCTTATTTAATGTCCTGTTTTTTCTGTAATTCTTCTTCACATTTATCACATTTTTGTGAAAAATATGAAAGTGATGAATCTCGTCAAAGCCGAATTGAAGATATTCGATGTTGTAGAAAATGTTTAACAATGGTTAAAAAGAAGAAGAAAGAAAATCATAGTGCAACTTGGTGCCGCTTTTTTTCAACACGGTGTTTTCTTTGTTTTTCTACTGGACATCGAACAGTTTTTTGTCGAGAAAGATTTAACAATGGTAAGAGAAATGATTGTTTTTGTTTGTTTATTATCTCTTTCATCTTCTCTTTTTTAGCTCCAAACATTTTTATTCCAAAGATCGATGATAACCTTTTATCGCGATTCCTTCAAACATTTGATTCAACAGAAAAGATTTTATTAAGAATTATGCTTCCAAAACGATTACATTTGATAACTTTGGATCGACTGAAAGTTGTGAGGGAACTTCGAATCAATCGGGACAATTACAACAGGAATACCGTAGTTTCCAACAACATTTTCATCGAACAATTGGATTTGGATTCAGACTTTTCATCTTTGATTGCTTCAAGATCTGTGATAATTAAAGCAAGAATAGTTGAATTAAGAAATGTAAAAATGACTGCTGAAAATTTTTTGTTATTCTTTTCACCGTTTTTAAAGATTTTGAAATGTTCAAATTTATCGATGACTTCAAATATTAAATTTTCTGAAATTCTTCGAAAAACTCCTGCCATTCAATCCCTGGAATTTGAATCAACATTCTGCATCGAAATAGAAAATTCATGGCCGTCACTGCTTTTAAAATACGTTAATGGAAACATGTTTACAACCTTGAAAATTTTAATCAATGATTTGAATTTTTGCTTGGAAGATTTGGTAACATTTATTACGGTAAGCAAATATTTTTGAAATTTTTAAGTATATGTGGATATTTTAGACAAAATGTTCAACAGATGTTCAAATAACTTTGCAACTAAAAAAGTTTCCTGGTTTCACCCATGAAAAAGTGGAGGAAGAAATCGTTCAAAAACTTTCAAATTATTTCATCGAAACGAAAGCAACTTTTGATAAAATTCCGCGTTTATTTCTTTTTGTTGAAGATAACGAAAACTTTTTCACGCAGTACAATCATTCATTTGGATGTTATACGTTGAAGCCAATTCAAGAAATGTGATACTGTATTGTTTTTATTTAATAAATTTTTTAAACCATTTGAAGAAAATTGTTTTTTTATCATGTGTAATATCAACATTTACTTGTTCTTTATTCTTCTAACGCAAATATTAAGAGATTTTAAACAATGCTCAATTAATATTTATGATACCATCTGAATAAACACTTGAAAAACAAGATATTTTTTCATGTTTTCTGTATGTTGTTTGACGTTAGACCGATATTAAGTATCTAAAATCCAGAATTGACACAGCTGTTTTATCAAAATAAAGATTTTTTGTTGTTGATTTGCAATAAAGAAATTTTTTATTTTGTAAAAAGCACGCACTTTTATAATTTCTTTTGTTTGCAAGAATTTAAACATTTGATACTTATAAACAAGAAATACATAAATTTATTTATACATAAAGTATCTCTTCTTCTTTATCATTGAATGTTTCAACAGCCACGGATTCAAGGAAGGTATTTTTTGTAAATCGTTGGTTAACAATAACAAAGAAAATAAGACAATATAAATAAAACTTTCTTTTGAAATGCTATTCCAATTTCACATCTTTTTTTTTAACATACAAAAACTTTTTAGGTAAAAAATAATAAATGATTAAAAATTTGTTATTTGCGATTTGTATTTTAATTAGTGTTCACTTCCCGTTCCGTTACCGCCGGGAATTCCCGGCGGTAACGGTAAGGGGAAATTCCCGTTACCGTACCGCAGTCATTTTCGGAAAACGGGAATTCCCGTTTTACCGTACCGTTACCAAAAATTCCCGCAAAAAAGGGTGCAAAAAATTACCGCAAAAATAAATTTTTTTCCCGTTCAAAAATGTTTGATTTTTTGATGATTTTCAACGTAAAAAACTGTTGGCGAAGCAAGTTTTTGTGCCAAAATTGATTTTGTACCCCTACTTTTGCTAGAATACGGGTTTTCTCAAGTTGCAAATTTTAAAAATTCCGTGATTTTAAGCCTGTTCAAATTTCTGAACTTGCAAAAACCGAAGCACATCTTGAATTTATAGAATGCGCGCAAGATGAAATTAAACAATTTCTGCCTAGTTATCTCAGATGACGCAAATGTCTTAAATTAAAACAATGGGACTTAAAATCAATTTTTTAATATTCTACATTCGTTATGAACTGTCGTTTCCATTTATATCACTATAAAATGCATTCTGAAGCTGGATTCTGAATCCACAAGTCAGAATCCACTGAAAAAGCGTATCAGTTAATTTCAAATTCGGATTCTCCATCGTCGGAAACCTTTATCGGAAAGAATCATGAAAAAACATTGATTTTAAAAGCATTGTGTCAGGCAGTAAATTTTAGAAAATGACCTTTATATCGGTATTTTTAAGTTTCAACGGTAAAACGGTATACCGCAATATTCCCGCAAATTCCCGTTTCGCAGCCGTTTTGCGGGAACGGTAAATTCCCGTTTCCCGCTTTTTTCGAAAAACGGAACGGGAAGTGAACACTAATTTTAATCAGCAGTTGGAAACTTTTAAATTCGCAACCATTACCAGTCGCAAATTCAAGCAGAATTGGAGGTTATCAAGGCGGAATTACTCCATATTTGGCGGCTGCAATAAATTGTAAAGATGAATATTCTACAGTACCTTGTCAAACTCTGTTCCCGCCACCTTCCGATCCGTTATAGTATGATTCCATTTCAGTGAAAAAAAAAGATAAAAGGAATTATTTTATAAATGATTTATTCAAATACATTTCGTAATTTTGATTATAGAATTAATTAAATTTATTTCCTTTTATCTCTTTTTTCGTGTACGGAATTATACGATAGCGTTTTCAATCAATGATTAGTCGATCTGCAAATTGCAATACCCCAGAATTGCGAGAAGTCGCTCTTCAATGCGCCAAAACATGTTCAGCTTGTTGTTTAACTTCAACTTCAAATTGTGGTGATAATCCTGGTAATTTATGTTTTAATAAATATTATAGAAATCAATAATTATAGTTTCACCAATTAATTGTAATTTAAATGCAAATAAATGCAGTGATTCAAATTGGACTTTAATAATGAATGAATATTGTCCAGCCACATGTGGAACTTGTTTAAATCGAAGTTGTGGTGACAGGATTAATGGATGTGATATTATGAGAAGTTTATGTTCAACTTCAGGAGAATCCGGAGACTACGTAAGAAAAAATTGTCGAAGAACATGTAATTTATGTAGCAGCAATTCTGTAATATCCCCAACAAAAAACACATCTGACTGTGTTGATGCTGCTACAAATTGTGCTACCAATATGCATCACTGTAATAACAGCACTTTGTATAATTTAATGACACAAAAATGTGCTCGAACATGTAATCGATGCTTAAATTCTACAAATACCCCAACCTGCAGTGACAGTAATCCCAATTGTTTTATTTGGGTTAGAAATGGCTTTTGTACCAGCCATTTTTACACTTTAAATCAAAAACGACAATATTGTGGTCAATCTTGTAATCTTTGTGATTTATCTGTTACAAGTATGAATACCACTATTTCACCATGTACCGACAGTAGACCAAATTGTAATTTATGGGTTCGAAATGGATTTTGCAATAATACTTTTTACACATTAGCTCAAAGACGACAATATTGTGGAAGATCATGTAATCTTTGTTAATTTTTTTATAAATATTTTTATTAAATTTGAAAAAAATAATAAATGTTGTGTAATTGTATACGGTATTTTTAATCCTCTAAAATCTCCCAAAAAACTATTCTTTTTTAAAGTAATAGTTGGATTTTAAACATTTGATTAAAAGATGCGATAGAATTTGATTACTGTAATCCGATTGTTGTAATTTGGCGTTTTGGATTTTTACGAACTCACAAAAAATTGAAAAACTTTTTAAAAAAATGTTTGTGCAACTTTTTTTGTTTCGCTTTTTCAAATTCAATTCAAATTTTTAATAGTTTCGAAACTTAGGCTTTCCATCTTTCTTTTGGAGGCCGTAGGATATAAAATGTAAACAGTATTTACATTTTATATCCAAAAATCGGTATGCATTTTTCGTTTGTTTTTCAACAAGAAATGTTTTTACTTTGAATTTTAAAAGCTTTTTTGAAATTTATTAAAACTTCCAAGAACAAATTTACAATTGAATGATTTTTGGCTTTTTTCTTCCCTTTTTTGTTGCATTTTTTTATCCATGACAGACAATAACGAATATTATCCTCTGCAGGTCCAAACGAAAGCAAATGCCATGCGACTTTTTCCATTAAAAATCAATCTCAAGTGGCTCAATGGATTTGTAAAAATCTTGTTCATTTTATTCTTGCATTAATTTTTTTATTTGATTAGCTCATCAATTTTAAAATAGAAGCAAAATGTCTGGTGATCGGTATTATGATGCCATGTTGAAACATTACTTAGATGCTGTTGTCCAGGATAATCTTCCTATTGTTAAAGAAGCTCTTCAACACATTGATGTAATGGCATGTAATCAAGATTTTGATAATGCATTGATCTTAGCATCACTGAATGGACATTATGAAATGGTAGGGAATTTATATTTTATAAACTATAACTCTGAATTAAGTTGTTTTAGATAAAATTTTTGGTTGAACAAATTCCAAAAGAAGAACGAAAATATTATATTAAAAAAGAAGGAAATCAACTTGGAATTACTCCGATTATTGCAGCATGTGCTTCTGGAAATGTCAAAATTTTAAAGTTTTTGTTATCAATTTTTGCTGATGAAAAAGATATTTCATTGCCGCATACGGATCTTTATAATACATGTATGGGAATTGCATGTGCAAATGGGCACCTTGATATTGTTAAATTTTTGATTGCCAAAGGTGATGATTTTCAAATGATTAAAGGATTTCTTTGTCCACATCCTCTCATGCTTGCAATGATAAATGGGCATAAAGATATTCTAATATATTTTTATCTTCCAAGGTTTGTTAATTTTATAAATATGTATACGATTAATGTAGAGTGATATTTTTAGTCTTGCAAGATCTCCCAAACTTCAATCTTATCCACCTGAAGTTCAACAAGACATCTTGGCTAAAACTGCTAATACTGAAATGATTCCCGAAGTTGATATTGATGAATGTTGTCCTGAATTTCATAATCTTAATATTCTTGCTCTTGCTGTTGTTCTTCACAAAACTGAAATGTTTGAACTTTTGTGTGAACTTGGAGCAGATTTTGATTTTCAACTTCCGGATACTGGAAACACGGTTCGACAAGTTGCTGAAAAATATGACTTTCAAATTCCTTCAACTTCACCATTTGATGTCTCTGTTCAAACTGAAAATTCTTTATCTACTGCTGCTGATGAAAGTTTTGGATCAAATGTTGAAAAAAAGAATGCTTCAAAAAAACATAAATCTTTGATTAAAAAATTTGGACGGCTTCTTCTTGGAAATCATTAGATGGATATTTTTGAAGTGAATCAAACAATCTTCTGAATTCTTTGAATTTTTATTTTATTACATATTCCTCTTTCTTTTGCTTATACTTTCTATTTATTCTTTAATTTTTTTGTTAACCTGATTTTTAAATAGGTTTATTTTTTAAGTTTTTTGTTGTACTTTTTAAAAACTTATTTTCTTTTTGTATCATTTTTTGTTATGATAAAATATGTTCTTTTAAATTAATTGTTGAATTTTAAACACTTTTTTTACGATTGAATTTGATTACTGTACAGTACTGTAATTCGATTATTGTTGTTTGGCGTTTTGGATTTTTACGAACATGGACAACACAAAAAATGAAAAAAATTTTAAAAAATGTTTTCAATTTTTTTCTGTCGCTGATTCAAATCAAATTTAATTTTTTAATGGTTTCGTCTCTCCTTTGGAGGCCTTATTTTCTGTTTCTCGTTATATTAAACAGTATTTACATTTTGTATCCTAAAATTGGTATGCTTTTTTGTTTCTTTTTCTTTCCTAAGGAAAATCCAAAGTTAAGATAAAAGAAAAATTCCTCTTTTTTAAGAGATAACTTTCGACTATTTTAAGGTTAAAGTGGATTATTTAAATATCACACAGGACACGGTTCTTAACCCATCTTTATTGAATCAATTTTAGTTAAAAAACCAGAAATTCATTTAACAGATTTTGCTGCATTCTTTGAAGGTAAATATCCTCTCTCTCTTTCTTGTTGTTACCATTTGCTTATACATTTTCATTTTTAGGTGCAACTATAACTTCACATTCTGAAACTCATGATCCTAAAACTAATATAATGTATGTTTATTCAATTCCACTCTATTATCTTCAACCAAATGAACCTGAAATACTGTTTCAAAGACCATTTGAGAATTTAACGATTAATGATTGTTGGATGATGAAAGGTTCAGAAGGTTATGTTGAAATTCAGCTGCAAAAAGCTCTCAAAGTTGATCATCTTGAATATCATCATTTCCATCAGGATGAACTTGCTGATTCAACGCCATTGAAGATTGATGTTGAAGTTTGTTATCTTAAAATTATTGATTATCATTGAATTTCTAACATTATTCTTTTTAGGCTATTACCAACAATGAAACTTTGCTTTTGGGAACGTTTGCTGACTTTAACAATGATACTCAAAGACTTGTTCTTACAGTATGTTTTTTGTTTTCTTCTTAGTATTCTATGTTTACAAATTTTCGGTTTCAGAATCAAACCATTATCTCATCTTTGCGACTTCGTGTTGTTGAAAATTATGGAAATCCGCTCTCAACTGCTCTTTGTCGGTTTCAACTTTTTGGTGAAAAAATGAACATTGGATAATTTCTCTCCAGCTTAGTTTTTATCAGTGTTTAATCATGTCTTGGATCTTCAGATTGTTTTCTTTTCCTTTGATTTATACCATTTTCTCATTATTGTATAATTTGTTGAATTTTAATAAACTTTTTCATCTTTTAAATTGTTTTTATTAAAAATTCTGGGAGTTGTCATCAAAGAAATTTCGTTGTTCTGGTTTGATCCTCAGAATTACTATTTTAGAAAAGTTTGTTCAAAAATTAGGTAATCCATATGAATGGTAAAATTTGGTCCAATTTCAATTTTATGAATCTATATAATGATTTGAAGATGGTATTATGAAAATTACTCTTTGAAGTTTATCCTGAACTTTTTTCTCTTTTCCACATTGTTTGGCATTGTGTCATGAACGTAATGTTGACATTTTATAAAAATCGTGTTTTGGATTTTCATCCAGTTTTGTTCTTCAAAAACAACTAGTTTATATCAAAAAATTTTATTTTATAATATTTTAATTCAATATTTTTTGATCCCCCATTGCAGGAATGTCTTCATTAGCTGATTTTGTGTCGGAGCAGCGTTCCAAATCAACGACTGTATTCTCTGGCATTCGAGATTCTTTTACTGCAGATGGAAATGGAAGCTTTTCTTCAAAAATGTCAAATTCAATTAGCAGTTTATTTTCACGTGGTGGAGCAGATGATCAAGAATTATTAGTTGATTCTTCAAGTACAAGCGGGCAGCTTCCAACTTCAAGGAATCGGTATGTTATAATTTATGGTTATAAAATGATTCTAACTTTTGATTATTGTTTTAGAAAAACTGGTGGATGGTTTTCATTTGGTGAAGAGGCAAATGTTTGTGGACTTTCAAGGCTCCAAAGAATTATTACGTTTTTCTTGTTCTTAGCAATGGCGGCATTTTGTTTTGTATCTGCAATGATGTTGATCCCAATTCTTATTTTATCAACAAGAAAATTTGCAATGCTTAATACTCTTGGTTCTTTATTCTTTCTCGTTAGGTTTGTTAGCGATTAAGTTTTATTATAATGATTAATTAGTCTTTTTACAGCTTTGTATTTCTATGGGGACCAAAACCATATGCTACATATTTATTCTCTGAAACGAAACGACTTGTAACTGGAACTTATACACTCTCGGTGTTATTAACGCTTTATACTTCGATATGGGTATCTTTTTAAGTTATAGTAATGATCAACTTAAACAACATTTTTAGCTCCATAGTACAATATTTACTGTAATATGTGCTGTATTTCAAGCTGGTGCATTAGTTTGGTGAGTCAAAATCGATTTTATTTAAATTCCAACAACATTATTTTTTTCTTTTTTTCAGGTTCGTATTTTCCTTTGTTCCTGGTGGTGAAAGAGGGCTCCGATTTTTAACTGGTTTATGTACTGGAGTTGTATCGCGGCAATCAAAACTTGTTCTTCCAATCTAATCTCAACACATGAATATCTTCAACGAATATTTTTGTATTCCAAATTTTAATTTATTGGGTATTTTTGTACATTTCATCTTCTTTTTCTTAACATCCTGGCTTTTGTATATCTTCTTTTTGATTACTAACAGAACTAATAGAAATATAATAAATATATACTTTATGACGATGATGATTCATTGAATGTGTCTTGCTTTGGTTTAACAAAAATGAGAAGATTAAAATTTTTTTCTTTAAAAAAGCGGAAGAAAATTAAGGTTTGTAATTGTTTTGTTTAAAGAAAAACGGTATAAAAGTAATAGTAGTAAGTTAGTCACTGGACTATAAATGAATATGAAGCAAGATGTCAAAAAATATCAAAACAAATGAAACGGATTACGGTAGGATAGATTATTCCTTTTAAAAAGTTGTTATTTTAATGATTCGTTTTTGATCTAATTTAATGTTCTTTCTTTGCTGCCAGAATAGCCAGCAGAAAAACAGACAGTTGATCGATTGATTTGTTTTTAGCTTTAGCAGATTTTTTATATAATATCTTTCGCAAATATTTTCATTAAAAATGAGTTTCGAAGCAGTCATTAATTTTTCATTTAAACTGCTTCCATTAATAAATGGAGAAAAAGAATCAGTAATATTTTCTCCTGCTTCAATTCTTAGTGGCCTTTCAATGATTCTTGCAGGAGCAAAAGGTTTAACAGCTGAACAAATCATCGGTATTCTTGGAAAAGGTAATTATTAAACAACCATGATTTTAAACAAATTCAAATTATAGAAAATTCAAAAGAACAAGTTATTAAATATTACTCAGATTGCATGAAAAAGCATGCTTCAAAAAATGGCACTAAGAGAGATGGAGAAGTTGAAGTAATTTATGGAAATCGATTATTTGTTTCTAAAAAAGTTTTTATGATTCCGGAATTTTTGGATGTCATTAATGAAGCTTTCGACGGACAAATTGCACAAATTAATTATGAAAACATTAATGAAGCAGCGAAAGTAAGTTAATCTAAATGAACGCTTTTATTAAAGATTGATATGCGGTATACCGTAACCATAAAACAGTAATACTGTACCTGTTCACAGTTCTATTTACCGTACCGCATACAGCAAATAAAAAGTCAAATACCGTACATAGTAAAAATCAAAATATTCAAATAAAGTTTGCAAAAATATATTAAAATTTTTAAATTCCAGGAAATCAATACATTTGTTGACAAAATTACAAATGGAAAAATCCCAGAAATGACTGCCCCAAATAAAATCAAACCTGAAACAATTTTGACAATCGTAAATGTTTTGTATTTTTCGGGAAAATGGGAAAATGTTTTTGAAGAGTGTTTCAAACTACCATTTTATGGATATTCTTCAACTCGAGAAATCGATGTTGCCTGTCAGCGAATTTATGATGAAAGATGGAATTTTACGGAAGGAAACGATTGGGAATGTCTTGGAATTCCGTATAAAAATTATAAAGCTTGGATGTACATTGTTTTGCCAAAAGAAAAGAATGGATTACCAAATCTTATCAAAAAATTGAATTTTAAACTTTTCTTGGAATTTACAAAACCGTGAGTTTTCTCACTAAATGTGAATTTGAATCATATATGTTAAACTTTAGTAACAACAGTGGGCATATGCGAATTGTAATTCCTATTTTTGAAATTTCGAGTAAAATTATTTTGAATGATTTGTTGCAAAAATTTGGTATGACTGAAGCGTTTGGAAATAATTGTGATTTGAGTGGAATGATGAAAAATCGTGGAAAAATTGATGAAATTATTCACAAAGTGAATATTAAAGTCAGTTGAAACTTTACTTTTAGAAAGTACAAAACTTTCAACTTTAAGGTGGATGAAAATGGTACTGAAGCATCGGCCGCCACAATGGCAAAATGTATGCCCTGCAGTGGAAGAAGGCTTTACACAGCTGATCATCCATTCTTGCAAGATTTCTTGTATTTCATTACAACAGAAAATCAAAAGAAGGATATTCATGAAATATTATTTGTTGGAACTTTTGTTTAATTTAAAAAAAGACTTCTTCAATCATGAATTTCCATTCTTTTCCGAAACAATTGGCTGCTTTTTCGGCAATAAAATGATGGAAATTGCAAAAAACCACTTCTGAAATTCATATTAAAAATTTGAGTGTAAAGAATTCTGATTTTGCATTTATTAGTTCCAGAAAAACAAAATCTGCTGAATACGAAGTTTATTGTGTATCGACTAATTAGACCCCAAAGTTTATTCTTCAGTATGGGACGAAGATAATCTCAAATGCATAACTAAGATTCCCCAATCTTTATGCTTTATTTAAAGATTTCTTGTAAAGCCTTCTTCTTTTTAATATATTTAAATAAATAATTTATAAATCTTTCTTTTGATCAAACAAATTTTATGTTGCAAACTCTTTTTGTTTGAAACTTTTCTTCTTCTTCAACTTTTATTACCTGACAAAGATAATATTAATGAAAAGTTTTTTAGGCTTTTAAAATTTTTAATGTTTGAATAAAGCAGTTTGTAGAGTATTCGTTTTTTTCCAATAATTCATTTCTATACAGTATACTATCCAAATATGGATGGATAGCACAATTTGCTAGATTATTCTTTTCTCGACACCTTATTAAAACATTAATATCATATGATAAATATTTTAATAGTAAGAATTAATTATTTTTTTACGTTACAAATGTTCATAAATTGTTCTTTGTAAAGAATGATTCGTTGAATGTGTTTTGCTTTTGTTTAACAAAAATATGATTAAAAATCGTCAAAAAGGCTTTTTATTTTTATTCAAAAAAGCATAAGAAAATTAAAGTCCGTAATAATTTTGTTTAAATAGATAAAATGTATGTATAAAAGTAATAGTAGTAAGTTAGCCATTGAAGAACAAGAAAAAAAGGGAAGAGGAAGCAAGTTGTAGTCATAGAAGAGACAAAAAAAGGAAGTGTATTTACCCGATGCAAAATAAAAAAAATACATTTTTTACAAAGAAGAATGGACGGAAATGACATTGAGATTCTTTTTTTTGTTGTTGCATAAAAGACTTCCATTTTGAAGATGGAAGTGATGAAAAAAAATAGTATTTACACACTTTTTATGAGCTCATCATGGTGACGAATTCTTCATAATCAATCTGCAAAAAATATATATAACAATTATTTAAAAAATGTTTTGAAAATCTTTTTTTGCGGGGGTTTTTTGTTTGGAAAAAATGAATTTATCATTTTTGAATATCTATTTTTCTTTGATAAAAAGCGTGGAATCGCTTCTAGAAGCTTCGAAGAAAATTCTCCCAAATGAATTCTTAACATTCAATTTTTTAAAAAAGTTTTGAATGAATGTTTAAGTTTTTTTTGCAGCAACAATGTTTTTTGAGTTTTTGATAAACTTGAAAAAACCCAACAAAAAGTTGTGCTTTTTTGGGGTTAAAATTCCCAAAAGTATATTTTTTTGCAAAAAACTAAACATTTGTTTCTCTCATAAAAGATGACTTTTTTATTAGCCTCTTTAGGAAGCATCAAAAATAGCATAATAAAAAAATGGATTACGGTAGGAAAGGCAATTATCACAGCTTTTTAAAAAAAAGTTGTTATTTCGTTTTCTTTTTTTTAAATGGTGAAAGGAAATGATAGTAGTTTAAAAAGGGCAATCATATGGTTTTTCTTTTTGATGTAAAAATAAATAAAAAATGGCGATAATGGAGCTCCGTGTTTTCAAAAAAAATTCCAAAAATGGAAAGCTTTATTAAGAATTCTTGTTTTCTTTAATGGTTTTCAAGCAGCCGATTTTGGGGATATTGCATGAGATTCATTGTCTTTTGTCATTAAGAAAAACAAAAATTATCCGTTTAAAGTTAAATATTTAATGGCAAATTTCAACTTAAAAGTTGGCATGTTTGAAATTTTCAAAATAATTTAAAATATTTCACAACATTGCTACCGTAATCCGTTTTTACATCTGTTCCATGTTGTGCTCTCAACAACTGGAATTTTCAGTCCAGTTAACTGGACTGCCACACAAACTTTTTTTATAAAGTTTTCGTTTGATGCTTAATTTTTGATAAAATAGTTAAGCGAATATTTTTTATAAGTAAAAAGTTAGTTTTCAGCACGGATAAAGCAGTTTATTAAACAATTTCTTATGGTAGTCCAGTTAACTGGACTGAAAATTCCAGTTGTTGAGAGCACTACACAGAACACGATGATGAAGATTTTTTGCAGCATCGAAAATTGGCTATAGTTTTTTTTAATAAAAAGTAAATTTACGCAATTTTTTAATTGAAAAAATCTCTGCCTTTTTTATCCCTAATCTTTTTCTTCTTTTTTAAATGAGTCTAATGAAATGAACAAAAACACAAAAAATTTCATTTAAATGATTTAAGCAATGCGGATGTAAAAATGGATGAAAGATTTCTTCTTCCAAAAACATTTGTTGTTTTTCATCATCACAAGGGCCCCCCTTAGGGGAGGGCACAAATATAATTAAAAAAAGTCAAGCAAAAGTAACTAATCATTTTTAAAACCTAAAATCTTATCTTTCTTTGCTATCACGAGAAAAACTGATGGCAGATATATATAAAAAGCAGATAATCTATTATCATCCAAAGATTTTTGGAGGCTGTCAAGTTCGATTTCGGGTAATAAACAAATGAACCAAAGGTTTTTTTTAAAACAATTTGACACATTTTTTATAGCGATCTTTGACGGATCCCTCTCTTCCATCGTACTTTTTTCAAGCAAGCAACAATCTTTACCCTATTTTTTAATGGCCTTTTTTTAAAACGCATTAAAAAAATATAAAAAAAGCCGGCACTTTTTTTTATGAGATTTTTTAAAAACATTGAGAAATGTTGGATTTTCTTCAAGGATTTTGTTTTTCTTAGAAAAAGAGATATTCAAAAAATGAGATACGATTTTTTGGCAGACAAATACTTACTTGACCATCTTTATCCGTATCAACTTCGGCAATAATTTCATCGACCATTTCGTCACTGAATTGTTCGCCCATGGTCGTCATGAAATATCGGAATTCTTCTGCCGTAATATAACCGTTTCCATCTCGATCAAAAACTCGAAATGCCTAAAAATATTTTTTGGATGATGAAAAATGTTTTTTTCGGCACAACTTTTAGTGAAAGTAACATTTTTTGAATATTACTTTCCTTAATTTTTTCGATTTTATCTTTTTTACGAACCTCTCGAATCATTTCTGAATCATTTTCTTTATTCATTCGTTTCATCATTTGACAGAATTCTGGGAAATCTATTGTTCCAGATCCATCAATGTCAACCTAGAACAAAAAACACATTTACTTGCCTCAGGCAATTTCATTACTGTGACATACCTCATTTACCATATCCAACAATTCTTGCTCTGTTGGATTTTGTCCAAGTGATCGCATTGCAACTCCCAATTCCTTTGATGAAATTGAACCATTTCCATCCTGAAAAATATTATGTTTTATAAAATGGCCCCTCAAAAGAATATATGTTTAAAAGGGCATGGCAAATGTGTATCAAAAATGTTTAAAAACAAAACAAAGTTATTATTTCTAAAAATAATCTCTTTTCTTCTTTTTAAGGATAAGGCCATTTTTGAGAGAGAAAAAAGTTGCTGTCATTTGCATGCCTGTTTTTTTATAACTTATATAAGGCTATTTTTATTCTTAGAAATAAGTCTCGAAAATAATAAATAATGTATACGTAATTTATAAATGCTAAATTATTCAAAGATTATTGTTATGGATTTATTTAAAGTCCAATTAGTGCATAAAAGTTTCGAAAATTACACTATTTAATTACAACATTCTAATAAAATACAGTAACTTTTTTAACATTTTCATGTCAGTAATTTTCTACTGTAATGGAAGAGCTGCGATATTATTTTAGAGTAATAAGTTTAAAAACTACAGTAACAACACTGATACTTTTCAAATTATCACCTACAGTATGAAATTCAACCTTTTTAGCTACCATAATCCCAAACCAATAACTTACTTTATCAAAAAGTTTAAAAGCTTCTGTGTATTCTTCCATTTCTTCATTTGATATTCCTTCAATCGTTTGATCCTGCATAGAATTATTTTTCCATCGATTAAAAAGTGATGCTTTTTCTTTTAGTTTCATGCTGTTTGAATTATTGGCTTTTGAAGGGGAAGAATGAATGGAACTTGATCTTCTTGCTGCTGCAACAGTTAACGGAGAAAGGGTTGCGGATTGCCGGCTTCCAGATACAGATTTCAAAGATCCTGAACTAACTGGTGGGGCGGTTGTTGATGCTAAAGGTAAAGGCAAAGGTAGAGGAGGTTGTTGTCGACGTTGTTGTTGTTGTTGTTGATGTTGAAGTTGTGGAGATCGAATTTGATAATTTTGGGATTGTTGCTGCTGCTGTTGGGGTTGAATTGAAGGCGGTCCATATGCTGAATACCCCGGGCTATTATTATAAAAATGATGATCGGAAGTTGGGGGATATTGTTGTTGATGTGCTTGAAGTGGATAATGTTGAAAGGATGAATGGTATGGAGAAGAATGGAGATTACTTTGAAATGCCATTCTTCTGTTCTGTTTTTGTTGGAGACTAAAGGTTTTTTTTCTTCTATTGTTTGGCAAAAAAACCTAAAAAAATTGTTATTCTTTCAATTTTTTTTGATGAAAAAAAACGGAAAACAATTATTACGCGTAAAATTGAGGGTTACGGTAGAAATGCACCTTTAAAAGAATAAAAAAAAAATTTTACTAGAAAAAAATATTTTTTAATAATAAAAAAAATTTTGTTCTAGAAGAGTTTAAAAAACAATAAAAAACTGAAAAGAAAGAAAAAAACAATACAAATTTTTTAAAGTAAGTACAAACTTAAGCCCTTCCCCTCGGGCAATGAAAACCAAAAGAGAAAGAGCTTTTTAAAAAGAGATACTTGCCTTTTTAACTTCTCATTTTTTGTGGGCTATTGCAGAAGTTACTGCCCTTTGAGGTCTTTATTCTTTTTTTGCTTTTCTTTGTTGGAAATAAATGGACTCCCGCGGGAAAAATGCCCTTCTACTTTTAGCGCTTCAACAGCAGCAAGAAACAACCCAAAACAAGGGGTTACAGAAAAACATTGCAGAAGTGAAGTGAAAAAAAAAAGTGCAGAAAGTAAATATATCCATCCATTGATATGGGGAGAATAGATTTCAGAGTCTCCAAACAAAAAACGCCAAGTAAAATAAGCCTATTTTTTAACAGCGCCAAAAAATCTAACCACTTTGTGCCAAATTTTTAAACTGACTTTAACGCAGAAAAAAAGAAGGGCGAAAAACAAACGACTGTTGTGTAAATTCTTCATTCTGTGTTAAAGGGAGGGTTTCAGCTATTATTTGTTTTTATTAAATATCTTCTTTGATTTAAGAATTAACAAAAACATGGTCAAAAACATTACTTTCCACCTGGACACTTCTCAAAAAAATAAATTCTCACACTTCAAACAAATAAATAAATACAAGTACAAATAAAATTGCTGCTTGCATTTTCTTTTCTTCATTAATTATTTATATTCTTTTTTAATGAATGTGGGATTTTTATTCATTAAATTTTTCGATTCATTACATTTTTTGAGAGTAAATAAAAAAAGGCGGTAAACAGGTTTCCACATGGGAGCACTTACAATAATCATTGAATACAAATTTAAATTTGAAAATTTAACACATGTCTGGAATGAACTTCAATGAAGGAATAAAATAATTATGCCGTTTACAAGTTTGGAAGTGTTAAAGAAAGAAGATGTCATTGGGATTTGGTAATTTTTAGCGGAAAATAAATGTTTAAATGTCTATTTTAAGCTGATATATATATATTTCCCAAAAGAGAGATTTATTTAAGCTGCTGTGGATGATGACGTATGAAGGTCAAACTGAAACAGAAGTTGTGTTAAAGACATTTACTTGGATATGTCCGAAAATGGAAAAGTATGAAATTGCAAAAATTTTTAGTTTACAAAATTGAATTTCTACAAAAAGTACTGTAGTAAATTTGTTAAAATTGGCCTTTATTACAGTATTTTTAATGAAAACAAAAGTAATCATATTCAACAGTGAACAAGACTGATTTTAAAAACTGCCCTTTTACCTATCAAAAAAAGACCTGCCAAAAACTCCTGATTTAAACCAAAAAATCTCAGATTACAAATCACAGATGTGATCTTTAAGACTGACAAATGTGAGTCATTTGTCTGTCTCAAGCCCATCATTCACTCACTCACATGTACTTTGTATTGTCTCAAACAAAACAAAAAATTACTCTTTTAACTTTTTCCAGAAAAAATATCAGCAGTTTTTTTTGCTAAATTAATATATAGCAGTAAATTAGGCCTTTATTTACATACATTCATTTATTTCAGGAAGACATGTCATTTTCAAAGACAAACAAAAAAGTTGTTGATGATGAATTCATGTCATGTCTTTTTCTTAAAAAAGACTGAAAAATCTGTTACTTTTTGCTGTTGATGACTTCGTTGTAATGTCCACTCACACTTTTTTCAAAATCATAAAATGCAAGGGTCCGTTCAGCTGTTGTTTAACTAATTTTTTTTGCACTTTCAGTACTTTTTAAAACAAAATTTTTGCAATCAAAAAAAAACAACAGCTGGACATTTTTGCATTTCCTGACTTCAAAAAAATAAGTAGTGGACATTCAATTTTTTAAAGCAAAAATTTGAGTGATAAAAATTTTTAAAAGTCTATTTTTAAAATTGTCAAAAAGATATTGAAGTGAGAACGGATATAAAGCAAATGTTTTTGCTAATACTTTTCAATTTTTCGGGAGAAAAAGACGAAAGAACATGAAAAGTATAAGTAGCATTTAAGTGGCAAAAAGTATGGAAGGGGGTGATGAGGGTGGGATTGAAAAGGAAAGAAAGATGAGATGAGCCGGTAAAGAAAAACCTTGTTTTTTGTGAATAAAAAAAGCGTTAAAAAATGAAAAAAAGCTAACAAGGATAAGTGAATTGTTGCTTTGCTTTTGAGTCGAGATTGGTAGGGGCACAATTGGAAGAGATTGGGCTTCTTCTTTCTAGGCTATAAAATGGGCCTGTGTTTGGGACATGAACAAATAAAAAAATGTAAGGGATTCCAAACCTTCAAACAAAACAACCTTTTTTTTTGGTTTTTGAGGGTTTTATACGGCATAAAAAAATATATTGAAAAAGACATAAAAATGATTACATCGAAAAAAAACTAAAACACAGAACGGCATCAAACATAAATGCCAAAAAAGCCAAAACGGAAATCTGTGCCATGGCATTAAAACAATTGTCTTCTTCCACCCATGCTTTCTAAAAAAATGACAAAGGAAAAAATGTAATTACACGGAAGTCAATAAATATGCCTTAAAGGGACACAAAAAGTTTATCCCTTTAAAAAAGACAATTATATTTTATCCCTTCTTTTTGTCTTTTGTCATTCTTTTTGACGTCAACAATACCTCCCTAAAAATTATGTTTAACCCCAACAAACGAATTATTTAATCGTCTGGTTCATGCCTGAATGGATTTGAAATTTTGATAGGCTTCAAAAAAATAATGGAAGGAAATAAAAAATTTACGTAGTCACATAAAAATGAATGCCATCACATTTTAAGGATGCTCATTTACTTACTTTTTCTCAACGATGCCATTTATAGACTTCAAAAGCAGAAGAAAATATAATGGTTTTGGGTTTAAACATTCATTCTTTTTTTACTCGAACAACAAAAATGCTGATAATTGAACATTGAAAAAAAAGTTTACCACAATTTTTTTGAAAAAGCAGAAAAAAAAGAAGCTGCCAACATGCAATTATTATTCAAATTTTCAGCTGCTACTTATTTGTTGACGTAAAATATTTTTTGTTGTTTTGATGGTGATTTTTGAATTTTAATGTCTCCAAAACAGAAAAAAAATATACTGTAGTCTGTTGAATTTGCTGAATATTAATACATTTATGGCGATAATTGAACTTTTCAAGTTTATTGTCATTTTTACCATTTGGTAAATTAAAACAAGAAAAACAGAACATAGTTTAAATCTCCTTTTAATGTAAACTGGATTATAGTAACCCTACAGTACAGTAATAATGCAGAAAACGTATTTATCAAAAGTTGTTCAAAAAGTTATAAACAAAACATGTTTCAAAAACAAAATCAAAAAACTCTTCTGCAAAAATTTATTAAATTTTAGTTTCAAATTTTAATTTTAATAAATAGTCTTTCTTTAAAACACTTTTTCTTTTGCGTCATTCAAAACTATCATATGAGATGCCCGAAAGGGAGGTCAATTTACTTTTTGTGATAATTGAAGAGCAAAAAGTTTAAGTGGTATGTTCGGCTGTAAAAATAAACACGTGAATCACAAACTCCGTAAATGATAAAATTGAAATTAAAGCTTTCCAAAAAGAGAAATTAAATTACAAATCTAAACTTTTTTGTTTAAGTTTAGGTTTTAATTACAGTATGACAAACACTATTTAATATCAAAGCGTATCAAAAAAACTCCTATTAATTTCAAACATGATTCAACAAAAATAAAAAAAAGTTAACAGCCATTATTTCATTAGATTTTTTTCACTTCATAAATTTCATGTATTAAAGTTTAAAAAGATTAATGACTCCTTTTTTGGGCAGAAGTTTCTTAAGAATTTTTTGTTTGAAAGAATTATTTAAGATGACACGGATTACCCTTGACAACTTAACTTTACTTTTTTTCATTTCAAGACAAAGAGGAATGACAGAATTATGAATTATTGAAGCCCCACAAAAAAAGTCTTAAAAATGAAGAAGAATTAAAACGGGGAAGTTTTTTTTTCAAAAAATGTGTCAAATGGCATTTAACGATGGATTATATTGGAAGGGGTTTTTTAAGTTAACTAAAAATGTGTTTAAAACTATGTTTCAAATATATGCGTTTATTTGGAACGTAAAATGGCATCAGAATTTTGGAGTAATTTTAATTCAAAGGAATGGAAAAAAGGGCTACATGTGGGTTTAAAAGAAGTAGTAATTTTTAATTAGTTTAATTTAATGAAAAACAGAGAATTCAAGGAAGGAAGGAAAGAAGGAGGAATAAAGATAGTTTAAATTATTATTTTTTTTAAATTTATTTTAAATTTCTAATTTTTTAAAATACCGTAAAAATCCAAAAAGGTTTTGTTATGATACAATTTCAATATATTTCTGCAATTAAAATCTCGAAAATTAGATTAAATAAAAATTACAGTATATGAAAAATCGATACCAGTTTCAATAAATCCCATGGGCCCAAATGGTATCATAAAAATTTCATCCCAAAAATTAAATGCTTTCTTTTTCTAGCCTCATTTCAAACATTTAAATGAAAAAAGTTTGTTTGTTGAATTCCAACAAAACCTTTATGTTTTTGTCTTTTTTTTCAAATCAATCTAACCTTTTTATCACACTCATCTAATTTTGATGGCGTCAAACAAAAAAGAAGCAATTACACCTTCAAAATCAAATTTCAAAAAACACAAATGTTTTTTTTCCTCCTTCTAGCATCATCTATCTCAAGAGATAAACAAAATTGAGACAAAATAAATCACTTTTTTACTTCCCTCTAAACTTTTTTTTTCTTATATCTTATAGCAGAAGTTGAATTTCATTTTTCTCAATCACATTTTTTCTTTAAATGAATTAAAGGAAATAGTTAAATAAGTTCTTATAATTAAGGAGAGGCAGCTCAAAAATAAAAGTTGAAAAAAATTATTTTCTTGTTCCAACTAGGTACTTTTTAACCTGAATAAGCCGAAAATAAAATCAAAAAAATTATTAAAAATAGTTCAAATGCCGAAAATAACATTTTAAAATTCGGCAAAGTAAAATTTTTTGGTTGAAAAAAAAGGAACACTTTTTCCTTTTCTTTTTTGCACAAAAAAGAATGCATTTTTTTGATGCGCGTGCAAAAAAAAGTTCATTTCCTTTTTCTTTCCTTTGTTTTTCAAGCATTTTTTATACAATTCTAGCTCTGCGATTGCTGTAACATTTTTATGCGTGATTTTGCGCGATTTTCCTTTTCACCCAAGATGTATTTTTTGAAGGGTTATCGAATGGTATCAAGCTCATCCATGAGCTTGAGTGAGCTGGGGGTCAAATCCTCAAAAAACTATTAAAAATGCAAATTTTGGGTATTTGCCTCAGAAAAAACTTTTTCAAAAATGGCATATTCGGAATCAGCGTAAAAAAATATGTCTAGTAGGTTAGATTATTAATCTTGAAAAAAAAGATGCGCAAATTTCATTTTTTGTTACGGTAACGAAGAAAGAAAAGGAAAAAGAAAAGGAAAAAGTGTTCTCTGCCTCTTCCTACTTATAATATCCTAATTTTTATGCATGAATAATATGTATTAACTTCCTGTCTGTAAGAATTACAGCTTCAAATAAAACTGACATATCTGCCAGATAAATTGATCAATTATTATGTTATCGTGATAACTTTACAAAATAAATTAAAGCAAATGCTATAGTAAAAATCATTTTTTAAAATGCAAACAGGCAAAAACCTGTTTGTATATATTAAATAGATAAAAATTTGAAAAATTTTTGTAAAAATTTACTGTAATATAATTACAGATAAAATTTATTCTAAAATAACACAACGCAAAAAGTGTGTTTCTTTTGTTGTCTGCTTCCAGGAGTGAACGCATGACAAAAAGAACATCACATATTAACAAATCAACAAGCAATTTTTATGAATTTTAAAGTAAGTATTATTAAATTCTATCCTAGGAAGTATCGGAAGAGAAACATACTCTTTTTGTAAAAGTGGCATTTATAATTAAAAATTCATGGGCACTATAACTAAAGATTTCACTTCAGCATACACACTTCGATATTTTGCTTAAAAATCATAATGATGCAATGCAAAAATGATGAATCCAGAAGTTTAGCGCATTTTTTTGTCATCACTTTTTTAATCGAAGGTTTCTTCAAATCCGTGTTTCTTTTCCATGAGTAAACATTTTTTACCGTTGTTAATTCAGCTCTTATTCTTAAGGAACTGATGTTACAAAACAATCAACCCTGAATTCAGACCCGTTTGGAAATTGTTTTTGTTTCACCACGAAAAAACTATTTGAAAAATTTCCTCGGAATTTTTTACGTAAAGTAATTGCTTTATGTTTTCTCTCTCGTCTGTGTAGCTTTCACTTGTATTTTTAAACTCGTGCATTTCATTTTATTTTGTAAAAGTAATGTTTTATCATTAAAAAAAGAACTTTAATAAATTGCATTTTAGAATGGATTACTTCTTTGATTTTAGTAAACTGCTCCAAACAAATGCAAAACCTGAACCATCCAAAGTTTCTAGTATTGACGGTAAGCATGCTTTAATACATTTATTATTCTTATATATGTCATTTCTAGATTTTGTAACTGAAGCAGTCCAAAATGAAATTAATGCATGTACTTTGGTTCGCTCAAAAGCTTTATTAACTGAAAACAAAGTTGTGTTAATTGAATACTTGAAAAGCGAATTCTTCATGGGTAAGTATTCGCTTGTTAAATCAAACAGCAACTTATACATCACTGATTTTAGATCCAATTGAAGAATTCGTTGATCGTGTTTGTGAATTGGTTAATCTTCCAAAAATTTCTGTTTCTGCATTTTCACAGATGTATATGTTTTTGGAAAGAATTGCAACAAAAATGGAAGAAAGCCGAAAATTTATCAGATCACAAGCAGATCAAAATAAATACGATCAAATGTTGGAAAATTCAATGAATGTAAGTGTTAGGGAGTTAGGTGTGTAATTTTTAATAAAAGTTTTTTTCAGCAAAACCGAGAAATGTTGGATGATGATCCCCCTCTGTCTCCACCACCATCTTCTCAACGGATTGATCCTTGTCCATTGCTACCAAAATCAATGTTTGGAATGTCTGCACCTTCACCAGTTGCACCACCAACATCTTCTTATCATCAGCAACCACGAAGCACCTACCCTCTGTTGTATTCAGACAATGATGATGAAAATGAAAGGAGAGAGATGCAACAAGAACAACAAAGACAACCTGTAAGTGTTTTTTAGGCTTTGGAAAAGTCAATGAATATACGAGTTATGGAGTTACGTCTGTAATTTTTAATAAAAGTTTTTTCAGCAAAAACGAGTAATGTTAGATGATGATCCTCCTCTATCTCCACCAACATCTTCTCAACGGATTGATCCTCGTCCAAATCCACATCCTCATCCATTACCATCAATGTCTGATTTTGCTGGTACTGAATTTGGAATGTCTGCATCTTCTCGAGTTGCACCACCAACATCTTCTTATCCTCGACAACCACGACGCTCCTACTGTATGTTTGAATCAAACAATGATGATGAAAATGAAAGGAGAGAGATGCAACAAGAACAACAAAGACAACCTGTAAGTGTTTTTTAGGCTTTGGAAAAGTCAATGAATGTACGAGTTATGGAGTTACGAATATAAGTTTTGATAAAAGTTTTTTTCAGCAAAACCGAGAAATTTTGGATGATGATCCTCCTCTATCTCCACCACCATCTTCTCAACGGATTGATCCTCGTTTATATCCACGTCCTCGTCCAATACCACCAAAATCAAATACCAAATTTGGAATGTCTGCGCCTTCTCGAATTGCACCACCAACATCTTCATATCCTCGAAAGCCACGACGCTCCTACTGTACGTTTGAATCAAACAATGATGATGAAAATGATAGTAGAGAGATGCAACATGAACAACGAACACAACCTGTAAGTGTTTTTTTCTGAAATACATATATCATAATCTGTTTTTTAGACTACCAAAAAGGCAAGAGTTAGTTTTGGTGATGATGCTATAGATAATGAAGGCCGAACATTCGTAAATCTTGGTCAACGTGCTGTCTCTCTTTCAATACCCTTATCTGATCATCAAGCTGTAAGCGTTCTATTTTACTTGTTGACTTTACTTAGATTTATTTAGATTGATACTAAACATTCAACAGACGGAGCTGCATCTTCTGGAATTTTAGCTGCATTACCACATCAACCTACAATTATTTCTGCTCCTGCGGTATTTTGCAATTATTGTTTTGTATTCTGTATTATAATCAATGGTATTTTTAGCATTGTGTTTATGAAAGTTGGCAGAAACATTATAACGATGATGAAAGTACAGATTTTCAAGAAGAAATTCGTGGCATCTTTCAACAATTTCGTCAAAACACTTTTTATGAAAAGTATAATGGTCATAGACGTAATGCTCATCTTGTCATCAAAGATTCATTACTTTTTCCAACAAATTTCAATACAAAATTTAAACATTGTTTGGAAATTAATGCCGAATTTCCCCGTCGAATGGAGTAAGTTTGAATCTCGCGGGTATTTTATGGTAGTTTAGTGATTAAATAACTATAATAAGAAAATTTATAATCTTTCAAATTATATTCAATGTTCTTGATCATGGTTATTCAATCAATAAATTATTTCCTGTTCATATATAAAGAGTTGTATGATTTCTCTCTATTCATTTCAGAACGATTATTGATGTCATTGAACAAGAAATTACAAACCGCGAGAATGATTATAACATGAGAAATATCATTGTTTCAATGGGATTGGATTTACTGCTCCGTGAAAAACTTATTAAAAGTGCTATCGATGTTTGTTATTAACTTTTTATTCGGAAGATTTCTAAACATTTTTGATTTTTAGAATTTGATGTCGTTCCTTAATCAATTTATTGATGTTATTCGAGAAGCTTTTAATCCAAATGGTCCTAAACGTTACAAAAAGATGAATAAAAATTATGAAGGTTTTTGTCCTGTAATGCCCAAAATAATCATTCTTACAATTCCATTTATTGATGGACGACATCCAACTGCCTCCACTTTCAAGCATCAAATTTCTGAAATGAATAAAGCTCTTCGAAATTTCGTTGAAGAAGAAAAACCGAAATTGCTCAAAAAACATGCTCAAATAATTGAAATTTATGATTGGGAAAGAGAAACGAAAGATTATCGTAAATGTAATCGAGAAGATTTGGAATCTCGATTCAAAGTTTTAACAACAAAATTAAGTCATGACTATCAAATGTTTATTGCTCAACAAGAAATAAATTCCCTTGAAAATCGTAGTGATGAAGAAAATGGTTCTCACGGTTACGATGTTCAATCTGATTCAGAAGAGGAAGAAGATGTTTAAGTAATTTGTGTTTTCAACTGTCCTTTATTGCTAACAATTTGTTGATTCTGAATATTTCTAATTGTTTTTGTTGTACTGATTTTAACGTATAAAAATAAACAATTATGATTCGTTACAAATTTCATATGTTTGCATCAGCTTAATTAAAAAGAGTCTATTTATTCAAAAACATAATAGTTAAACATACAACAAAAATAGTATAAAATATATAATATAATAATTAAGATAAGCGTTTACCATTTTTTTCAAGGGCAAATGGATAATCGTCAACGGTGAAGACAGAAGTTTCATGCTCAATTAAATCATGCTTTATTTTTTCAGCTGCTTTTTCTCTTTCATAAACAAACCAAAGCCCAACTGAAATTACAATAATAACAATCAAAATTCCGACGATAATAATTACTGCAGTTTCAATTGGACTAAAACTCCAATCAAAACCAGCCTCCGAAGTTGCACCAGATTGATCTTGAAGTGAAAGCTTTTTCGGTTTGGAGGAATTTGTTGGTGATGGAATTTGAAGACGATCAGATTCATCAGTTTCAATATGAATGAATGGTGTTGGATTAAAGCCATTTTGATCAAAGAGAATATCAGCACAGTAATCACCTTTGCAACAGCAAGCAGCATCTTCAGCAATGATGTCATCATTATGAAAGACATTTACTCGTTGACATATTGGCTTTCCAGATGAATCAGCTTTACAATCTCGATGAATTTTGAATGGTGATGGAACTGAAAAAAATAAATAAATGAGTGACATATATAAATTATTTATTAAGTCAAAGTCTAACTAAAAGTGCTACAAAATTTCTGCAAATGTTGCAAGAGTTGTCAAACGCTTGAACAATTACGCATTTAAATGATGATGAAAGTTTTTGCAAATGATAGATAAAGTTTAAAAATGCAATTTAAAGTCTAACGATGGAATTTCAGTTACCATTTTTAATGACGATGGTTTGACAAAAACACTGCCATTTACAAAAAAAAACAAAGAAACTAACCTCGAAAATCGAGAAGAAATTTGTCCGAATCATTTGCCTGTTTCAAGACATCCCAATTTTTTGGAGCCACAAGTTCACCTGTCTAAAGACATACAAATATATTACAGATTATTAGTAAAAAAAAAAGATTTATACTTTATCATTCATACAGCCAAAAAAGACGTGATTATTTGGAAGAGAAATTACAACACAGCTGCTATTTTCGTGTGGGCAAGGATGTGAATCAATTGACTTGAGTTGTGAAACAAGACATGAAAGCTCTTTTGGATGCTGAAAGTAAAAAAGTAAAAGCACAAATAATATAATTGGAAAATCTCAAGTGTCAATGAAGTAAAAATAAGGCACATACTCGACGCCGCCATTCTGGGTATTGAGATGCAAGTAAAGTCATAAATGGAGTGACAAAAGAAGGAAATGGAGGTTCATAAGAGGGTGGTGAATTTCCACATATTGAAGTTTTACTACTTTCTGAATCTTCTCCTTCTTCTTTTTCATCAATGTAAAAGTTAATGTTCTCGCGATCAATATCGATTGGTAAAAGCTTCTAAAAATGATTTTACATCAGCATATAAAAATATTCATTATTGTCATATATCAGCAGTGTGACATTCCTATCTTATCACTGATAACCAATCAATGTTATCAGCAATAACAAGTTATGCATTATCCTTATTAGGAGCATGATAAGCATCATTGAAAAACAAATCTTTCGAAACGACTGTCAATCAAAAATCATAACTTACTGGAGCTTTAACTTCTAATTGATTAAATTCTGCATGCATAAGTTTGCTATAAAGTTCATCAATAGTTTTTTGTACGCCTTCTGATACCTAAAAATAAATAATATTTATTTCTCTTTAACACTCTGCAAAAACATGTAAATAAAAACAACTTACATCTCTTTTCCTTTTCAAAGATGACGATGCTGGTAAACCAAAAATAAAATTAAATAAATAAAAAATAACAAAAATTCTAAATACTTGAATTTTAAATAAAATCATTTTTTGAAAAAAGATAAAAAAAAGTAAAGTAATTTTGACACTCGCAAACTTTTTTTGGCGAAACCGGACACAAAAAAAAAACAAAAGATTGTAACAACAACAAAATTATTTGTAAATTTGAATACATGGATTTTTTGTGTTCCGCTTTTTAAGAACGAAAGCTTTTTCATGGGTGGTATTCGGCTTTGAGAAAATAAAGAGTAACATTTAATTAAAGTGTGGAATCTTTTGGATATTGAATTACAACAACAAAAAAGCAAAATTGAACGTTAATGATTGTTGTACTATTTTTTTGGAAAAAAATATAAAAGTATAGGCTAGCATTTACATACAGTGACCATTTTTAAATTTCAGGAAAAATTCTAACAAATTATTGTGATGATGATACTATTCTTTCAAGATATTTTTTACATTTTTTGTAAATAAATGCATCATGAAAACAAGAGTAGAAAAGTGTTTGTACTATTTATAAAGAACATAGTGTTAATCATCAAAACATTGAAATATATTTAAGTAATACAAAACAATTTTAATAGTATTAGCTCGAATTTAAGTGTAAAGAATAATAGGCAGCACCTATTGCAACTGTTTCATCTGGATGTACTTCGCAACAATGTTCGGCATTAGGAAATAAGTATTCTTTAAGAAAATTTTTTATTATTGGCATGCGACTGCCTCCTCCAACGAGAAGTACTTTATCAATCTGATTTCTTTGATATCCAATATCATTTAAAGCTGATTCAGTTATTTGTCTTATACCAAACATAAGCTCTCTTGCTAACAGTTTAAATTCAGTTGGATCAATATTAATAAATCCTTCTTTTGAAACATCAAAATCAGAAACATCTATTCTAAAATTTACACTTTTAAGACTAACAGAAGCGAAATGTTTTAAAAAGCTTACTGTCCGCTAACTCCAGCAGAAAATCCTTCTTTTATTTTCTGGCATTCTATTAATAACTTGTATTTCTTCTTTTTTGATACCGTAATATTGTACTTTAATTTAAGTTCCTTCAAACAATGTTCTATAATAACATTATCAAAATTTCTCCCACCAAGATTACAATAACCACTTTTACTGATTATTTCAATTTCATTATTTTGTATTCTGAATATGCAAATATCCAAAGTGCCACCCCCAAGATCAAATAATAAAGAAGTTGTGTTTTTTGAAATCAATCGATTCTGAAAATAAGTAAAGCCTGCAGCTATAGGCTCAGGTAAAAAATGAATTATTTTCCATCCAGCAATCATTGCAGCAACATAAGTTGCATTTTTTTGGGCAATCGTAAATGCAGCTGGAATTGTAATTACCACTTCATTCAATTCTTTGCCTTGAAATGATTCAGCTTCTTTTTTTATATGTTTTAATAAAACTGCCGAAATGTCTTCTGGATGTTTCTTAATTTCACCATCGGGACTATTAACTTTAACTTTCACCACATTGTTGCTTAAAATTATTCGAAAAGTCCAACTGAAATCATGTGAAATGTCCGCATAAGCTTTTCCAATAAATCTTTTGACATCAAATACTGTATATTCATGATAATGTTCCATTCTTTGTATAACTACTTTGCCACATTTTTCATGTTTCTCATCGTAAGATATGTATGATGGTAATAATCGTTCTCCTGTGTTATCGAGACTTACAGTTTCCATACCATGATTTCGATTTACAGCAACACAACATCTTGTCGTACCCAAATCCAGCCCAACCGCGTAAGCATTATTGTCACTACAATCAAATATTTGTTGAGGAATAGAATATCTTTTAAAAAGTTCAGGCATTGTTGAATTTATGAAATATGCATATTGAGCAGCTCCGATTGCAATGGTTCCTTTCAAATCATTCCAATATGTTTTTGATTTTGGAAAATACTCTTTCAGCAGTTTGGTTATCATTGGCATTAGAGTACTACCTCCAACATAAAGAATCAAATCAATACTGTTGTTTTCATCATTCAAACGGGATATAACTGATTCCAAATTATATCTTATTTTTTCCAACAAACTCGCTGATAATGTTTCAAAATCTGTAGGTTTTATGAAAAAATAATTTGTTTGATTTGCGTCAAATAGAGAAGTACAAATTCTAAAGAGAACATAGTATGTGATTACAGTATTCACAAAAGTGAAACTTACACACATTCTTTAGGAAACAAAGAACGTTCAAATAATTCATGTTTAATTTTTCTGCATTCTACCAAGAGTTTCATTGTTGAATTAATATCCCAATTACGAATCTGGTATTCATTCTTTAATTTTCCTTTAATATATTTAAATAGAACACTATCACAGTCTTTTCCGCCTACAGTCGAATCTGTTTTATTGTATAAAATAGTTGCTTCATTTAATTTAAATTTGCAAAGACATAAGTTCAGACTATTGTTCCCAAGATCAAATACCAACGCATTTGAATTAGTTGGGAAACGTTTGCTTGAGAGATACCCAAACAGAGCTGCAACTGGTTCTGGTAAAAAATGGATGATTTTAAATCCTGCCATATTTGCGGCAGTTCGCATTTCTCTTTTTTGCTGTTTATTAAATGTGGACGGAATTGCAATAACTGCTTCATTTATTTGTTTTCCATTTTTTTCTTCAACTTTTTCTTTCAAATTTTTTAATAATGCTGCAGCAACTTCTTCAGGGTATTTTATCAAATAACCATGATCTCTTTCAATGCGAAATCCAACACGTTGATGAAAGTTATTTGAATGTTGTGTACGAGTTTCTATATTAATTAGTCGAAAAGGCCATTTTTTATCAACTGTTAGCTCTTCAAATGATTTTCCAACGATTTTTTTAACATCGTACACAATTGAAGACGCAAGCAGATGCAATTCTTGAAGTGCGACATTACTAAGAACAACTTCATCTTCTTCATTGCAAGTGACATATGACGGAAATGAATACGTATCAAAGATACTCGATGTGATAAGTTTCCCTCCGTAATTTGATTCAATCGTCTTTTTGTTTATCTTACAAAAAGCAGCGCAACATTTACTATTACCAAAATCAATACCGATTGCATTGATACCTGAAGTAATGGGGATAAAGTTTCTTGGTAAAAAAAAATTTTCTGGATATTCATCCAAAGAAGCTAAATTATTTATTTGACCAAAAATAGTTTTAGCTTTTTCATGTAAAGTCGAAATATATTTGTCAGTTTGCGTTTCTGCAGTGAACACTAAGGAATAAATTCCGCTTAAGTTAATTGTGATGGTAACGGTTGAATATTGGTCCTCTTCAAATTTGTGTTCTACCGTTTCATCACATACCTAAATTAAATATTATTTATATAAACTTCTACTTATAGAACCATACTGTGATGACATTTTCAACTGGTTTCAATGTGACAAATTCGGTTAAAGGGAGCGATTGTCGTTCTTTAAATTGTATCACATGCTTTTCATTAATACTTACATCAATGGATTTGAACAAAATTGTATTCGCATTAAAGTCTTGAACATCCAAATCATCTGCCATTATCCGAGCTTTAATTAATGCTGCCATCGCGGGACTTTGAAATTTATAGTTTGCGACTGCGCAATCAGGAAATACTTCATGTACAAGATCTTCATCAAAAGTTATTGTATTCATAAAAAGTATCAAATTTGGGTTTTTATGCAACTTTGACCGATGCAATATTCGTTGATATTTTTCTGTCGTATCAAAGCCCACATACGATGTAAAAACATAATTAGCTTTTTGATTTATTTTTTGCCAAATATGACAAATATTACCATTAAATATCCATATAACGTCTCCATCTTTTGGTTTATGACCTGATTGTGAGACTGCGTTCAAATATAATACTGTACCTCTATCGATTATTTCTATCTTTTCAAATCCGAATTCAATTCCCTGTTTTATAATTTCATTACGAATTTTATTACCGAAAGAAGACTCGAGACAAAAACAAATACAACCAAACTCTTCATCTGTTTGAGTTAAAAGTGATTTAAAAATTGAATAAATTCTATCAATTTCATTAGGTTTAGCTAAAAAAATTTTTTAAGCAAATTATAAAGATAATATTGTACCATACCTTCTTCGCATTTAATATTAAACGTTTCATCTTTTTCCGAATTAAAAGCTAAAGCTTCATTTATGCCAAAACTAATTCCAATGTGAACAACCATTCTTAGTTTTAGTTTTTGCGTATGTGTTGTTGTTTATCTACTTTTTATAATAAACTTTTCTTCAAAATTTTTGTTAAAAAGTACCTTTTTATGTGGAAAAGAAGGACGACAGCAATTGGCAAATATCGACTTATCATAAAAATTGAATCTTCTCAAATTTTTGATGTATAAACTTTTTTCGATTTATTTATTTTTTTGTTGCTTATTTTTTTTATAAAACATGTTAAAGGAAACAAATTAGAAATTTAAAATTAAAATATTTAAGTTTTGTATTTAAAATTTATGTTTCCTAAAGATAATTTTTACAATGATCTTAATGAGCAAGCCTTATTTAATAATTTTAGGTGCCATAAACTACACAATAAAACTGTATTCGTTTTTTAAAAAAGCACACTTTTGGTCTTTTGTTCACATGTACAATTCAAAAAATTTTATTTTTTGTTTGACAGAGGCATATCCCTCAAGTGCCGTCGTTTCTCGACTCCATTAATTGATAGGCATTGTTTTTTGTTTTAAAATATATCGTATGTCGTACATTCTGGTACGAAATACTTTTTTACACTTTCGATCATTTTCCTTTACACCTGAAAAACATTGCCTTTCAAAAACAATTTTTTGATCCCAAAAACATTTATTTTTGCAAATGCATAAACCAAAATAATCTTGTCCAAATTGCATCTGTCTCGTTTTTGCGCATTTAGAAAGAAAGATCAAAAGCCAATACAATTTTTGCCGAAAATCTAAACATCGATGTTGTGTAAAAAAAGCTTTTGAAACATTTCTTTTTCATTTTTTTTCCTGCCGAAGATATTTCAAAACATGATCGCTTCTTTCTCACCACAGAAAAAAAGGAGTGTCCAAAAAAAATCCTTCATCTTCTTTTTAAATGTTAGACATTCAAAAAAAGTAGAGAGAAAAAGCGAACACCGATCAGTGTTAGTTTTTGCAGACCATCAGCGGATGGTCTGTTCTTTCCTTCTCTCTCTTTTTTGATGATTTTTTAAGATTTTTATTTAGTAAATCAAACTTAGTCATCTTTTATAAAATCGGTTTTTTTATGATTAGCTTTATCTCATTTTTTATAAGTTAGATGTTTTAATTTTGTTAATCAATGAGGATTACTGTATTACTACAGTATCTCAATTTAGTAAATGTGAAATTTTTTTGTTACTTAGATTTTTGCTGACTTAAAATTTAGTAAATAATCATGCGCAACATTTTGTAAATAAGATTCAAATGACTTTCTAAAAAGATGATTTTATTAATTTTTGGTTAGTGACACAGGAGAACTTTAAGTACTAATTCTACGTTAATTATACTAGCGTTGTTGGCGCGCCCCTTATAATCGCGCCCACCATTTTATAAAGAGAAAAAACCTTGCGCCCCGGCGCACTTCCCCCGACAACCCTAAATTATACAATCATCTGAAAAATCTGAAGCAAGATTGACCTTGATTTACTAATTTTTTTTATGAGAAGGCACTCTCCCTCGCCGGCAGTGCCAAGAAACCCGTGTTCATTTGTTTTCCCGACATGTTACATCTGAAAGTGGCGTATTTTTTTGGCTTTCTTCCTTTCCCCTTTTCGATCCGATATTTTCCGGATGTCCGTCATAACTATCATAAAAGAAAATAGATTTGCTGTAGAAATTATTATTTTTCAAGAGGGTTAAAACCAGTGTTATCGTGCCGCCACCGCCGGCAGCTTGGCGTCGCCGCCGGCGGCGCTGCCGGCGGTAATCGAAAAAGTTCAAAGAGTTTTGCCGCAGATCAAAGGATGCCGCTGGCGGCGGCGGCGGTGTCGGCGGCGGTAACTCAATTTTTGCCCGGCGGCGGCGGCGGCGGCGGTGGCGGCGGTAATTTTAAAAAACACAAACACTGGTTAAAACTGTCCCTAAAAATTTAACATTATTACAAACGCGTGTTTTTTTGATTTTGTAAATCTTTGCGTTTTGCATTTTATTCGTTAAAATATATCTAATGATAATAAGTTTTTAGGTTTAAAGCTCCAAAATGTCAATTCCTTTGTCACAAATGCCAAAGCGTGTCCAAACGGATCTTCAAAATGTTATCAGTAAGTTTATCCTTTACTTTTGAAATTAGAGTTTCTGCTTTAAAAAATGTAAAAAGTAAGGAGCCGATATTTTTGGGGCTTACAAAGATCGGATAAAATTAGTATAAGCTTCTTGTTTTGATCTTTTTTGATGCATTGAGATTGTTAAAAAGCTTTGTTAAAGTATGTTTATTTGTTGAATAAGACTTTTTTTGGCATAGTTACAGTAACCTAAAATCATTTTCAAAGTTTTTCCTCCATAAAAAGTTATTACTGTAAATTAATAAGTTTTTTTAATTTTTAGAACTTTTGTCTCAAGGAAATACAAAGCAATCTGAAATTGAGCTCAAGAAACTTATCAAGAATCATAGTGAATTTCAAGATTCTTTGATTCCAAAAGCTTTAACCCTTTACTTTGATGTTTATCATCAACGCCGTGTCAATTTTGATGCAGAATTATCATCAATGATAGAAGCCATCAAAACCATCGATGAAAAAGATGATGATATAATTGTTCCCTGTATTTTGGCGGATACTTTTGCAAAGTTACATCGACCTGATAAAGGCGCAGAAGTTCATAAACTTTATCTTGATCGACGTTGTTCAAAAGCTTTATTACAATTCTTTTTGGAATATATGATTAGCTTGTTTGATTTTGATGAACAAGTTAAAACGGCGTTAAAGCTTTTTCATATGGAAAAATCTGAAAAGAATAAATTTCAAGTTTGCGTTGCAGTTTATCTTCAAGCCGCTTCCAAGAAAGATCAAAAAGAACGTGAAATGGGATTTGAATTTGTTTCAAAATTTGGTGAAAAGATTCTTGCCGATGATCCGAAATATCGTCAATTCTATCTTGAAATGGTTAAACGTGCAAAAATTGAATTTGCTCGAAAGTCCTTCTTGGCTCCAGAAGATCCTTTGAAGGCGTTTGAATCAGCATTGTCCCGAAAAACTCCAGAATCTGAAGAAGAAGAAATGATTGGAATTTTGAATGATAAGCTTGAAATTATTGGACTTCTTGATGCTGATGTTGATGAAACTGATGAAGATGATGATGGAGAAGGTGAAGGTCAAGGTGATGGACATGCTGTTGTTGAAGAAAGTGGAGACTCAAATTCTGCAAAAATTAAAGTCCTCAATAAAGATTTAACACAAGCTCAAAAAACATTCATTAATTCAATTGATGCTTTAATGCAAGGGTATGTTTGTACATATTTTTGTTTGGGGTGACAGGGTTTTTCGATATCAAAATTTTAATTTTGGGTTTACAAAAAGTTTTATTTTTCGGTTCGGTTTTTCCTTTCATTTCTGAATTTATCACTGATAAACACGTTGGAATAGATTCCGCAACTGTAAAAATGATTAACCGAAATTTTTAATTTTGATTAAAATATGATTTAATTGATTTTACTGTAATTTTGTTTAAATTTTTAGACCTCGAACACCTCGTCGTTGGCATGCAGCATTAGTTTATATGCGGGTTCTTTCCAGCAAAAATCCAAATCCTGATTCTGTTTTTACTGTTGCAGCAATCCTTCGACAATTAGAAGCTCAATCTTCAAATCGGCAATTTGAAAAAGATGATTTACTTGCCTGTATTTCTTTTCTGAATTTGGTCAAAGAATCTGATGATTACGGTATCGGAAATCGTGAAGAACGAATCAAAGAATTCATTGAACGATTTGGTCATGAACTTTATGAACATCCAAAAATTCTTCAATTTTTTGAATCTTTGCCTGCTGAAGATAAAAAAGAAGTCATGGAAAAGAATACCAAAATTATGGGAATCTTAAAACCTTATATTGGAAAACAATTTCCAATTGGAATTGATACTGTTGTCATTGATGGAAGATTTGAATTTATGGATTCAAAAGATATTGAAGCTTTAGGAAATGCTGCAACACCGGGTGTAAGTTTTTTTGAATTTTCAAGATTACGGCATTGAATACATTATTCATTTTTTTTAGGATTCTCATTCACTTTTGCATCATTTTTATCATCGATTATTTTTGGCTGATGTGTTTGAAATGATGTCATCTCCAATTCGAAAAGTTCAATACCTTGAAAAAATGGTTGATAAATGGGTCAAAATTATTGATCAACTTGTCAATGATGAATCTGCTGCTTCAAATGTATGGAATCATACAAAACATTTTATCTTTGAAATTATGGATCTTTGCTTCTCAAATCTTAATCTAATTTTTCAACAATTTGGTAATCCTTATAAATTTTATCCTTAAGTTATTGATTTAAAATTATGTCATATATTTAGATAATTTCATGTATTTGGAAATTGCGGCATGCTTCCTTCAACGACAATTTGATAAATTTCCTGTTGTTTATTTAACCAACTTTCAATGTCATGAAGAACTTGGTTTCACTTCTGGTGCATATGAAAGGGCTACAGGTGCAAATCTCTTTAATATGAATACTTTATTTGTTCTTGAACATTCTGGATTTTATCGACACGTCATTCTAATTTGCAGAGAATTACTTGCTCAAAATTATCAAAATTTTCTTGATGTTTGTGATTTTTTTGAGAGATACCTAAAATATAATATTTTATAAATTTTTTTCAGGCCCAAACCCTCTTGAAAGATGCATATTCAAATGGTTTAATTGGACATGCCATTAAATTATATGGTGATTTGAATGCCGAAATGAATTCAATCCTTCGTGCACGATATTTTTCACGGCAACAATTTTTGGAAGCTGCTTTCACAAGTCCAACTTCATCTCATTTCTACAATCACTTCTTCAAAAATTCATGGCGTAAGTTTATTTTGGCTGTTTTTTGATACAGAAATGCCATTTACAATCAGGACTCTACAAAGTTCAAATTCCAATTTTGACTATTTCTATTTTGACTTTCAAAATTTCGATTTTCTGCCCTCTTGTTTACAAGTATAAAGTTGTATTGTGTCTTTTAAAACATTTTTTTTCAGCGACTGAACTTCCATCTGATTCATCCATGGAATCATCACATTGCTGTTCAGCAATTGCTGAAATTCAAACTGTTCGAATTTTGTGCCATTTTCTTCTCATTTTTGCTGATTACAAAAAAGATGTTCTTGCTGGCTTTAAATCTGTTGTTGCTGATCTTGATCAATATCTTTCAATTATTACTGCTCAAAATCCTGTCAAAGAAAAACAAGTTCATCGAGTTTAAGAATATACAAAAGCTGGGCACCATTTTGGAGCTCAAAAATTTTGTTTTTGATCGGATTTAATGCTGGAAAATTTTCAAAAGAAGACATAAGTTTATAATGGCACAAAAAATGCCGTGTTAAATTTTTGCTGCCATTTTTCAAGTTTTATCATTGTTAATTCAAATTTTATCCGGTCGAAAATAGAATTTTTGACCTACTTTGGAATCCGCTTTTGTGTAAAACTTTATCCCTTTCAACCTTAGATATCCCCATTTTTAAGGAAAATCACCCACTTATAACATCTTCAAATATGTTCGAAAATGCTGTCAACAAGCCTTTCATGAAATTGATTTGCATCTACGTCAAGTCCATCGTTACTGTACTTTCTCAACCTGGTCTTTCTGTTGGTGGCATTCTTGCTGGATTACCTCCTCCTTTAGCATTTCAATCAGCTGTTAATGGCATGTTTTAAAGACTACTTTTTTGGCATTAATCATTTGAATGTTTTGATTTTTAGGAATTGCAGCAATTTTGCAAAGTCTTTTCCGTCAAAAATGGAAATATGTTCAACGAATTCGTGCAATGTCTGATATCGTAAAGATGGCAAATTATATGTCACATTTAATTGTTGTCTCTTTCAAAGCAGTTGCAAAATATTTGGGCATTGAAGTTGCAGATTTTGGTCAAAAGAAAGAATTTGAGGTATGTCCTTTTTCACTTTTGTAACTACAGTAATTCTTCCAACTTTCTTTGCAGGCATTATTCATTCGATTCCGTCAATTTTCTGTTGAATTGAAACTTTTAATGCAATGTGTTGAATCTTTGGCCAAGAAATTCATTCATCATTTATCAAAATTCTCAACAATTGTAGCTGATGAAATTGAAGATCAACCTGGGGCATCTGAAGCAATTTATTATGGTCGTGATCGATTTTATGAATATCGATCTTCTGTTTCAAATATGTTGGAAGAAACTGACCTTTGTGATTTGGTTGAAGTTGGACTCTTGAAATCGAAAAAGACTGAATAAATTAACGTTTTGTTCGTTCCAATGTTGGATTTTAGTTAGTGTTTATTATTTATGTTATTTTTCGTATTTTTTTGAAATTGTAAAATGTTATTTCAAGATTTTATTTGAATAAATTTTTATGGAAAAAATATTCTGATTTTAACGATTTGAAGAGACAAATGTGAAAAACAATAATTTCTTAATCGATCAAAAAAGCTCTCGCCAATTAAAAGTTTTGAGTTTTCGTCCATCGCATTTCTGAAAATACATACTGTATTATACATTGATCTTGTGGTAGGTAGCAGTGCTGGCGGTTTTCGGATCGGTTTTCGGTTCGGTTTCGGTCCGGTTCGGTCCGGTTTTTCGGTTATCCGAACCGAAAACCGAAGATCTTCGGTTTCGGTCCGGTTAACCGAAACCGAAAACCGTAGAGGTCCGGTTTCGGTTGAATTCGGTTAAAGATTTTTCCAATTTTTTGCCAATTCACAACGTAAAGTTTAGATATAATAATAAAATTTCAACTTCAAAAATGGTGTTTTGAACTCATTTTGGGTTAAAATCAAAAATCATAAGATATTAAGGGCTGATATTAATAAAGAGGTATTTTTTGGGGCATTTTAAACCTGCAAATTTCTAATTTGGCCCTATTTGCGTTCGGTTTTTTTCGGTTTTTCAGTCAACCGAAACCGAAATCGAACCGAAAACCGAAGGCATTCGGTTTCGGTCCGGTCAACCGAAACCGAAAACCGGATAGGTCCGGTTTCGGTCCGGTTAACCGAAACCGGAAACCGAAGAAATTCGGATAACCGCCAGCACTGGTAGGTAGTTACCTATATAGGTAACTGTAATATAAAAAATGTCTCAAATGCTTTGCCAAAGCTGTTAATGTTGAAATCTTTTTTTGTTTAATTTGTGGAACTTTTTTTTGCAGTTAAACCTTGCATTTTCATTTATTTTTAAACTTTTTTTTAAATTAAGGCTTTGTGCGCCTACGGCGTTAACGAGTGCATACAAAGTGAAAACAAAATCGTCGAAATTTTCAAGTAAAAGTTATTTATCACCGACTTTATTACTGAAGCTGAATTTAAAATAACGTAAAACCTCCTGATCTAACCTTTTTAAACTTTATTTTCCATTCAAATATAATATTCTAATATCCAAAAGATACTGTACTCGTCAGATTTTCAGCTTTTGATCAACCTTTTTTTTATAACAAAAGAAAGTTTATCTCATTTATGTTTGCAAAAAAAATGAATAATCGTGTGAAAATTGCGATATTTCGAAATAAATTTAGCAATTTATCTGCAAAAAAAGCCTTTTTTAGTGAAACAGAGTTTATAAAAGAATGGATCAAAGGTTGACATCCGCCATTTTTGCAAAAGAGATGTTTACAAACTAACTTTTTTCATTTTCTCTCCGATATTTTTAAAACAAAATGTTATTCTTCGTGGCTGAAAAAGGAAATTACAGTAATGCAAATAGGCGGAGCTTTTTTTCCAAACTTTTGAATTGGAAATGGCAAAAAATATATGAACAGCGAAATTTTTATTTCTTCTTTTTTCTTCCTTTTGAAGCAGTGGAAAAAAGCTTTCTTGCTCGCAAAAATATTGTTTTATTTTTTTTCAAATCCGAAATATTTTTTAGATGAGCCAGCAAAAGGAAGATGAGCCGAAGGCTCATGGAAAGAATCAAAAGCATTCATCTGCAGCTGATCACAAGAACTTTAATCTCAATGATGGATATGGTTGTCAAAAGAATCATGATTTTCATCAAAGTAATGGTTCTTCATCTTCAAATGATAAAAAGCATAAAAGTTTCAACTCAAACAGTTGGGGAGAACAACATTTCAAAAAAGAAAGTAATTCAAAAGAATGGAATTCTACAAAAATATCCAAGTTTAAAGAATTTGATAATGAAAAGGATGAAAAGAAATCAACAAAATTTGATAAACCACCTTTAAATGCAAGTACTTTATCGCTTGCAATTGCTAAACATGTTGATGAAAATTTTGACGAAACATCAGATTCAAAAAGTAATGTTAAGTCAAGAAAGAAGCGAAAAAAGGTAGAATAATTTTTTTATTAGTTTTCGATTCGGTAACGTAAGAATATCGTTTAAGGGCAAAAAGAAAAAATTGGATGGTGGTTCTATAAAACCTGCTTCAAAACAATCAAAAGAGGTCAGATTTTTAAATTTTAAATCTTGAAAAACATAGAAATATTCAAAAAAATTTTTATTTAAGGATTCATTTCCTCGTCAGTTTCAAGATAAGGAACCAGAAGCAGACGTTTTGCCATTTAATTTACCTGAATCTCGTCATCTTAATACTTTCAATGAAGAAGAAAAGCATTTACATGTTAGAAAGTCAAGGTCGGTTTATATGTTTGATTTTATTATATATATATTTTTTAAATTTATTTTTAATAATCAAGTTATATGTTTAAATTTATTTTTAATACTTTCTCTGATTATCTTCGGAAATGTTTTACGACTTTTTTTTATTAAATTAGTTGTTTTTTTGAATTCTATTGTTCTCAAGCTTTTATGGATAATAATTGGTACAAGCTTTTTTAAAAGAATCAAAAGGCTTGATGATTGTATAATACAAACAAAAATCATAATTTTTTTCATGATGAAAATTTCATCTAAACTTTTATCCCGTTTGTTCGAAAAATTTTTTTCGTTGAGCATGTCTGAGCCCGAATGCAGGGTTTTTTTGATGGCGGCTGAATAATTAAAGGGGGGGGGGACTTTCCTGTGATCTTTTGCCGTTGCCTACCGTTGACAAAAAAAAGACTTTCTCCATGTTGGTGGGGGCTTCAGCCCGTCTAGCCCAACCCTATATACGGGCCTGAGCATGTTGTTTCTCGACAAAAATTATAAACTTCCATGATTGGTTTTCTGTGTCATGTCTAAATACAAGTTTACATCTCTCTTTATTTTTAACGCATTTTCCTCCTCTTAATAATTAGCATTTTTTCTCGTTTCCCTTCCATTCTTTTTTTAACAATCCTTTATTGTCTTCTGCAATTGGCTGAACATGAAAATTATTATTATGTTTTTAAGTATAAATCATGGTAAACGTGGTGGTGATTTCCATGAAAAAATTAAAGTAAGATTGTAAAAAGTAATTAATTAAAAACTTTATATTGAATTAAGGTTTTCAATCTTTTGGGTGATATTGAAGATGATATTGATAATTTTATTGAAAATTTTGTTCATGAAAATTACACTTTGGAAGATCTCAATGTTTATTTACTTGCAAAATTTAATGGGAAATTTTGTCAAAGAGATATTAATTATGCAATTGCAAAATATGAAAAATGTTTTTTTGAAATATTACCAGATAAATGCAAATCTTTTATCAATGATGTCATTGACAATTCTGAAGAAGGTGATATTATGAAATGGATTTATTCAGTTTACGGAAACAAATCAAATGAAACTTTCATGGATTTATTTAAAACTTCAAAATTTTATAAACCTTGGAAAATGGTTATTAAAAGATACGATAAATCTGCACCATTTATTATTACATTTTTTAATAACATGTGTACACATTTTCGAGATGGTTTTAAATCTTCAAAAAAGTTTGATGGTTTACTTGGAATTTATCGATGTTTATTATGTTGCAAGAATGACCGTTCTCCAATTGTTTGTGATGCTGTAAAATCTTTGTGGAAAAAACTGTATGACACTGATGTAATGATAACTTCTACAACATCTAAAGAGGATGAAGAACATAATATGCTAACGCAATTGGTTGAAGAATTTTATCCTGAATCTGTATCCACAGATAAATTTTTACTTGAAAGTATTAAAGTGAGTTTATTAATCTTCGAAAAAAATTTTAAAACTTAAATAATGTATAATAAATAAATTCTCTAAATCTTTTTAAATCATACTTGGAAATATTTTTCGTCAGAAAAAAACTTAATATGCGTAAAAAGCAGTGTCTCCACCGTTCCGTTCCCGTTCCAAATTTTTACTCAACACGTTCCCGTCCGTTCCGTTCCAAATACCAGGAACGGGTATACGTTCCCGTTCCGTTCCCGTTCTTGCAAAATACTGTATTTTTTGTTTTCGGAGATTCAAAAATTTCAAAGAAAGAGGTTTTTATTCCATCATATAAAGCAATATGAGATACGTTCCGAAAAAAAGTGGAACTTTGGAGACACTGGTAAAAAGCCTGGAACCAAAATTTTAGAACTTGATTCCTATCGTTATTTATACTTTGATGGATCCGAAAAAAAAAAAATCACTGTTTTTTCGATCCAATGAAGCTTTATTTCTGGGATATTTTTACAATTCTTCTGTATAAATAGGGTTTCAATGTCGGAGAATTTGAATCTGCCGTTTTGAAACTGAAATTTTTGGTGTCATTTTCTAGAGTAGTAAAAAGTGGTCTTACGTAAGACCACTTTCTACTACTCTAGAAAATGAGCTCTAATATTTTGGCTCCAGGCGTGTTAAGCATGGTCAGAAATCTATGTTCACTTTTGGGAAACATATTTTTTGCGAAAATAGAAAAAAACTATTTTCTTTAAAAATGTTCAAAGAATACGTTTTATAACTTTTTTACAAACGAATTTAAGAATGTGTGTTAGTAGCTAACATTGTAACACATAATATTTTTAGGAAATGTTTGAACCGCTTACTTTTACAGTAAGAGATAATGGAAAAACTTTGGTTGTTACTGGGTATACTGTAACATGGAGCGAACTTTCTATTGAATTCTTTGAACATTATGATGCAACAAAGTTTGAACAAATTGTTTTTCTTGATTATGAATCCGTAACAATGGACGAAGATCTTTGTTTTCCTGGGAAAAATGTGCAAATGATTTCAAAAAATACAATTTTTCCAAAGCCAATTATTTGTAATTTATCTGGCAAAGACGGCGTTGATACCAGAAATTTGGAAATACCAGCAAAAAGTGGAAAGGATTTTGGTGAATGCGGTGATGATGGCCAAGATGGAGTAGCAGGTGATCCTTCTGGTAGTTTGGAAATTCTCACTTCCAATTTGACCAATAAAGAAAATTTGGAAGTCATTTTAATTGGTGGAAATGGTACACGTGGACAAGATGGCGGCAACGGCTTTAAAGGAAAAGAAGGGGATGAAAAAAAGTTTGATGAAGTATTCGATTCTAATTATTTTTCTGGGATGAAATCTCATTATTGGAAAAATTTTTTGACTGGAGGCATATGCGACAGACATGGTGCAGAATATGTAAACGAAGATGATCGTTTTTACAGCAGATGTTCTTGCTGGTTTAGCTCACATCTTGGTGAAGTTTATTTTGGAAAACCAGGCAAAGCTGGTAGTGCTGGCGGACAAAATGGAATTGGTGGTCCAGGTGGAAAGAAGGGTGAATGCATTGTACAATGTAATAATAAACCTGTTGATTTGGATAATGTAAATACCGTCTTTATTTAAATAATAAAACTAAACTTTCTATTTACAGTTACTTGCACATGATGGTGAAGATGGTACTGCTGGAATGCCGGGTTTGTATGGTGAAAATGGTAAAGATGGTTGTGACATTGGCATCACTGATACACAATTTGGATCAACTTATAAACATGGTGAAAATAATAATGAAAAGTTGGAAGTTTTATGGGGTGATTATGCCAGTGATCGAATTTATGTTTCAACAAAAAGTGCTTATGCTTATGTATCCCCCAAAAAAGCTGGATGTACAGCTTTACAAGAAAAAAGAGCAAAAACGAAAGATGTTAATGAAAGGAAAGGTGATGCAATTGCTCGAAGAACAAATCTTTTAAGCATGAATTATGCTCAACAAATGTATGATGAAGTGTGTCACAGTGAACGCAAAAATATACAACATGTAAAGAACGAAGAAGAACAAGAAGCAGAAGCTGAAGCAAAATTAAACAGATTATTGGAAATTTCACAAATTACTAAGAAGGAAATTTATGTTCCAAAACAGCGCCATATTGTTCCTGAAATTCCGTCTAAAGCTTTGAGAAGTGACAACTTAAATAATATGCCTGGAGTTATTTCTCCAAAAGATGCTGATTTGCTGAAACCACTTTTAAACAATAAAGTTGCTGATAATGAAAATTTGAAGAAGAAGCTTGTATTATCTCAGTTAAGAAATCAAATTTATTCTTTTTCTTTACCAGATGATAAAGCATTTACTGAACAGCTTCAAATAAATGTTAGAGATTTTTCACCATACTTGAAGAAAGGTTCCGATTGCCCTGTTGTTGATCCCTGTGTTGGTGCTTTATGTGACAACCCTAATTATTCAGAATTAATTGAAAAGGCTGTTAAAACCATCGATATTCTTCCTGTATTATTATTCTCCAAGTATGCAGCAGTTTTTAATTCTTTGCTAGAAATTCAAGTTGATGGTAAACCTATTTTTGAATCAAAGATGGAAATCGATGCCGTTTTAGAAGGCTTAAAACATTCGAAATTCAAAAAACCTGTACATGAAGCTTTGCAAAAAATTTCAACAACAACTCATATCGTTGAAGCACTTCCATACAATCTTTGCCAACTTATTGAAGAGCTTCATCTTGGTGAAGATTACAGTAATATTCCTAAAGAACTTCAAACCAATGAAACAAATTGCTTGTTTCTTTTTGTTCATCTTTATGAAAAAGTTATGTCCAATGTTGTATTGGCAGAAGCATTAAGCCTTTTTATTGGAGATCAATCAGATGAATTCCTTGATCAATATAATATTGAACTTCCAACAGGAGATGCAGATGTTTATTTTTGGTTGAATATGGCAAATATGGAAAATGTACGGGATAAATGGCTTGAAGAAATTGTAAAAGCTGGCAAAAAATGCGCTGCCGGTCGAAAATTGTTAGCTTGGAAAACAAAAGCTAACATTCGAATTTACAAAGATAATCGTTTAATTGAAGATCACTTGCCTTATAATGTTCACAATATCCATCATATGGAAACCAATGATAAAGTTGATGAATTTCATCCATTATCGATTAACAAAAATCGTGTCGTTCTTGAAAATGAAAGATTACAAAAGTCCCATAAAATTATTGAAAATATGGAGAAATTAAGAAAAGAATGCAAATGTGAGAATTTATTGCAGCATGACACTGTTAAAACTGCTGAATGGTGTTCAATGTGTGAAGCTTACGAGCAAGGTAAAGATTTCTTAATTGTTTTCTTTTCTTGATAGATTCCTTTTTTTAGGTGCAATTTTGTTTAATCATCATGGAGATACCAAACTTATATTACAAAAGCTCTTATTTTATTTTGGAGAAAAAACTGATATCTTATATAAAGATCTTAAACTCTGGTGTGATGAAACATATTCAATTGGTATAAAATTCATTGATTCTTTGTTAACCATTTTTGAAACAGATGGATGCCATATTGATTTTACAACTTTCAAATATTTGTTCGATTCAGCATTTTTTTCATCACAAAATTGCCCTACACAAAGTGATGAAATTTTCCCTTCAATCTTATTTTCAACATCACAATCTGACTGGATTGATGAATTTTTTATTTTTAATATCGAATCAAATTTGAAATGTTCAGTTTCCGAAAGAAAAGATGAACTTCGGAAATCTTTGCGCAATATCAGTGATGAAAATTTAAAGATTCTATTTTCACAAAAACTTCAAGATGAAGAAACAACATTAACGGAATTATTACAAACTTTATCTTTGATGGAACGTGTTGACGATGTTCATCCAATTTTATGTGATCTTAAACTCAAGATGTGGCCACATGTAATTGAAAAGTATCAATTGTCTCGTATTCTCAGAAGCCAGGAAACTTGTTTTTTGAATGAAAAAGAAAAAGAAAAAGCATTGTTTTATTGTTGTAAACTTGCGGAACGTTTTGCATTGGAAGAAGTAGAAACAGTTTACTCACTTTTTGGCAAACAACCTAATTTTAAAATCGATGAAAAGTTTTTTGGAAAATTAGTTTATCAATTATGTGAAGGAAATATTGATCTTGAAAATTCAACATTAAAAGGCATTTTTGGAGAAACGTTGCGCCGATGTTCGTCAAAATCAAATATTGCTGGAATTTCGATCACTTCAAAAGATGTGGAAGTCGTTAATGAATTCTTGAAATCTTCTTCCGGAGAATGTTACACTAAAGAAGACTGGATCAAGTATTTCAAAAAGAAAAATGAATTAAATGTTACACAAGCAGAAACATTAAGTTTATTTTCAAAGAATTTTCCAGCAGATGTCCAAGACAAAATTAAAAACTTTGCAAAAGAATTGAAGAATCACGAATCTCCAGAAGCATGCGCCAAAATTCTCAAAGAATTTTTTGATGAGCTTGAATATCCTTGCAAAGATTTTGATCACTTTTTGGTCGAAATTGTTTCTCATGTTATTTCCAAGAACCGTGAATCCTATCTCCGAGATAATCAAAAAGAGTTCCATTTTCGAGAGAACCAAAAATTTGCAGCTTTGGCTGCTCTCAAAAATGACCATGGACTTTTGCAACAACTTGATACTGGTGAAGGAAAATCCCTTGTTATTACTGCAGTCAGCATTATTAAAGTTTTAAAAGGTGAAACTGTTAACATTATTACAAGCTCATCGCTTCTTGCAAAACGTGATACTGAATGCACTGATCCTGTTGGCTGTAATGATATTTACAAAGTTTTTGGAATTAAAGCAGCCCATATTTGTGTCAGCTCATCTAAAATTCGTGCTGAAAAATATGCAAATAATCATATTATTTATGGTGATATTACAACTTTTCAATACGATTATTTGTTAAATGAAACAAAGAATATTTTGGGAAATCGAAAATTTGATAATGTAATTGTTGATGAAGTTGATTCATTATTGCTTGATAAAGCATCAAATATGCTTTATTTATCACATGGAATTGCTGAAATGGAATCACTTCAATCCTTATTGGTAAAGGTAATGGTTGCTGTTCACGTTGGAATCAAAAATAATCTTAATGAAAAAGATATTTATGAAGATTTGTACAAAAGGTTATTCAATAATAATGAAAACGAAGAAATTGAAATTCCAACACATCTTATTGATTATGCCAAAATGCATTTAAAAGAATGGATAACAAATGCAAAAGATGCTTTTTATATGGAAGAAAAAGTAGATTATGTAGTTGATATTGTTCACTCAACCGTATCAACAGATATTTTGCCTAAAATTGTTATTATTGATCGCGGAACTGGTGTTGATCTTCCTACAACTCAATGGAGCAAAGGGTTACATCAATTTGTTCAGTTAAAACATGCTGTCAAACTTGATGCCATTTCAACAAAAGCTGCCTTTATCTCAAATGTAACATATTTAAAAAAATTCAAAAATTTGTATGGATTCACTGGAACATTGGGATTATCAGCTGAACGGCAACAATTATCAACTGCATATAAAATTGAATGTTTAATTTTGCCACCTTCTCGTCCAAAACAATTTTATGAAGAACCAAGTATTGTAACGGTGACTGAAGAAAGTCATACTGAAGAACTTTTTAACTCTATTTATCAAAAAATACGTGAAAAAAGATCGGTTCTAATTGTTTGTGAATCATCGAAAAAAGTTGATCAGTTGTACAATAGCGTTATAAATTTTGCAAAAAATTCACTTTCCAAAAAAGAATTGAAAGCATTTAAAGAAGCTTGTTTATATCGACGTGATCATGAAAAATTTGATTATGGAGAAGGAAAGAAACTTCAAGCAGGAAAAATTATTTTTGCAACAAATTTAGCTGGACGTGGAACTGATATTAAAATTACTGATGAACTTCGAAATAATGGAGGACTTCATGTTATTACAACATTTTTGCCTGAAAATCTTCGGATTGAAGAACAAGCAGAAGGTCGTGTTGCAAGATGTGGTGATCCCGGAAGTGCTCAGTTAATTATACTTGCAGAAGAAAGTGAATACGGCAAATTTGGGCATATTTCAAAACTGAAAGCTAAAAGAGATGCAGATGAATTTCTAAGAACTGAAGAAGTCCTTAAATATTATGAAAATACAACTGTTGTTGAAGAAAAATGTCGTGTTCATTTTATTGAAGCTATGAAAAAGATCAGAAAACAGTTATCTGAACAGCGTTTTGGTGAAGAAGAAAAAAAACTTGCCGAAAAAGATATCACTGATCAATGGGCTTTGCATATGGATGCAACTGGTTTAGAGGATTTGACTGGTGAACAAAGAATCGAAAATGAAAAGCAATTTTGCGAAAGCTTGACAATTGTTGGTAACAATAAGGAACTAATTTTAACACAACCTATGAATGTTCTTCGATACGGTATCTTAAAAGTAAGTTTTATAAATAAAAGTTTATTGTAAAACAAAAACACAAAAAAAAAATAATATTTGCGAATTTTAATTGAAAAAAAAAGTTTAAATTTGAGAGTAAATGGTTTAATTAAATAATAGTTACAAAATTAATTTTTCGAGGAATACAATACAAAGGTATCAATTTTTTTTGAACATTAGGTTCTTGTGCAGATTTGAAACAAAAGAGTATTTTTGAATTTCGTATTATTTTTTAATAGATGCCAAAATTTGAAATGTTTTATTTTTTAAACAATGCAAACCAAACTAGCGCACAAAAGTTAAAACTACACATTTTTATGGAAACTCACTTGCTATTATTATATAATAATTTATAAACAGTAGGGCATTAAAAACTTGAATTATTAATATTTACATTCTGAATCAGTAATTTATTAAAAATTTTAGGCTCTGCGTGGTAACTATGATTCAGCTGAAATATTGTTCAACCAAATTATTGATAAACATCCATATTATGCAACAGAAGCAAAATTTTGTTTAGTGTTTGTTAAAGCACGGAAAAATAATATTGAAGGAGCTGAAAAACTAATGGTTGAAGTTAGAAATGGATTTGAAAAACGTCAGGCTAAATATTACAGTGATCTTTCAATTATTAATTATTTCAAGAAGAACAATGAAAGCAGATTATTTAAAACAGATGCATTTGCACAACAACAAAATGAAAATTTGCAGTTAATCAATTTATTTTTAATGAATAGTGTTTTGGGAGAAAAAATTGATTCAACTGATTTTACATCTCCTTTCATAACTCAACAAAATTCTGTTCAATTGTATAATTTCCTTGTTGAACAACATTTCATTAATCGATTTCCAGTGAAAGAAAATTACAATAAACAAAATTTAAATGAATATTGTCATGAACGTGGTATTCCTGTAAGGGTGGACAAGGGCCCAAATTTTAGGGCCCGGGCCCGGCCCTGACCCTCAGTTTGTGCTTAGGCCCGGCCCTGGCCCTAGGGCCGGGCCCGGGCCGACTAGTTTTTTCTTAATTTTGACGTGGTCCCCCCTTTGCGTTTTTTTTGAACTGTAAGAAAATCAAGGCCCGGCCCGGGCCCGGCCCTAGGGCCGGGCCGGGCTTTACCAGGGCCTTAAAAAGCCCTGGGCCCTCGTCCACCCTTATATTCCTGTAGATGTAATGACAAATGCTTTGGATGATTACGAAAATGGAAAAATTAACAGGGTACAATTTATTAAGGCTATGAATCCGCCAAATGTTGAAAAGTTTTGGATTGAACTTAAAAACAAATCATTGATAAAAAATGTTAAAAAACATTTATATTTTGATACATCAAAGCTCTCAAATGTTAATACAGAAACAATGGAATTACTTGAAAAGCTTAAAGTCGACTCTACTGAAAATGAAGCAACAACTTTGGATAATTCAAAATCACGGGATCGCAGAATTTTTCAACATAGTTTTGTTTTGAATGAAACATGGGAAGAACTTGATTTAAATCGTTTTAAAAAGCTTAAATCAGATAAACGTTATGACGAAATATTTAAAATTTTGGAGTTTATGCAAGTTATTTTTTTTACTGAATCCGCTGAACTTATTGAAAAAAGCGAAGAAGAACTTTTATCCATTAATTTTGATCAATTTGGTTCAATTTCGAGTGATGCATTTTTGCATTTTGGGTATTCACAAGAAAAGAATGATAAAATACTTCAAATGTTGGTTGAAAGAAAAATTTTGAATAAAACAACTTCAAATGTTTATTTATTAAACTATGCTGAAACATCTTCCGATACAGAAAGCGCATGGGAAACACTTGACCCAAAAATTGAAAATATTTTAAATCAGAAATTTGTATTTATTACTGTTTATCGAAAGTTGCAACAAATGTTAAAAGAAGATGAGCCTCTCCAAATCAAATTGCCAACCCTTATTAAATGTTCACCGTATAATGATTTAATCCATTGTGGAATTCTTGAACAGTCAAATGTGAACAAGAAAGCTTTGAATAAAAGCCTTTTGTCAAGTGCAATAAAAGAATTTTCTAAACAGACTTCGATTGAAATTGATGATGTTTCTATTGAAAGAATTCAACAGATTTTGTATCAAAAAGCTAAAGTGACTGATAAATTTGAAACTCCATATGCAAAGCTCGTACCATTGAAAGATAAATTGCCTGAATATGATCTTGTTGAGTTAAAATTTTCTTCATTAATGGTTGAATATGGCCTGTCTCATTTAATTGTTTTTGATGAAGCTCAAAAAAGTGCGTACAAAAAATTCTTTGCAATTATTTTGGGAGCTGTGGTTCAGCTTGCATTAGGTGGAGTCCTTACAGTTTGCAGCTGTGGTGCTGGTGTGTTTGCTTCAAATTTTTTTATTGCTGAAGGTAATTTTCCTAATCATATTTTACTTATATAACAACAATTAATTTTAGGGATTTCTGATATTCTTTATGGATTCGAAGGCTTATGTTCTGGTTTCACGGATAGCTACTTCCAACACAAAAAACAAAGTCTTATTACTAACGGCGTATTATACGGGATTGGGGGATTATTTGCCTATGGTGGTAAAATGAATCCTATTGCTTATGCTCTAAAAGGTCCTGCATGTGCAACAAATGGTATGAAACATATGGGATTGAAGGGGCTTGCATTAGTTAAAGCAGATGGATTCGGCCCAGTGGTTAAAGCAACAACAAAACATGTTTTGCTTCAAGTTGGAAAAAGCTTAGCTAATTGTGCTATATTTCATGTACTTCAAAAATCTTTACAATGGGTTATTGATGAATTTATCCGACTTGCGAAAGAAAAAATTATGGATGAAACCAAAAAAGCTTTCAATGGATCTGAAAATATGAAAAAATTATTGCATAAAGTTTTTTCTAAACTTGGTATCGTTGAAGGCCGCAAACTTGTCAACGAATGCGCAAAACGTGTCTTCAATGCTCAAGATCGGTTGGAGGAGATTTGCAACTTTGTATTTCGGGAACACCGTCAAACATTTATCAATTTTTTTCGAGGTGTTGCAGATGGCAAAAATCATTGTCAAAAAGCCATGACTAAAACTTTTCAAATGTTTGTAAGCAATCTACCAAACTTGTTTGCAATTTCTCAATTTGGTCAAATGGTTAAATCACTCCATAATAAACTCACATCATATATGACAGATATTGAAAAATCAATTCAAGTTCAATATAAAGCAAAACGTAAACATATGGAAAAGCTAAAAGAAGTTGCCAAAAAATCAGATGAAATTGAAACTGTTGAACCTGTAGATATTGAAAGGGCAACCAATGAAGTGATTGAAGAATGGCAAAATCAAATGGGTGTAATTGTTAGTCAAAATCTTCAGTCACGTGTTGCGATTCCACTTCTCTCACTTGCAGCTTCCAAAATTGAAGCAAAATGTGAAAAAATGATTTCCAACATTTACAACAATTGGAAAGAAAAAAATGATATCAAAGAATTTAATCGATTAAAAAAAGGAAATGATGCTAGACAAAAGAATTGTGCAACTAAAGAAGAACGCGAAAAAGCTGTAAAAGCTTACGAGGAAAAGCTTTTAATTCTCTTAAAAAATAGTCAAAGTGTCAAAGTTTATGTTAAGATCCTTGAACAAGGTGTTAAAATTGATCAAATGGGTGCCTCATATGTTGCAATTATTTTGAGTGATATATTCAAGCAATCTGTTGTTGTTAATGTTAAGAACAAAGATGGATCAACTTATACACATAAAGCTGGCAAAAGTGATAAAAATGTTAAAGTGATTAATATTGACTTATTTAATCAACATTATGGTGATACAACAAAAACTGAAAAGATTGCAGAATTTAATAAAATGGTTGAATCACAAAAATTACAAATATCTGATCCATCTAAAAAAAAAGACTTTGAAAAGTTTCAAAATTTTTTGATCAAAGAATTAAATTCTGCATCAGAAGAAAAACTTGAAAATGATTTTCATTTTCTTTCAAAAAGCAGAAATAGCTGCCTTTATGATGAAATTGTAAGGCAGGTACCTGAAATAAAAGCAGATATTCCGGATGATAAAGCTTTTCGATCTGTATTGGGTCAGGCTATTTTAAATGATCCCTGTTCTGTACAAGCAATTCAAAATGGATGGCATGCTTTTCCAATCGAAAAGAATTTAATTGGCGGATCTCAACTTCCTGTTAATAATGAATTTGATAAGTTGAATCAACAAAGTAATCAATTTAAAGAAACTTTCAACAAATTTATTGATAGTAATCAGCCAATTCAAAGATATAAAAAAACTAGTAAAATCTTGATTCAACAATATGACAGTTTCATGGAAGCAATGGAAGAAAAATTTTCGCAAATTCCTGAATTGAAAGAATTGAAAAAGGAAAGAATGAAAGAAATCAAAAATGAACGTGATAAACTGAAAACAATTCTTATTACTGATTTTAATGATATGAAAGACTTGGATGAAAGAAAGGAACAGATTAATAAATTTAATGATTTTGTTCTTAAAACTGTTAATGATTTTGTACAAACTTTACCTGATTCGGCAATAGCAAAAGAACGAAAAGTGGATGAACTATATCAACGCCTTGGTGATGTTGAAAAAGCAAAACAAGTTAATCCAGATAGTTCTTATAAAACAAGATTTAAACCAATGAACGAAAGTATTACTGAATGGAGTAAACTTGCAGATATAACTCCAAGTAAAGCGACACGTGAAAAGTTATGGAATGTACATTCAAATTCTTCTGGAACTCAAAATGATTTGCCTTTGACAGCCAGCTCAAAACTTGTTGGAAATGTTGTAAAGCTTTTACAACAAAATTGCGAGGAAATTTATTCACCTGAAAAAGGCAATACCCCAGATCATCCAGGAAAGCATACTTTTGCAGCTAAAAGAAGTTCAGACGGAAAAAATCTCAATATTGCTGCAAATTATTTTAAAGATGGTGAAACTTTATCACAGAAACAAAAAGAAAAGTTGGTTGAAAAGGTAATAGCTGAACATGGCGCAGAGTTGAAAGACTTTGGAATTAAAAATATTCAATTCATTGAACGTGATTCAACAACTCGGCCATCGGGTAAATTTAAATTAAAAAAATTTTGAAGTACTAAAAACATAAATATGGTTGTTTTAGGTGGGCTTCTTGATTTTCTTGATAAAAATGTTTGCGAAGAATTATTTGTTGACAAAAGCACAATTGATAATACAGTTTTGGCAAAAGATCTTCATGATGCTATTAGTAAGTTTATAAATTTAACTCACTTTTAAACATTAAAAAATAAGTTTTTTTTCAAAACCGTGATTAAAAGTTTTCTCAAAATTAGTTTACAAGTAAACCGTCAGAAATGATAATTGTGTTTTTTAACGAAATATACATTTGGGATGGTTATTGGTCCCTAATGAAAATACTAAAATATTACATGCCCATATTTAGGCTACGGTACTTTTTCGGCATTTTCAAGTTTTGAACCCTGCAACAGGGGGAGTACGTGCTTAAAAAAGTGAAAAAAACAAAAATGTTAAAAATGGATGGAAATGTTAGTAATAAGCCTACTGATGACATTTACAAAAGATTTTTGCTTAAAAACCTTTTAAATCTTCTTCTGAATGCAATTTAAGCATGTGTCACGTAATCGTATAAGAGCTTTAACGCGTTCAAAAATTAAATTTTAAAATTAAATTAAAATTAACTTCTGGTGTAGAAAATAATTTGCATACGCATATTACTGACCCTCGGTAAAAATTTGGAGCAAAACTTGTGAAATTTTTTTTCAAATTTTCAAATTTTTTCATTTTTGTATCTAAAGGGGGGAGTAAGGCAAATCTCGCAACTTCAAAGTGCCGAAAAAGTACCGTAACCTAAATATAGGCACGTAATATTTTAGCATGTTCATTAGGGACCTAAAACCATCCCAAAAAAGTATATTCATTTAACAACTCAATCAATCCTGACGGTTTACTTGCTAGTAAAATTTTGTGAAATGAAATAATCAACAAAATTTACCAAGTTTTTATTTTTTAAATCAATGATATTAAGCAGCACTAAAAAGAATATGACCATGAATTATATTTTAGAAACGGATCGACATTTTTACAAACGTGCTCATGTAGAAGCAATTCTTCTTGCACATGAAATGCAAGAAGGTGTTCCCGCTGCAAATTTATCTGGTGGTGAAATGGGAGTTGGAAAGGGATCATGTCTTAATTGTCAATCGATGCTTGATAATGTTGGAATTTTTCGAGATGTCGTTCGTGGTCAAGTACAAAATGACATTCGACGTTATGAGCATCCAAATGATATTAAGACTAAAGTTACGATCAGTAAACCTTTGTAATGTTAAATTTTGATACGTTTTTTTTCTTATATTTTATTGAATAAAAATTTTGTCTTGTAAAAATAAGTTTTTTACCAAAATCAAAACACTGCTTTTAGCCGGGCAAATTAAAGGGAGAGGACGGGAAGGAAGAAGTTTATTTTTTTTATTACTGTGGTCCTACCCCGAAAGCTCTCTACTAAAAAAATTTTTGATTCTCAAAAAAAAAATTTTACTCGATTAGTAGAGAGCTTTCGGGGTGGGACCACAGTAATAAAAAAAAATAAACTTGTTCCTTCCCGTCCTCTCCCTTTAAAAATTAACTGTTTTTATTCAAAAAAATCAATACATCTATATCAAAGAAAAGAAAAAAGTGTAATAAAAATTAAAGCAAAAACATTAAAACCAATGAAATTACAGCTATTATATTCTTTTCCATGTAACGCTTGAGGGGTTGGATTTTGGGATGAGCTTTGATAATCTTGTGATGTTGTTGAGCTTTGAGTAATTGGATGTTGTGATTTTGGAGGAGTTGATTCAGGTAATGGTTGACATTTGACTTGATTCTTTGTTACTTTTTCAATACATGGACAATAATGTATGAGTGGACTATAGAATGCTAAACACGAAGATTATTATAATTAGATTACTTTATATGAATTTAAAATATCACTTACCATGCCATTCTTTATAAACATTAATAACAAATGATGCAATACCAACTTGATAAAATGTTTCATTTTGATTAATCAATAATGGACCACCACTATCGCCAGAATAAGCCATAAGGGTTTTAGTACCTGTACAAATGTGATATCCAAGACCTGGGATTGAACATGATTGCGGTGGAAAGATTGATACTGTAGCATTTTGTAATTCATCAGGACTAATGACATCACCCTCTGAAAATGAGAATTCGGTTACTGTAAGGGATTATTACAAATTCAAAACATACTTTTTCCTAGAATTTTTCCATACCCAACAGCAACACCATGATCTCCATATTTTGGTTGATAATTATTGATAAGCGTAACCGGTTCAGTTTCAATTTCGGTACCTTCTGGAAATTCAATAATTGCAATATCACATAATTCCAGTTTTTTGTTATAACTTGGATGAAAATAAATTCTTGTTGCAATTGCATATTTTTTCATATCAAAACGCCATGAAAATTCTTCTTTTGGTGGCACATCAACCATAACCAAAACATGTCGACCAATTCTGAAAAATGCAAATTTTATAGAGTTTCAGCAAAAATATCGTGCTTACTTTCTGAGATTTTCATTGTCTTTAATTGGATATGAGCCTTCAACAACACAATGAGCAGCAGTTAAAATATGTCGCTTTGAAATAATTGTTGATGAACATTCTGCATAAGGGAATTGTCTCCAAGGAAATTTTGTTGGCATCATTGGATAAAGAAATTGAATTCGTGGAAGAAACTTAAATGTACCATTTGGAGATGCCGAACCACCAATGACTCGCTTAAAACTTGTCAATGTTTATTATTTAATTCATTTAAAAAAAGCATACCGGTTCATTGCCACATGAGACATTAGAAACCACAAAAACAAAAAAGAAAGCTGCCACCCAACACCACTGCATTGCTTTTCCCGAAAATGATAAAAATGTTTGTTTTGTTCAATGAAATAACTCTTTTGATTGCAATTCATATGATTTATGCAAATTTTCTCGAATAAATAATTAGATTAAACTGATAATTGAATATTTAATAACAATTACAGTATCCTCTTTAAAATTTGCAGACAATTTTTTATTTAATTGACTTGCTGTTGCAACAGCTGTTGTAAATAAAAGTCACAATTATTTTTTGGTATTGCGTCATTCTTATGTCTCCATGTATTAAAAGCATTTTTTATCAGCACATTTTTCGAAAAATTCTCGAAGACACTTGATCAAGGAATTGCTATTGCTATTTTCAAATTTCATATTTATGACTAAAAATTTTCATAATGATAACTGGCGTAAGAAAAATAGAAATTTTATGAACTCTATGTCTTCGATTAAGTTTAACTAGTCGCAGATTTGTTTTGGCAAATTATTGAGACGTCAAAATCAAAACCGGCAAGGTTGTCATGGTTTTTGGCATTCCAATCAGTGTTATGCTTTTGTTTTTTTCCCGCGGGCGCCCGCGCCCGCGCCCGCTTACTTTCAAAAAAACCGCCCGCGCCCGCCCGCCGCCCGCGTACTTTTGAAAAAAACCGCCCGCGCCCGCCCGCCGCCCGCGTACTTTTGAAAAAACCGCCCGCGCCCGCCCGCCGCCCGCGTACTTTTAAAAATTTTTTTTTCAAAGCTTTTTCTAAAGTTTCACGAAGAAATGATGAAGTATGGCTTCCTTTCAGGTCTTTTAATTCAAATGAAACAGTTGAAATCATTTTCGTGTTCTTATCAATAAAATGAACAGAGATTGCTAAATAACTGGATAACATCCCTTTTGTTGTTCCACAATCAGCACCAATTGCATAATGGCTTTCTGCACAATTTTTTGCAACATATGAAATTTTCTCATAGAAAAAGCTAAACATCAAATGCAATTAAATCAGTTAAAATCCAAGTGAAGTTAATAAAGATGTAAAATTTTTCATTGCAGTTTATTCTTTCTTTTTCGGCAAAAAGATTGACACCAATGTGAAAGCAAATTTTCTCATAGGGCATTTAGGTCGTTACGGTGATAAACTTTTTTCTTTCTTTATTAGATGATTTGTCCTTCCGTGTGATTTTTATGCCAAAAAAATATTCTTTCGTAGATTTTCGTTGAGAAACATTGTCAAAAAAGCATTGAAAAAAAAAACAAAATGCCTTTACTTTTTTACTCGCGGGCGCCCGCGCCCGCGCCCGCTGACTTAGAAAAAATCCGCCCGCGCCCGCCCGCCGCCCGCTTACTTTTGAAAAAACTGCCCGCGCCCGCCCGCCGCCCGCCAAAGGGCGCCCGCGGGCGGGCGCGGGCGAAGCATAACACTGATTCCAATTGACAGGATTTTTAAAAACCGTTATTATTTTATTTTTTAGATAAATGGTGTTTGCTAAATTTATAAATTTTTTAGATGACAAGCAAGAATGATTTTATGTTGAAAAATGATATGAAAGATCCATTTCTTATCAGCCATTTTTCACTTGCACAAAATGATGATCGCCGATTTTTGAATCTAAATTTAAAGGGGAATTCTGAATGTTCAAATGTTTCTTCTTTTGCTCAATTTCGAAGCAAATCAATTTCACAAAAACATTTGGGTTAGAAAAAAAAACAACTGCAATTCCATGAAAATGCAAAATGTTTTAATGTGAAAGTTTTTAATTTGAAAAAGGATTGCCTGATTACTGTAGCAAAAATAGTACTTTCAAAATATGGTATTTAAATTTCTGAATTTTTTTTCAAAATACTAAAATTTGTTGAAATAACTTTTCCTTTTGGAGGTTGAGATGCAGATGCCAAAAATATTATCACGGGATTGTAGCAACTTCTAAAGTATTAGCCACTTTTGGTTATGCTGAAAAGATTTTAAACAAGTCATCAAAGAATGGTTTACGCTCAAAGACTTCTGATTCTTTCAATTTTTATAATAAATTCGAGAAAGAAGATGAAACTAAAAAGCGTTGGAAGAAAAGAGATTTCACATCATCAAGTATCATCTCTGAAAGCACCCTTTCACTCCATATTGCAGCTTATGAAAATTCTGTTGAAGCTGATTCAGATGTAATTGGAAACAATGTTGAAGTCTTACAAAGAAAGCAACAAAATTTGGGAGATGGAAAACAAGCTTGTCAAGTACGATACATAGAATATTAAAGTTTATGAATTCATTTGTTTTATTTCAGAATCCATTTGAATTTCCGAGACAACAAGAAAATAAAGCTGCTGAACCGGAGGTTGCACAATTTAAAGCATCCCAAAAATTACTTAATCCGAATGAATCTTCAACAAATCAAAATTCGGGGTAACAAAATATGAGATTTTTGGGAACAAATTTACGTCAATTACTACAATGCCGATTCAATAAAGCCTTATTTTTTAAAATCGGCATTTTTGAAATGCCAAGTTTTATAATCCAAATCTGTATCATTTATTTTTTTAACAAATTTTGCCGTTTTAGTTCATCAAAGGCGGATAAAGCAGATGAGAATTGTTTGGATGTTGATTCAATTGAACTTCATCGAAAGCGTCGAGAAGTTCTTCAAAAATTTCCATATTTCTTTGTTGCATATGTTGGAAATCAAGGTTCTGGAAAAGCAGAAGTTCGACGAGCTTGCTTTCAACAAACTTCTGTCACAAATAAGGTCCGTTTTAGGAATTAGAATCTTTCATAAGGATTACTGTAGTTTCAATTTTGGGATTTAGCATTGTTAAACCTTTATCAATATTTAAAACTTATTTCAGGATATAACATTACCATTGGATGCAAAATCAATTGTAATTCATGATCATCGAATTGATTTAATTGCGATTAAGAGAGTTTGTGAATTTGCATCTCGAGCAACAAGTTGCAGTTATTTGAATGCTTTAATTGTATTTTATAATATTACAAATTTGGAACATTTTAATTCAGTTCATCAAAAATGGATTCCTGCCATTAAACGATTATATCCAACCACACCTTTTATAATTTGTGCAACTGGAATTGAAGCAAGAGAAAATTCTGTTCGTCGAACAAATGTTTCAACACAATTTAAACGAATTCTTGGAAATGCTGGTACGTTTTTGCTTTTCTATTTTTGGGGCGAAGGAGAGAGTAATTGAAGTTGAAGTCAATGTAGCCTAAAATGTTGTTCTTCCTGGATGGAGTAATTTCTTTGCATTTTTAGAATCACCTTTGAAAACTGCCAATCTTGCTGATGATTTATTTCCAATGGTTGCTCAAAAGTATGTTAAACACTATTTTTGGGGAAAAGATTATTGTAGATTATGGTAGCTTAAAGCAATAAAATGTGGATTTAAAACAGTTTTATATCCAAATATCCAAAAATCTAAAATTCTGCATACTGTAGATATGTGTATCATATCCGTTTTTGAATATCCCCATTTTAGCTGACCTTTTTAAAAAAAACTTAACAACACATAAAATTACTATAACTTTCAAATTCTTTTTTTTCTAGGAAAAATCATTACGAAAAATTTGTTACAAAAGAAATGGGTGAATCTTTGGCAAAAGAAGTTGGCGCGGCATCCTTCATTGAAGTTTCAACCATCACTTTTGTAAGTCCATTTTTATTATTCCAATTAGATCCACCTTTATGCAAATTTTTATTTTGTAGGAAAATATTCCAAAACTTATGGATTTAATGTTTGAAGTAATTATGGAATCTGAAACCGCAAAAATGTCCCTTCATGGAAATCGAATTGGCCGTCCTCGTCCTGATGAAACTTGTCACGTCACTTAAAAAGAAAAAATATATATAAATTTTATGCTTTTTGTTTCGTAAATTGACGTTTTTATTATTATTGCTTTGACAAGATGTTTATAAGAAATTTCTTTTTTGGAAAACATAAAAATATTTTCTTTGCTTTTTTTCTTAAAATTTGTTAATTACAATGTTTTTATGTCTGAAAGCAGGAAAATGAAAACAGCCAATTTCATGGAACAAATAAAAAAGAATTTTTTATAGCTTATTTTGCTTTAATTTGAGGTGACAATCTGGAATTAGAACACAATTTTTTAAAAGAAAATTTGGAGAATTCTGACATTTTTTTCTACCAGATTAATATTAGGGTTGCTGGCGCGCCCGATTTTCAGAAAAAGGTGGGCGCGCCCGCCCGGGCGCGCCCGGGCGCGCCTGGGCGCATGCGCCCGTGACCTCAAAATCCAAATTTATTAATATTTACAGTATAAAAATGCCAAAAAAGGAGTATTTTAGCTATAAATTGCATTATTTAAGCATGAATTTACTTATTTTTGTCGTTACTAATTTTTAAAGATAAAAAAACGTGAATTTCTTAAATTACATGTGTTACAGTATCCTCGGGATACTGTAACACATGCTAAAAATTAAAGACGACATAGCTAATTGTTCCACTTATCGTTTTTTGGCTTAAAAATGAAAATTATATAAGGAAATAATTTATTGTTTTGTCCATTTTTCGGAAAAAATTACCATCATTTGGATTTTGGACCGGGCGCAACCATCGGGCGCGCCCGGACGACAACACCTCTGCGCCCGGGCGCGCCCGGGCGGGCGCGCCCAGGCGCGCCACCCCATGACAACCCTAATTAATATTAAGATTTTGTGTTTTGTCTTATTTTTTGTTGGATTTTAAAGGAAAGTAAAATGTAGTAATGTAGGTTGACTAAAAATATGTTAAGCTTTGCATAAAAAGAATATACTAAATTTCTAATGAAGATGTATGCTTTCTTTGATCTTGCGTAAGAAATTCGAAATAATACCTAAAGATCACTTTCGAAACGGCATTAATCATTTAAGCACATTCTTTTTTGATAATTGGTGGCGCGAAATTGAATTTGGCAAGAAGAAAAGGTTTTCTGATTCCAGTTGTTTTCTTTAGTTTCCTTTAGTTCTCTCTGACAACTAGAAAAACCGGACAATATATTTTTAGCAACGCTTAATTTTTTTATAAAACTTTTTTTAAAAAAACTTAAAAGTTTCCTCATTTTTTGCGCACCAACTTTCAAAACACAAAAAACGTTTCAAAATTTTTAATTCTTTGAATCATTCATTCAACTTTAAAGTTTTAAAGAAAGTAAACTTTTAAAACTGAATCACCAAATTTTTCAAAGCACAAAAAAGAACTTGTTCCGGTACCAAAAAGAAGATTGCTCGTACTTTCCTCAACAGCAAAAAACTCATAAAATTTTTGATTTTTTGATATTTTTGACCAAATTTTATTACCTTTTTTTGTTCCTGTTTTGTTTTGTTTTCTTATTAGCTATTTAAAGAAGCAGCAATTTTATGGTTAAAAAAACAACAGCAAAAAATAAAGATATAAAAAAGTTATATTTCTTTTTCTTATTTTTCCTTCGATAAGCCGATTGATTGAAATGAATGAATCGAATCAATGGTGGAGACAAAGGGTGCAACGGAAAGAAAAGAAAGCAAGGAAATCAAAGGAATCAAAAGAAGAAAAAGCGGAAACGATGGGAAAAGCAAGGAAGGAAGATTTTATGCGTGAGAAAAAAACATACAATTTTTAATTTTCTTTTTTATTTTTATGACTACCCTTTTTTATTAGCTGTTTTAGAAGCATCAGCAGAAACAATACTTTGAATATAAAGTCCATATTTGTCAAACATGCACTTTATATTATCTCTTTTTTTTTCATTATCACTGATATCAAAATACCTATGATGCTGCAGGCGATTAATGACTTTGAACCAGGGTGTAGCCTGTTAGTTAACGTCTAATATTCGTTATTCAATTTGCTTTTTTGTCTTTAAAATTGAAAAAAATCTTTAATTATCGTTTTTTATTTTTTTCAAAAAATAAATTTCTACAGACAACGATTATTAATTTTTTAATTTTGAAAAAAGAAAAAACAAATCAAACAGCATCTTTTTCTTCTTTTCCTATCTAAAATCAAAATCACAAAAAAGAACATGAAAAAATAAATGTCCATCAAAAATTAACCTTTTTTTCTGTCAGCCTCACTTTTTTGGAGAACATTCCATTCAAGGCTGTCCGGAACAAAAAATTTAATCCGGAATCCGGAATCCGGAATTCCGGATTTATTTTTGTCCGGAATCCGGAATTTCCGGAATCCGGAACAATTATTAGAAAGATCTGTAATAGCATAGAAAGATTTTTCAGGCTTATTTTTACAATCTCAAAATGTTAAAATTCTTCATATTTTTATCATTTCCTAAAAAAACAATCGAAAGAATGTAAAAATATAAAGCCAAAAATTGAATGTACTAATTTATTAGATCCACTTTAAATTTTAAAGTAATGAAACCAATGTTTAAAAAAACTAATGCCAAAAAATTTTTAACATTTGGTTAAAGTTTTACTAATTTTTCTGTGATTTTCACAAATATTTTGCATTTTTCTCTAAAATTTCGACTTTTTTAGTATTCCGGATTCCGGACCAAAAAATCCGGAATCCGGATCCGGAATCCGGAACGCAAAAATCGTCCGGAATCACGGAATCCGGAATCCGATCCGGAATTCCGGACAGCCTTGATTCCATTTTCAAAAAAGTCGAACATTTAACTTCTTTTTTTTTTGATTCTTCAACGCCTCCCCAATTTTTTTTGTTGTCTATCAAAAATTTATATATATTTTTGTTACAAATTTTTTAAACAATATATTTGGAAGAAAAGAAAAACAGTCTTTTAAAATATTTGTTTTAAAAATAAAATTTCGAGACCGGAACCGTAGTCGTTTTTTATTGCTAAACTTTTGTTTTCAAAATATATTTTTTGCACAATTTTTTTGTGTACATTTGTTTTATTCACAAAAAAATCACTTTTTATTTATTTCTTTCCCCTTTAAATAGACAACAATCACGTAAAAAGATAGATAATCAATCGATTGATTTGTTGTTTTTTTAAACCCAACCATTTTTGGTTGACTTTTTTTAAATATTTTATCGCAGCAACGGAGCCCACATCTTTGGTGATGAACAATTCAGTGATGATCAAACATAATAATCTCTCTTCCTTTTTCCCCTCTCATTTTTTTTCTTTCATCATTTCTTCGTTTTTTTGATTTTTGACTATAGTTTTTTGTTTTGAAATATTCAAATAAGTATGTGTATTTTTTGTTTTACATTTTTGAACTTGATTTGACACTTTTTTCTTTCCTGTCTTTTCAAAAATTTATAGAACCAACATCAAAAAAGTGAATGAAAAATAAAAATTAGGGTGTTTTCAAAAATGTTCCATTTTGTTTTTTTTTTCAAAGAATAGGAAAAATAACACAGGTCAAATGAGGCGTGATTTTTTGACTTTTCTCTTTTTTCCGCTGCCTTTTTTTCAAATTTTTGAATATTTTTTTGAGCAATTTTTGGGGAGGCCTTGAGGCTACAACAACAGCAAAATAGCTAAAATTTATACAGAAGGCTTTTTTTAAGGATGGAATATTATTTGAACATAAAAAAAGTATATTAATATTTTTCTTAAAAAAGAAAAGATTGATTTGGTCCATGATTATTGACGCGTGACATTTCTTCTTTTTCGTTCACATCAAAATTTTAAAAGCTTTTTTTTATATTTTTTCTGATGAAAAGCATGTTTTAACAAATTTTTTTTCTGTGTTCGAAATTGTTAAAACATGGTCCAAATAAACAGATGGTTTTGCACGTGAAATCTTTCCCACTATTATTGTTTATCAACAAAAGATAGTTTTTTTTAATAAATTTTAAATAATAAATTGTAAAATTAATTTAAAGTAATTGAAATGTCTGAAAAATCAGTTTACAAATATCTATTGACAGTCATAGAAAACTCTAAAATTTAAGATTATGCAAATTTAGCATCAAACTTTTTAAAATTCTATTACTAAGCTGCTGATAAAAGTTTTTAAAATGATCAGGATCGTTAAAAGCATTCATATGCAAATTTTTGATTCAGGTTTTATCATCTCCTAAAGCTTTCGTGATCTGAACGTCCAACAAAAACCTCAACTTTGATCCCCTAAGGCAATTTACTTCGTCATCGAGTCCACCTCCGACATGTTCCGTTTTTAAATTTTCTCTTTTTTCTCAAATATGTATCATTTGTAAATAATCATTAATAATCGTTAAAAAACATTTTATTTCTTGATTCATCAGAAAAAAAACTTTTTATCGATCATTGATGGCGGCGATGAAACATTTATTTCTATAGAATTTTTGACCACTTTCCTTTTAAGTTTTCCCCCGTCTTTTGAATTCTGTTTTGACTGACGTTTTTTTCTCTTCAGTGACCGTTATTTTATTTTTGTCTTTTTTATTTGTTTTTTTAATCACCAAAAGAATTTTTATTTGTAAAACTAAAAAGTAAACGAATTTTTTTTTTCTTCTATTTTTACTTTGATTTACCGCTTTTTTTTAAATAAAACTGTAAATTCTGTGTACTTTTTTTAGTTCGATTTTTGTTTAAATGACGAATCCAAGTTTTATTTTTTGAGTTGAAAAAAAAACTTGCGTCAGAAATATTATTTATTTGTCGAATTCGTTATCTCCCATGATTATAAAAAAGTTGTTGATTGAATGATCACTGATATAGAAAAATTAGTGAATAAATTGATAGATATTTTTTAACACGTGTTTATGTATGATATATTTTTTGATAATCCCGGGAAATTTAATCTGTATTTCCGTTTTTGAGAGAGGTGTGAAAAAATTTTTAGAGAGATTTTGCAGGTATACAAATTGCTGATAGTGCAAAAAAGTTTTTTTATGATTTTTGTACACTTTTTTAAGGTGATAAAAATAGTGTCAAAGTTTATTTTTATTTTTTTGATAATTTTGCACCATTTAATTACCGTAAAAATAACAGGTGATTTTAGGCAAATTAATTGTTTAATTTATCTAAAAGTTCAAAAACTCAAAACTTTTTGAATTTTGATAAAATTTTTATCAAAGGTGATGAAATTTTACCATAAAATGTAGTACTGTAGAATTTATTAAATATTTAATAAATTCTACAGTACTACATTTTATTTGAATAAACATTTTCGAAATTAAAAAATCTAGTTTTTATTTACATAATTACAGTATTTCATGTCTCTGTATCTCGTTGCAGCTGTAGCTACGGTAATCAATACTATAGACAGATTAGTGGACATAATCTTTCAAAAACAATTTTCTTATCGTCATTGTATTCTATGCTTGTTAACAACAATACGATTTTTATTTTTGACATTTTTTAAGCTTATTACTTTTCCAAACTTTACACATTTTTTAAGACTTAATTTTTTTAAACATTTGATTTTTGACAAATTAAAAGTAGGGCTGCTGCCAAAAAACTAAAAAGCTTTTATTTTTCAAAAACGAGTAATTAGCAGTTTTGTTGCTTTTTTGATAATAAACACAAACACATTTTCTTCCTTTTCTTTTCACACTTTTTTCTCTCCTTTCTAATGTTTTTTTCTTCCGTCTTCGAAGCTTCATTGGTTTCAAAGAAAACCCCAATGTCTGCAATATTATATTTATTTTTTTTTGGCAAATTTTGCACCCTCATTTTATGTCTATTTCAATGAAAAGCAAAATTTTGGGGGTGCCTTTTTAAAAATAAAAAAAGAAATACACATGAAAATTTGGTTTGAAGAAGTCGTTCGCCATTGTTTTTCCTTGTTTTTCATTCATAAATTGCTTTTTCAAAGAAAAAAAGTGAAGCAACAGAAATAAAAAAAAGCATGTTTTTTTCGAACAACTAAAGTTTTTTGTGGGTTTTTCTTCTTAAAAACTTTTCTTTTTTGTTGAAACAAAAGAAATGCCGCGGATATGTTTTCTTTTTTATGACACCTCCCACGAGAGATGATTCTCTCTCCTTTCTTTTCAACTTTTTTGACCCTTCCAAACAAATAAAAACATGGAAACAAATATTTTTTCGTGAATGAAGTTTTTTGTTTGTTTTAAACGTGACTTTTTAACGGCTTCTGATGCCATTTTTGCAGGGTGCAGAAACAGCAGCTGAAAAGTGGTACAAGAAGAATTATTTTTTTCGCTGGGAAGTGGACAAACTTTATCAAGTTTAACAAATCTTTTCTTCCTTTTCCTTAAAAAAAAGAGGAAAGAAAATTGCCTTTTGAACAACTCTCTCCACCCTTTTGGGGATATTCTATCCAGAGCACAGAAAAAGAAAAGGATGGATGATGCCATTGGTGCTGGTGGCACAGCATCAACTCCAACTGGAATATCACATGTAGAATCTTTGAATAATTTAACTTCTGAACAACGCCGAAAGCAGTTCGCTTTTCATTCTTCTGGGAGATCGTATTCCGCTCCCCCAAGAAAGAAGTGGTATCGTCGAGGACCCCTTCGACGAATGGGATCCCAGCATTCAATGTTATATGATCGAATGGTTTCTCGAAGACTTGTTGGTGCCATTGCAGCATGGCATGATTTGCATTCCACTCTTCTACAGTTATCATGTGATAAAAAATCACAATGTGATTCATCTGAAATTTGTACCTTTGAAGGGACACCCGCTTCCTCAAGCTCCCCTTCCCCAAGTGATGAAGTCTTTAGTTCTGATGATTACGGTGACAGTGATGATGGTAATATTAATTAATTATTATCATTCTTGATTGATATTAATTTGCATAATTACAGATCTTGACGGAATATCTGATAATGATAGAGTTGATGATGAAGATGATGATGGCGGAGAATCTGATGACACAATTGATGAAATTGTTGAACTTGGAACTAAATCGAAACTGAACAAAAAATTATCATTGTCAAATCCAGAATTGACAAGTATTCAATTAAAAGAAATGTTTCCAGAATTAAGTGAACAATGGAGGTTAGTTTTGATCATTTTTGATATTTCCCATAACTATAAATTTGCATACCAAGATTTTGAAAGATAATTAAAATTACTTAAACGACTGCTACCGTAATTAATTGATTTTCTTAAAATCCAAGGCATGCGGTAAATATAAAACAGGGAAAAACATAGAAAAATGACTGTCAGTTCAAAAATCTAAACTTCTAAAAATTTACAAAATCTTTATTAATTGTGTGTTACCGTACCTTATTTTGTTTCTTTGTTTCAACAATTAATAATCAAAATTCATTCAAAATTTTCTTCAAATATGTTTTTTATCAAAGCCGGAAATGTTTCAAAAAACGTAAGTCCTTGTTTCATTTATTTCCCTTCTTCGAAGTAATTTTCAATTAATTTAATTTAATAAAAGTTTGTTTATGATTAAATGAATTGAAATGAAAATTAGATAATTGATATCTTCAAATTTGCTTTTACCCTTTTGAAGGATAAATTTTTATGTAAACAAATTTCATCCCCCAAAATTTTTTAATCTTCTTCGACTTAACATTTTGATTTCTTAATTCTTGGTTCTTTTTCCAACAAGTTATTATTATTATTTTTCTTGTTTATATTATTTCTTCTATTCCTGCCAATTTACTCTTTTTTCTTTCATTTTTTTGCTTGAATGATTATGGATTTTCGAAAAAAAACCTTTCATGACGTTTTTATTTTGAGAAATTCGAAATGTAAATTGGTAGGTATATTTTCATTGCATTTTAGTTTTTGGCATTTTGGAACATTTGTCCAAAAATTCTGTGCTACAAATTTTTAAAAAAAATTTTTTCGATTAAACGGAAATTGTTTTCGAAATTAATAATAATTTTTTTGCAATAAAAAAAAAGAATATAAAAAAGAGATAATATAAAATTCCGGAAGAAGATAAATGGCAAAAGCAAAAAAACAAGTAGTAGTTGTTAGTTGTAAGCCATCTTCCGTTTTTTCTTTCTTTCTTCTTTTTTTTGCCAATGGACAACTTCTTCTTTTCTTTTCTTCTTCTAATATCATCTCTCATATCTTCTTTTATTTTTTGCGCAGGATTAACGACTCAATAAAAAAAAGGTATTTTTCGAATATAAGCTTCCGTCGTCTTCATTTATATTTTTAATGCTTTTATATAAAAAAGAAACTAACTTCTTCTTCTTTCTTTCTTCTTCTTGTTCCTTCTGCCTTCAGGGGTGGTTGTGTTGCTTCCGTTGAAAGCAATAATAATATTAGACCTTTTTTCTTTCCTTTCGAATTCGAAAAAAAGCCAACAAAAAATATTTATGATAAATGTCGTTTAAAAAATAATAAATTATAACTTTTTCAATTACTGCTGTTGCTTTAACCGTTTTTCAAAAATTAAAATTTGTTTATTATGAAAATCATTTAATCATAAAAAAATTGATTGTAAAAGTTTTATGTAAAAATGAAAGATGTTCTTTTTTTGCTTTTTCTCGATCCCATGCGGTCTAGTTTTAGCTAACCGATATCTCTCGAGATATCTGATCTTTATTCGTTTTTTGTGTGCTCTTTTCTGCAGCCGGCCGGCTAGCCACAGGCAATAACAGCAGGAGCAAGAAAGCTGAAAATTGATCTTTGAAGAAAGGTTCTCTCTTTCGCTTTTTTATGACAAACTTTTTCATATCACTTTTTTTATTGTTTTGATGGTCGTTCGAAAAAAAAGAAGAAGTGTTCCATCATCAAAATTCAACTAGCCATTGGCCATCTATTCATTCTTTGCTTTGACACATTTGCTTTATTTGACACTCACTCACTTACTGATTATTGTTGTTTACCGACGGCATTAGAAAAAAATCTCTTTTTTTTAAATTTGCATTTTGTTTTTCGATGGGTTGTTTAAAAACCACTTTTTGAAAGGACCCCCCAACAAAAATATTAGCAAAATTAGCCTCAAAAACAACAACAGCTTGTTGCGCTTTTTTTTTGCTTTCTTCCGTCCCTTATTTTTTTTCATTGTTTAAAACAGCAAAAAAATTGGTAAAACAATGAAGCATACATTTATGTATTTTCTTGCTTCAAGGAGACAGAAGAGTGATGATGATGAAGAGGAGGACGTAGAAAAAAAAGAAGAAAAAACTACTTACTCTTTGTGGTTTTTTAATGTTTTTAAAAACTACTAAGAATATTTTTCAACACTTTTTTTTCTTGCTTGCCCTTTTTGTTAAATGTATTCGTGGTTGTTAAAATGCATGAACGTTATTTTTTAAAACAAAAAAAATTCAATTGCTGCTTTTTTTGTTATGAACCATTTTTGAAAAATAAAAATTGCAACTAAAAAAGTAGTTTAAAAGTTTGATGACGCGGATAATTGATTAAATAGATGTATATATTTATTTTTCTTATTTTCTAGAAGGGGGAACTTGACTTTATTATCTATCATCTTACTTTTTTTAAATTTATTCTTCTTTGTTTTACATAGTATTTTTCAAAGGAAAGGGATTAAAAATAGGCTTACATTCATTAATTTTGAAGTTTTTCGGTATCAAAAACATTATGCCAAGGTGCATATAATTTGAACAGTTTTGAACCACTTGCAAAATTTGAATAATCGTTTTGATAGATTAGGTCAGCTTTTTAATGTTTTGAAATGCTTAGAACATTATGCCAAAACGTGCGTATTTTAAGATTTAAAATGTTGGTTTCACTTTTTTGTTAAATGTTTTTTTCCTAGTTAAGTTTATTAAATCTCAATCTTTTTGATCTTGATCAAGTCCCAGTGATTTACTTTATAATGTTAAAATTATTGTTGCCATTTTCTTGCATTTTTTTATCTTTCTTTTGTTTAGCTCTCTTTTTTGGAAGCTTTGCTTTTGCCATTTTCCTTCTTCTTTCTTCTTCAATGAGCATTTGTTTCTCAAAGGCTTCATCGGTTCAAACATTGTTCAAAGCAAAAAAGGTTATTTCACCTTTTCCACCACTTTTTTTGCTTCTGTTGCTGCTGCAAAAAAACCAAATAATGCAAATTAAGACACGCCCTGTTGGATGCAGCGCAAAAGGCAAAAATAGGAGATGATAATTCAATGAAGCTTCGAAAAAAGGGGAGACTTTTTGATATTCAAAAAATGTTTTTTTCCGTTGTCGTCGTCGTTGTCCCAAGGATTTTAGATATATATTTTGTTGAATGAAAAAATTGAATGACAACCGGTATGTGTGTGTAAAATGTGTGTGTTATTTGAAGATATAAAAGTCATCTCCTCCAAAAAAAGGGCTTACATCTTTCTTCTTTTGAGGATTATCAATATGGTATTACGTGAAAACAGTGAAGTGAGCTTAGTCCTTTCTAGCTTTCTTTACCCCTTTAATAATAATAGCAATAATACTTCTTCTCTTCCTTGAAGAAGAAGAAGGAGAACAGAAGACACTATCTCCGTTCAGGAGACTTTTCCTTCTTTTCCCCTTCAAGAGGGGGGATATATCTTATCTTGTTTTGTGGTGTTGTTACTATACTACTACGTCTACACTTTTTTCTATTCTTAAAAGTTCCCTCCATTTTTCTTTCCTTTGCTCTTTCATTAAGTCTTTCGAAAAAAAGAATGTTAAAAATAAAAAGTATGAAGTATTTATTATTTATCTATCCACCTCTCTTCCCCATCTTTTCCTCATCTCTTCAAATTTGCGAATATATTTTTTTAACAAATATTTTGTTTTAAACTTCAAGAGTTATCCCTATCTCTACATTTTTTTGCTCTTCCACCCTTTTTCTTAAAATCAATTATCTTAACTTTTGACTATTTACTTCGAGGAAGGATTTTTGTATTTTTTACGTAAAAGTTTTTGGTTTAAGTTTGTTTTTCAGGAATGTTAAATTATAATTGTTATTATTTTTATTTCTGCTATTTATAGAAAAAGTAAATGTAAATTTATTGCTGTGCCTTTATCCCTTCCTTTATCCCGACTTTGTTTTTGATAAATCTCTGATTATTATTATTTGCTTACTTATTTACCTAAAAGAAGATAGAAAAAAAAGATGAATGGTGGTTCGAGATTTGTTGATTCTCTACGACATATTGTATTACAATTTCGTCAAAAGACTCTTATTGAACCAGATGATGAAACAACAACCTCCGCCGCAACAACCACGCCATCTCCAACGACATCATTCAGTGAAACTTCAACAACAACAATCACATCAAAGAATAATAATATTAATCGGCATCCCTCTTCATCTTCTGCAACAACAATTGATGGAGGTGGAAGTGGAGTAGCCGGATCATCATCAGGGATTTTATCGGATAAACCAACAACCTCAGCTCCAACAGCTCGTCGAAAATCAGGTTTACTGTTGTCACGTGTAATGAAAACGGGTAGTATTGATATTATAACATCAGTGATTTCGCCCTCCCTTGGAACGGGGCCACCGTCAGCGCCTCCGGCAATTGGTCCAGATTCACTTTCAAGAGATTCTTCACAAAAACGAAAAAAGTCATCTGGAAGTGCAAAGAAAGCATCAAAAGCAATGCGAAGAAGGATTTCAGCTGCGAGATTAGCCCTAAGGAAAATATCCCATTCAAATCGAGCTGGATCAGGCACAGGATTAGATGCCGGATTTGCCTATTCATCAGCAGATGAAAAATCTCCACCACCTTTGAAGAAGGGATCTGCTGATGAAGGAAGGAGTTGGTTCTTGAGAAGCCCAGGGGCAATTCTCCGAAAATCAACTCCACCAAGGAAGAAAAAACTTGGGCCAAGTTTAAGCTGGGATCCGGAGCATCGGTAAGCTTTGACCTTGATAACAATGATTATTGATAAGGTGATAATTTGATTACAGATCTCGAAGTCCTTCAACATCTTCACGCTCCAGAATTCATTCAGATGGTTCTGAAAATGGACGAAAAAGGGATTCAATTGTTGTTAATCCACATACAGATGATGAGCATGGCGGGGATCGACTTGAACTTGTTTCAACTTGTCTTCATTGTTCTCTTTCAGTTGAATACAAAAAGAATATTTTGAGGACGGAGATTGAAAGTGCTGTGAAACGTCTAGCTCGAAGGCTAGGAAATCGTCCATCAAATAGTTGGCCGAGGGTTGATGATTCAACTCCTTCACCTTCTTCAGTTGGGTCAAATAATTCAACGCTAAATAGGAATACCATGGGTACCCCGGATATTGTTGTATCTTCAATTAGCTCCGATGAAGATACAGAATCTGGATTCGGAAGGCAAACAAGCAGTGAACGAGGAAGCAGCTTTTGCAGCAGTGATACAAAGTAAGTGCACAAGCGAGAAGAGACTTTTTGCAAAAATTTAAAAAAGCATTCTTGAAATTTTGTGCTTTGTTTTTCAAGTTTTTGGATAAGTTCAATCTTCGATCAGCTTTAAAAATCACTGTCGCGCATTTTTTTCAACACCCGCAGCACGCCTACACTTGATCCACACCGGAAAAAACTTGTTGAACAAAATTGTTTTGATTTTTGACCTTTTTTCAAACTGCAAAAATGCGTTTCTAAAATTTGCAACACCTTTTTTGCCCTTTTTGTGCCAAAATTCCAGCGCTTCCAAAAAAAAGCAAAAAGTCATTTCTTTTTTATTATTAGAAAAATATTTGAGTTATTTTTGGAATTTGCAAGGATTTATTTAAAAGCAAAAAAGCAAGCACAAAAACATCAAAAAAAGGATTACATTTTTTGAATAAAGATATTTTGTTTCAGTTTTAGCACAACTTCTCCAAGTCCTCGAATTGTTCCAACCAGTAATGAAGTATTTTTTTCTTCTGAACCTTCTGCGCCTCAGTTGCTACTGTATGATGATGCAACATCATCAGAATTTTCATTGATGGAAAATACAACTGAAGATGAAATTTTAATTTCTGGTCCAAGAAGGCGTGGTGCAATTGGAATTTATGATGGTGTACCCGGGGTTGTGCTAGCCACAGTTGATCCCATTGAAATCCCAAATGAACATCGACCCCTTCAAGCAATGGATACTTTAAAGCCTCCAGGGTATCATCTGGCAACAGGTGATCCGGCAACAGATTCCTCAAATTCTCCACCTCGATCAAATAGTGTTGATTTATCAACCCTTCGACGGGATATCGAGTTATGGTCCATTTCATCTGGGGAAGTCAGTGAAAATGGATCTGATGATAATGATTTTGAACCTCCAACTCCAGCAGAATCTGTTCGAACTGTTCGTTCCAGATCCCATGATCCAACACAATCTCCAGATCATCCCCTAAGGAGAGGATCTCGAATTGAACATTTATCTGAAATATTCAGGTGTGCAAAAATATAATAATTTTTTTAAAGAAAATGTCCCCGAAAAACCCCCCTTCAAGGGAATCACGAACCCGCGTTAAATTTTTCATTCATTTTTTTGTTCGAAAAAACGACTTAAAAATTTGCGTCAAAATACTTTTTTTCTTTAAAATTTGTAGTTGATTTTTTTTCTTTAAAGAAGAAGATAGATTTGAACTGACAGTCAAAAAAGAAGGAGGGTGTAGCAGCAGCAGAAAAGTATTCTCATTATAAAGAAAAATCAATACTTAAAAAGAAGAATCAAACAACAAAGAAAAACGAAAGAAGAAAGACGAAAAAAAAGATAAAGCCCCAAAGAAAGAAAATAAAATAATCTCTTTTTTGAATATTATTTTCCATTTATAGAAAAGCCCTTGCAAAATCGCCTGTTGTTAAACGGGCTGCTGCCATGCAAGAACAGGAACAACGAAGAGTATCAAAGCATCGAACAAGCAGATATTGGCTGGAGGAACAGGTTTGTTTACTTTTTTCTTTTCTTTTATGTTTTGTGTTAGGTGTTTTTCTGACGTTTCATTTTTGTAGTCAAATGTCAGTTTTTGTTACAAAAGTTTAATGCCAATGTTAGATTTCTGTGATGATTGTGACTTTAATTTTAAAAAATGGGATTAAACTTCTGAATCACAGTATCCGCTTTTTCCGATTTTACTTTTGCTTCATTGAAAAAATTTTTTGTAAAACATTTGGCATTTCGTTTTCAACGCCAAATCATTTTTTGGACGATTTTTTCCTACTGTCTTTTTTACAAAAAAATGTTGAACACAAAAACCATCAGTTAATTTCCACCCTTATTTTTTCAGCTGAATCCATCAGAGCATATTTGGTTGCCATCAAGTGGGCCAGGATCTGCGTCATCTTCAACTGATACAGAATGTTATCTTGGTGAAAAAGATTGTGAAAGAATTGGTGAAAAGAGAAGATGTGCAGCTTGTCATATTGTTGCTCATACCGCGTGCTTTCCGCTATTAGCAAAAATGAATTTAACTTGGTAAGCTCATTCTTATACAGCTAGCTAGCTAACTTAATTCTTTCTTATTACAGCAAAACAACATTTCGAGATTCAACAGCAAAAAGAAATCCATCAAAAGATTCTTGGGATGCTTTGACGAAACATCATTGGGTGCATCGATGGAAGCTTGAAGGAAGATGTCAACAATGCTCAAAATCTTTTCAACAAAAAATGTTTCGAGATAAGGTTTGTCGTTATTGGCAGTGTTGTTTTTGTCCCAAATTTTTGCAACAATTTCGTCTAGCAATCACAACAACTCGTTGAACCGGAAAAAATTGTGACGAAAAGCAGATTCATTGATTGAATTATTATTATGTTTGAAATGTTTAACATGTTGTTATCTTTTAGGAAGTTATTGCAATTACATGTTCATGGTGCAAAGCGAGCTATCACAATAAGCGAAGTTGCTTTTCACTTCATCGATTTGAAGAAAAATGTGATCGTGGATTACTTCGTGATTTAATATTGCCTCCAAGTTGGTTGCTGCGATTACCAAATACTCGTAAACGACATGTACGGAATGCCATTTCAAGTACTGGAGAAAAGAAACATAAACCAACAAAGAGAAAAGTGAGTTTTTAATCGATAATTATCAGTTTACAGTAATCTTTATTACAGTATCGTCCATTTGTTGTTAAACCGATGGATGCAGCAGTAATTCGACCAACACAACCATTGCTAGTATTTGTCAATCCAAAGTCTGGTGGAAATAAAGGCTCGAAAGCTTTACATACTTTATGCTGGCTCTTAAATCCTCGACAAGTCTTTGATATTACTGCTTTAAAGGGGCCTAAATATGGTCTTGAAATGTTTCGAAAACTTGGAACACAACTACGGGTACTTGTATGTGGTGGTGATGGTACTGTTGGATGGGTGCTATCAACATTGGATCAACTCAATTGGCCATCATATCCTCCAATTGGATTATTGCCATTGGGCACTGGGAATGATCTTTCAAGATGTATGGGATGGGGTGGCGTCTTTTCGGATGAACCACTTGCTGAAATTTTGAATGCAATAATGCATGAAACTTCTGTCACGTATCTTGATCGATGGAGAATTGAAGTTGAACCAAATACTTCAACAGCAGCAGAAATGGGTAACAATGATGAATTGAATGATGCTGTGCAATCTTCCCTGCCTTTGACGGTGATGAATAATTATTTCAGTATTGGTGCTGATGCCCATGTTGCATTACAATTTCATCATTCAAGAAGTTTGTTGTTAAATATGATTAATTGTCAATTGATTTTTGTAATATTTAGGTGCAAATCCATCAATGTTGAATTCAAGATTTAAAAATCGTATTGCTTATGGTGGCCTTGGAACTATTGATTTATTTAAAAGAACGTGGAAGGATTTATCTGAATATATTTCTATTGAAGTAAGATTTTTTGTAAGAGTAGCAACTTTATTATAAGATAAATAGTCTATACGGTATCGAAAACAAATATAAATCAAAAAGTTGTTTCTTTTTTGGTTAAGGAAGTTCTATTTTCGTTTTTGCAAACCTTCTACGGTTTTGACTGAAAATTTATATCTATTTCGTTTTTGTAATATTAGGGTATTTCATAATTGCTTGATTTTTGAAAGGATTTCTATTTTGTAAAGTTGTTATTTAACCCTTCTTAGCCTACAGTAATTATCACATTTACTTTAACCATTCTTTTTAGGCTGATGGAGTTGATATTTCTGCAAAAATTCGTGAATTCAAATTTCATTGTGTTCTATTTCATAATATTACTTTCTATGCTGGTGGAACAATTCCATGGGGTTCGGATCATTCAGAAGAATATGGAAAGCCATCTTCGTGTGATGGAAAAATTGAAATTCTTGGTTTTACGACTGCAACTTTAGCTGCTTTGCAAATGGGTGGTCGAGGTGAAAGAATTGCACAGTGTTCAAGAATTAAAATTATCACGCAAAAAGCGATACCAATGCAAGTCGATGGTGAACCGTGTTTGCTTGCTCCATCTCACATTCATATTAATTTTCATTCAAAAGTTCCTATGTTGAAAAGAGATAAGAAACTGCTTTGCACTCCTGGAATGAATCGAAAAGCAATGTTAAAGCAAGAAAAATGTTCAGCTGCAGATATTCAAGTCAGCACATCTGTATTTATGCATGTTCCGGTTATTGTTGTTGGTCGACATGATTATGATACGTATCGGGATTCACTGGAACGACTGAAAGATACGGGTTTTGAAATTGGTACTATCTCAATTGAACCTGAAACTGAATTAGCACAAGCTCGACAATTGATTCAAAAATTATTAGCTGATCATCAAATGCTACCGTATGAACCTGGAAAAGATTGGAGATTTTTGGATTGTAAGTTTATAATTGTATGATTACTGTAATCACTGAGGCTACGGTTGTCTAATGGGGTAATAATCTAAAGTAATTTACTTGAACCATTTGGTTTTATACTTTTTTCGGCCAAAGTTCAAGATTACTATACATTAATGTAAATAACAATTGATTTAATTTATTCGATCCATTGATTTAATTTATTCGATCCATAAATGTTACTTTGTGACGCTACAGTAATGTCTTTATTAAATCATAAATCATTTTCAGATGTCTCAAATTCTGAAGAAGGAACATTTCGATTATCTCGTCATCAAGAACATAATCATGCAGTATCAGATATTTGTAATGTTGACGAATGTATTATTCTTCAAGATGACGCCTTCCCATCCATGACTGCCCGATCTGCTGCAATTGGACATGATCTTGTTTTTGCTCCTGCAAAGTTGGTTTTTTTTTCTTTTCATAACTATTTTCTGTCGTTTCGTAAAATTATTTTTTCAACAAAAAAACTTGTAACTTTGTTGTGACTTTTTTACTTTTAAAACTGCAGTATTAACTTTTTTGACCTTAATTTTTCCTTCTTTTGATTTATTGCTTGTATTAGGTCAATGTCAAATGAAGCCTCATCATCAAGTTCATCAGCTTCTTCCTGTGCTTGTGATCAACCATCAAAGATTGAAGAGATTGAAAATAATAATGATCTTCCACATAATGGTGCAGCAGCTTTAACTCCAACGGATATCGAAAAACTTTTTGCATTTGATTTATTGAATAATGAAAGAACAATTCCTTCGAGGCCTGAACAAGATGAAAATGGAAACAAGAAGAAAAAGAAAAAACGTGGTGTGAAATTTTTTTTTAAATTTTGGAAAAAGAAATCCTCCTCTTCTGGTCATAAAACATAGTGAAAGTAGTGGTTGTTGTGATGGTGTGAGATTACTGTAATTTTAGTTTTGAAACTAACAGTATTTCTTTCTTTACAACTTCCACTATCTTTTTTTGATTTATCACTAACTTTTTTTGATTCACTGATAAAGTAAATAAATGTTGTACAAATGTTTTTTTGTTAAACTATTGTTAAGTTTTGTTTAGTTGATTTTTCTTTGATCTCATAGATTTTATATAAATCCTAATGTTTTGTGTTTTCAATTTCTTTGAATTTTTAGGAAGCATTCGCACCAAAATCCACTCACTCAACGACGCATTAGTGAAACGTTGCGTATTGTGTTAAGCTCAGATTCACAAGAAACACATCTTTAAAATAAATGCTATAATTATTTTTAATTCAATAAATAAAAGAAATTATTAATGCCAATAATTGCCATTAAAGTTATCATTCTGTATCTTAGTTTTTGTTTCTTCTTTCGGTTTCTCTTTTTATTTACTTTGTCATTAAAACAAAACTGGTAATAATCCTTTCTTTTCTTAAATTTGTATTATATTTTTTGTCACAATTTTTTAAATTTTGTAGTGTTTAAAAACACATTTCAGTTGTCTCAAATTTTGAGTCATTTCTTTTTTACTTTTAACAGATTTTTTGAAGAAAAAATAATAAATATTTTATTAATTATTAATTGTTTCTATTCTGAAACAAAAAGGGATATTGATATAAAAAGAATCAATAATCCTTTCAAATATTATTCCCCTTTTTAAATACATAGAATGTAATACATAATCCAAAAATCAATAAATAATTTACTGTTAAAAAACTGGAAAATGATGTTTCTGTATTCGATAAAGTGCTTGAAGTTGTACTAGTTTGAGGTGGATTAATTGTTACTTTTTCATTATCAATGATTGTTTTCAAGCAAAACTTGAATTCTGCAGTGCTCCCTTGAAGAACAAGAACAACGAAATTCAACATGAGATGACTGAAATTGTATTGAATGAAGAGCCGAAGTTATCCTAAAATTAGCATAAAATACATTATTTTTATATCGATGACTTCTTATTTTTTTACTTTATTTTTGTGCCGTTGTTTAAAAAATAAAAATAATTTGATTCCGAAACATCTATATCTAATACAGTAAATTTAACAGTTGCATCTTGAATGAAAACATTCCAAGAGAAATCATGATTATAATCATTTCCACAACCATCAAAATATTGAATATCTAAATTTGGTGAAGTAATGATCGACTTGTATGGGACATTTGTAATATTTGATTGATATTGATATGATGCTTCATAATAACCCGTTAACATTAATGAACTTTTTATAGGTATTTCAAGGATGTAAATACTTTCATCAAAATACAAATCTTTCCAAAGCGATACCGATGATGGACTAAAAATCATTTAACTATTTTTTTGTGAATCAAAAATATCTTACTCAAACGTAACCATTTCCCTTTCTTCGACCCCTCCGAAAATCGTAAATGTGCCATTTAAGGGTGAACTGATCCGTAAATCTTGAAAATACAAATAAGATGTTGTTAAAATAAATATTCGACATGCTTTTCTTTCATTTGATATTGCCGTAGTCTTTCCATTATAATTAAAATAAGTGAAAACATTATTTTTAAAAATGCATCCTTCAGAACCTAGTGGATTGTTGTTTCCTGAAGTTTTGTAATTTTGAATGCATTCGGTAATGCCATAAGTACATCATAAATACAACAAATGCTTTTCTGTTAATTGAAACATACCCTTTGAAATTTGAAAAAAGAGATTATTATAATATGAACCAAATTTAATTATTGTTAAAGACTGCAAATTTGTTTTACATTTGAATACAGAATTTGCAACTTCAATAAAACTGTAAAAAGTTAGTGTAGTATACAAAGAGATGACAGAAAACCAACCAATCTTGAAAATTTAATCTGTTGGAAATGTTTGTATCTTTGTGAAATGTAAAATCATTAAGGGCATTCATATCAAATACAAAGAAATCAATAGTTAAATTTCTATTTTTCTAAAATTTAATTTTCTCAAATAGGAAACCATGTGCATATATTAATCGCATTTTTAAATTAAAAAACCTTTACCAGATTTTGAGATAATTCTATTGATATCATATATGGAACTTTATTGTCATATAAAAGGTAATCATGAAAATAATATGGTTTTGTTTCGTTTATAATTACGGTAGGCAAAGTTGTTGAAACTAAACTCTATCAAGAATATACTGTAAATTATTGTGTAACATACCATTTAATGCCCAAAAAATCATTCTTAATCCCCGTTTTTTCTCGGAGACATCAGTAATTGCCTCCAAAATATTTTGATTTGAAGATGGAATTCGAAGATAATGTCGTGTGAGATATGATACCATATTTAAGAAATTTGTTTGGTATATTTTTATGCCGTTTGAAAAAATTCTAAAAACATCAAAAGTTTCCGAATCATATACGTATCCAAAATTGTCATTAAATAACATCAAAACAATAAATTGACTCGTGCATGTTGGATCAAGTTTTATCTGAACCTTGTCACATTGTTACAACACACATGATTTGTGACATACTTACTGTAAAATTACATTTTAGATTTCCACAAAAGAAACCATATTTGTCACTATTCTTCATTAAATACTTATCAATGAAACCCTTGCATGGAACAGTTATTATTGAATTTGCACATGTACAATCTTAAATTAAGATTATTAATAAAATATTACAGTATTGTTTTTTAAAAATAAAATTTTTACATTTTGTTTCAAATTCAAATTCGAAGCCTCTTGATTGTATACTTCCATCTGTAATAAATTCCCACAAAACTTCTCTTTTTTCATTCTCGTCTTCTGCAGCAAATGTAATAGAATCATTTATTCGAAATACTGTAATTCCAAAATAAGAAAGTTTTAACATTTTTCTATTTGTTTTAAAGTTGCAGTTGTGTTAAAGAAGCAATTAAAAAGCTTCTTCTTTGAATGAATTTATTTATTTTTAACGAAAACTAAAAAATTTTTAAACTTACTATTACTTGGTAGGCTGTTATTGTAAGGATAATAATTTATCGCATCTACACTGTCTTCAACTTTTATTTGTCGAATGGTGGCAATAACTTCTGTTTTTGGTAAAATTGATAAAGTAAATGTGCATCTTGCATTATTTGGATATCCATTTTCATTCCAAAATGACCATTTAGTGTTCCATTAACACACTCAATTAATCCATCATTAAAGAAATTTTTGACTATTGTTATATAAGCTATGAATTCAGTTTCACTGTAAAATGAATAATGTTCGGCCTCACTATTAGCAGATAAAGATATTTTGAGATAATCATCCACAGAATAATGTGGATAATTTATCCTCGCATTGGATGGCCTAATAATAATCGTTCATCTTTTTTTAATTTGAAAAAGTTTCCCGTCAAGACAATACGAAATTTTAGATGACTTACGTAATAATTACGTCATGCTTATTTTCAACTTTAAAAACAGTTGTATTTAAAATATTTAAATCAGTAATAACAATTTTAAAACCATAATTTTTTGGAGCTTTAAATTGCCAAAGGCATGATTGTGTTCTTCGAATATTTAGATGTTTCGTTGAACGAATCAAAAGAATTTGTGATATATCAGTAAATTCAAAAGGATTTATTCGACTAATCGATTCCATGGGACAATCATTCCCCCAATCATCAAAATATGCAAATCCTTGAAATCCTCTATAATTTAATGGATATCCATAATTGTCAACATCATTCAAATCGAAAACATAGGTTGTAACATTTGTGACAAAATTATAAAAATTTGTACAAGAAAGCCCATAAACATCATTCGGACAGAATGAATTTGTAATTACTTGGTAAAAATTTTTGTCCTTGAAGAATTTAAATATTAATTAAATAAGTTAATGAATTTTCACCTGTTCTTCTGTAGATAATGAAAGTGTAAAATTTATATAACATTGTTCTATTTCATCATCTGTCATCACTTTTGGAAAATCTGGTGATTCAAAAAATACAACTGTATCGGATTCGATTTCTACCGTATGATTCACGGTACAAATATGCTTTGAGCTTTCTGTTGACACTGTATTAAACAATAATAAAAATAAATAAAATAGAAGCATTTTTATTAAAAAATATTTAATTTAAAAAATTGAACTAATAAACAATAAAATTGTTGCATTGAAAATGTTAGTGTTGAATAAAAACTTTCTGCACCTCAAAATCAACTTCAAAATTTACACGTTCACCGGGTTTACCAATGACATCTAAAATAATCTTTTCCATCATTCTTTTGTTGTCGCTAATTTTTAGAAAAAGTTAGCATTGATAAGCAAAACATTAAATTAAGAATGCTTTAAAATCCAAAGTTCTTTCCCAAAAATCGTCATTTAAAAAAATTGTCAATTGTCTCGGTTGTAAGAAGCTTAAAACATTTAATCGTTTGATTCAAACAAAAGACAAATAAACAATCCGGATAATTTTGACTTCAAGAAGCGATATATGTTAATTTGCTCTTATTACACGATCTACACATACATTTTGACTATGGCACTGGAGCTATAACAACATTGCAAAACAATTATTATTCGTTGTAGATTTCTACAAGAAACCATAGAAAAACCTCAATTATGGATCCATATATCTCGATATCACAGTGATGATACAAATTAGTTTTGGAAAGATTGTTGGGATGGAACAAAAAAGTGTTGCTTTTGTTTTTTTTTGTATCTTTTTTACAGTATACTTTTATCTTTTGGCTTTAAAAGTACTTGGCCAAGTGTCTTTAATATCGATAAAGATTTTCTCAAAGAAAAAAAAACAGATCAAAATTTTTCAATCCTCAAAGTTTTTTATTGCACAAGATATAAAAAAAGTCGAGGGCTTTTTAAAATTTCAAGGACGTTTCAATAAAAAAAATATGCAAAACAGGCATCTCCGATTGGTGATGAAAAATAAAAGATCCAACAAAAATATTTAGAAAAAGAAAGAATTTTTGCGCGCGCATTTATTTTTTTGAAGAAAAACCTCAATTTTTTTTCGTTTTCTTTTTTTTGCTTTTCTTCGTCGTTGTTTTTGTTTCTCACCCTTTAATTTTTGCTTTTTGTTTCTCATATTTTCACGCTCACTTTTTGCAGCTTCAAAACAATGGATTCTGAAAATGAATTTATGGATTCTCCTGGGAATGTTCTTGCCTCAACAACATATGAAGATTCTCCGCTTTCAACAACAAATTCAGCAGCAAATGCAACAACAACAACTCCATTGCAAAATTTAAATTCATTACCATTTAATCGTCGAGAAATGGATCAGTGGAATGCAGAATTTTGTGCTGCTGTTGAATATAATCCAAAGTTAATTACTTTATTTGAACAACCTCCACCAATGGATTTAAAAGATTCAAGTGATGTTGAATCTATTCGTCGAATGAAAGAATATTTTATTGCTCGAAATTCTCGGAAGCGGCAATTGGTTGAAAGTGTTGATCAAAACAGTAAGTTTAAAAGATGATATGTATAGCTTATAACCGAAAGTTGAAAATGTCGCTGTAGTTTTGTTTTATAAGCTCTCCTGTTACTATAATTTTGGTATTGTAAGACTGTGAAATTCTTTAACATCCGTGTTTTGCTTATGGTTATGACTTATCTCTTTCTCTTATAGCTAAATCATCTGGTGATCATATTAAGAAGCAGATATGCCATATTGATCTTTCTTTTGCACAATCCCAAGAACTCAAAAATGAAATTGAACAACTTCGTGAAGAATTTGCTGATTTAACTGCTAAAACTCAAATGTTGCAAAGGGAAAATGGTGCCTTAAAAACTCGCCTATCAAAATATGAAGCTACAGATGTCATTGATCAACAACGTCATCAAGCTGCTCGAAGCCGTGCAAAGAAGAAGGATGAAGCACTTGAAAAGCAACGACAAGTTCTTCAGCAAGTTGAAAATTTCTTAGATGAACGTCCTGGAGCTGTTGCAACTTTGCGAAGAAAATTTGAATTTAAAGATAATGTAACAAATTCTGCACCAACTGCAACAACAACAAAGAAAACTTTAGCAGCTGCACCAGCTACAACTCGTCCACCAAGAGTATGTTTCTTATTGTTATTCATACATTAATCTGTAGTTTTTTAGTATCCTCCATCTGTAACTACCATTTCAACATCTTCATCAAGCTCAAATGGCTCTAATACTGTAATTTATTCACATGCTCGAACCCAAGGCGGTGGTGGTGCACATCGTCGATCTCAAAGTGTTGCGGTACCAATTCGTAAAAGAAATTAAATGAAGAGATACTGTATAAAGAAAGATATTCCTTTTGTGATTGTTTTTTTTGCTAAATGTTTTTATGTGCCACTTTCTTTACTTACTTTGTTTTTGATCTAAAGAAATATATAGATTTTTATTGATAAGTTTGTTTTTAATTTTATGATTTTACGATGAATCCGTTGAAAAATAAATTTAAAATTTTACTAAAATTCTTTGTAAATCTCTTGACACGAATATTTAATGTTGTCGTGGCTCAAAAATAATTCTTGAGCGCGAAAAAAAGTGTGACGTATTTTTCGTCGATTTTTACATCTATCTTATTTACATTTAAATTTTTAAACATTTATTAATCAAAGATGGTTCTCGATTTGGTAAGATTCTTTATATTGATAATGCAACGATTCAAATGATATCTTTTAGGATATGTCTTCACTTTACAGTATCAAAGGTATTGTGATTACCGATCAAGATGGCGGAAGAATGCTTGCTAAGGTTTCTAAATGTTGTTTTGCTTACTAAGTTTTTACACTAATCTTTTAGTATTTTGACAAAGAAACTTTCCCAACTGAAAAGGAACAACTTGCTTTTGAAAAAAGCTTATTTTCAAAGACACATAAAGCTAATTGTAAGTTGTATTTTTTAATCAATTTTAATTTTTACACTCCACTTTTTTCAGCTGAAATTATTCTTCTTGATGGTCTCATTTGTGTGTACCGTTCGAATGTTGATCTCTTCTTTTATGTTATTGGAAGTCAATCTGAGAATGAACTTATTCTTGTAAGCGTCCTTAATTGCCTCTATGAATCTGTTTCAACTGTGCTTCGCAAAAATGTTGAAAAGAAAGCACTCTTGGATAACTTGGATATTGTTTTACTTATTATGGATGAACTTGTTGATGAAGGGTAATGTTCTTTTAGCTTCTTTTCTGGTGTTAACAGTTTTCTTGCAGAGTTATTCTCGATACTGATTCAACATCAGTTGTTAATCGTTGCGCATTACGAGGTGAAGAAATTAATATCAATGATCAAACTCTCTCTAATGTAAGTATATGTTCTATTAATGATAAGAATATTATTCATTTCTTTTTCAGCTTGCTTCAAAAGTCCGAGAACAAATTCAATGGTCCTTGTTGAAATAAATGAATCTTTGAAACAAATTTGTTATTGCTTAAGTATACTTTTGTAATTTATTGTCTCCATATTTTTATATGTATCATTATAACTAAATATATATAAATTGGTTCTTAAATAAAATTGTTATGGGATTTTCGTTTTGTTTATTCTTATTTAAATTGTAATATTACAGTTATCATATCTCAAAACATTGTTTTAAATTTATTATTACTGTAGTTAGGTTATAGGTGAACCGAAAAGAAGATGCCAAAAATTGTTAAGACACAAAGTATTGGCGCAAAGCTTCGAAATGAACCTGCAACAACCTCTTCACAAAAATCTCCATCTCGTCGGCAGTACTCATGTAGTCCAACAAGAAATCAAAATTCTCCGAATCGACACAAACATACACAATTTCGAGAAATAACTCCAATGGAATTTGAAGATGAAAGTAGTCCACCAAAAATTCAAAAACTTGATGAAAGTTTAGCAGGAAGCAGTACCAGTAGAACTCCTCCTCGAGTTTGTTGTTGCTTGTAATATATTTTTTCTATTAAAAATATTTATAGGGTAAAAAAAATTTATTTCCACCTGAGCGTATTGTTGAACAAGCGAGTGATACAGTAATGAGAGATGTTGAATCTAGGCCCGATGCAGAAACTGAAGATTTGGCAGCACAAGTTAATCGAATGATTGTAACACAGTTTGGTGGACGACGAAAGCGTAAAGTAACAAAGTACGTTTTGTTTTTGATCAAGCGTATTTTAAATATTTGCTTGTAGGAAGACGGATGAAAATGAATCAGACGAAGAGGAAAATGCTGAGAATGATGAGCTTCCACTTGCTGCATTTCCAAAGCGTCATCATGGTGATTTTGATCTCAAATGTTTCAATGAAGTTATGGATGTAAGTTTTTTACGGATTTTTTTAAACTTTAAATTACTGTTCCATTTCAGGTTATTGATGAAGAAAATAATGATAATTTAAAGCGTGATTATTTTGCTGAATGGCGAAGTCTCTTTCTTCATGGTGATTTTAATATTTTGGTATAAATTTCTTAATTATACTGTAACTTCATATAGACATATTGTTTTTTAGTTGACTGGAATAGGGTCAAAGATTAAACTTATCAATGCATTTATTGAATTAATGTCAGAAGAAGTTGAAACATTTGTTATTAATGGCTTTAGTCCATCGATTACGGTACGAGCAATTCTACAATCCCTTGAACGAAATCTTGGAATTAAAGCATCTCTTCGAAATTTATCTCTTATTGATTATGCAAAGAAGCTTGGATCTGAAATTGCAAAGCGAAATAGTGATGTGGTATTAGCAATTCATAGCATTGATGGCCCGAATTTGCGTGATCAAGCTCAACAATCAATTTTGGCACATTTTATTGATGCTTCAAAAGGTCGAGTACATTTAATTGCATCTGTTGATCATGTAAATTCATCGTTAATGTGGAATACGGAAACGAGTGATATATTGGCATGGATTAATTATCCCATCAATATGATGACCTCTTACAAACGTGAGATCTTAGAAAGTCAACCTGCAATGTTGAATAAACAATCGGCTGCTGAAATGCATTCTGAAACATCTTTGGAAGTTTTATGGAATTCTCTTCAATCTTCATCTCAACAACTTATTGTTCTACTTGTTAAACTTTGTGTTACATCCTCAAATAAAAGTGTACAAATTAATACACTTGTTGATACTGCAAGAAATAAACTTTTGGTTACAAATCGAAAACAACTTGAACAATATCTCACCGAATATTTGGATCACAATCTTATTTCAATGAACAATCAAGATATTATTAAACTTATTGCTGATGAAAATTTACTTCTACGATTCTTTGAAAATAAAGATATTGATCTTGAATAAGAATTAAGTACCGTAAGGTTTTTATAATATGTAAATACGCTTTTGTAAAACTGGTTTTGGCACTTATAGCATTTTGTTGCCCTTTTCCCTCTGATACTCTGATTCTTTTTTTTATCATTGCTTTGTTTTTGTACGGTACTTTTATAAATAAAACTGCTTTTTTGATGAATTTTTTTTTGAATTTGACATTTAAAAATGAAAAAATCTGCCCTTTTTGTTTCCAAAAAGGATTGGTTGTTCTTTTAATCTTTGAACATTTTTAAACAAAAAATTGAATGTCCAAAAAAGGATATTTTCTTATTCCATTTCTCGATGGAAGAAGATGGATGGATAAAAATTAAAACACAAAAAATAATGTGAAAAAGCAATTATAAAAATTTTAAAATTGTAAGATTTATTTGTTTTCATGATGAAATTTTGTTTACACTTTTTTTGCTTTGAAAATGGCATACAGAATCTTTTGATGGAGAAATGGTCGACTGAAACAGAAGTTGAAATTAAGAAATAAACTCTAGAAACAACTTGTTGTTGTTCTTTTTCTAAAAGTAAGTTGCTGCTGTTTCTTGATTACTTTCTTGAATGCATTTTTCTTTCTTTGGTTCTGTTTAGGGTTGTACATTCCCCGGGGAATCGAAAAAATGAGGGGATTCCCCGGAGATTCCCCGGGGAATTCCCCAGCATTCCCCGGAAGTGCCATTTTGTAGTTTTAAAATTACAGTACCCAAAAAATGTTAAAACTTGAATTTTTAACATAAATTAAAACATTTATATATTTTTAAATGGTTTTTTAAGCAAAGATGACCTTCTTTTTACTTAAATATTTAATTTTTAACAATATTTTTTTTCTATAAGGAGAAAAAAAACGGGGAATTGAAAGCATTCCCCGCAAAAATCGGGGAATTCCCCGGAGATTCCCCTGGGGAATTCCCCGGGGAAGGGGAATTGACAACCATAGTCAGTGTTGTTGCGCCTCCGCCTCCGGAGCCGAGGAGGCGCCTCCCAAGCCGCCTCCGCCTCCGGAGTCGGAGGCGGAGGCGGAGGCGCGTTTTGCAAAAGATCAAAGGTGAGAATGCCGCTTTGCGCCTCCGGAGTCGATTTTTCGCCTCCGACTCCGGAGGCGGAGTCGGAGGCGGAGGCGACTAAAATAAAAAAGCACAACACTGACCCTAGTTCTGTTAAAAATGAAATACGAAAAAGGGGTCAGTTTTTGGCAAGGAAGTTAAACTATTAAAACTGAAGACATGTTTTTTTTTCGGAATAAATCTTTTAATTTTTCATGGAGAAAGTTTGTAGGTTTTTGAAACAATTTTGCATTTGTTTTGACTGCTTAAAAATGCTACAGTAATTCCTACAATACTCTAATTTTATCAAATTTATAAATAATTTGTAAATAATGATTTTACACAAGCAAAATTGGGCCCATTTTTTATTATTTACAGTAAATTAGCAATTATACAAATACAAAAATAACGCTATTCCGTCGAATTAAAGAAAATGTGATTTCAAAACATAAATAAAATTCAAAAATAATTGAATCTCTTAAAAACTTAATACAAAAAGGGATGATTACATTTTGTTTAATTAATGAGCATTTGCTTGAATGCGTGCTCCCATTTCTTGGGTTTTTGCTCCAGCCCGATCTGCGCAATCCCGAGCATAATCTTTTGCTTCTTCTTTTTTCATGCCAGCTTTTTCAGCAACATGATTGGCTTTGTCTTTGGCTTCAGAAGCTAATTCCTTGGTTTTTTCTGCGGCATTATGGGCCATATCTTGAACTTTGTCTCGGGCATCGGCGGCCATTTCTTTGGTTCGCTCGGCGGCATGATCAATTTTATCTTTTGCTGCTTCAGTGTATGATCGGTCAGCCATTTTTTTTATTAGGTCACTTGATTAGAGTAAGTTTTACGATTCTGAAAAACAACAACAAAGATTAAAATATAGCTTCAAGATAGTCGAGTCTAAAAATACAATTTCGAGTTTAAAAACAAATTTTTGAAACTAACTGGTATTTTTTTGCCGAAAGTTTTCCTCTTTTATACTCGAGTTTTTCCTTTTATTCCAATGGTAAGATGAAACTTGTTTTCGGCACAAAAACAACAACAATAAAAAAAGAGGGTGGAGCCATGCTTGCTGCCATTCTTGGCATTTTGGGCATTTCTTTCTTTTTATTTATTTCATGTCCACAAATGGATCAGATCTTTGATTTCTTATGCAAAAAAGCGTAAACAACTAAATAACAAAATGTAGCTAAAAATGGATAACTTTCTTGTATAATTTGTAGTATTTTATTTTGGAGTTTGCGAGTAATTAAACAATAGATCATTTTATATTGCTAAATTTTGTAAATTAGTTAAAGCAGTTTTTAAACTTTTTATATAAGGGAATGTTTTATAGGTTTTTTTAATTACACTTTTTTGTGAGACTTGAAAAAACAGTGAAAAAAACATTGGTTAACCAACAATTCCGTTAATTGTTTCTAAAATGTGGACAAAGTTTTTCAATGTTTCGAAATCCAAATATATTTTTTTTCGAATTAAAAACTTATCAAATTTTAATGCGTTTTAAAAAAATTAAAAATGCAATTACAGTTTTATAAAGCCTTGAAGTTTCAAATTTAGTCATGTTTGATGCAACATTTTTCATTTTCTTTGATTATTTTTATCATCAATAATTTTAGTAAAATCTTCTTTTTTGAAAATAATATTTTACGCAAAATAGTTTGTTTCTGTTGCAATTTATTCCAAAAATTGCATCAGCTGATAAGCTATCAATTATGATTTTTAGCTTCATATTTGAATAAGTAAAAACAGTGAAAAAAACATTGAATGCAGTTTATTCTTTGTTTGACTAATTTTGTTGTTACTTTTATTTTGTAGCATTTTTTGTTGTTGAGGTGGTCTTTTTTTCAAAGCTTATGTAAGTTTTCCACAAACAATGAAATGTTTACAAAAGATATTTTTTCACTAATTTTTTCTTCCAACATTAAGAGAATTACAGAAAAAAAGAGGAAAGAAAATAAACAATTTCAAGTGATTCGTTAAATCAATACAGGAAGCTCTAAAACACAAATATTCTTGCGTCGTTTTTGAAAATGTTTTTTGACCCATTTTTAATATTAAAAAAATAATTGATAGACTGAAACAATAAAATAATTGGTGTTTGATTATTTAATTGTTTTTTTAAAATAACAATTTTTGAAAAATCACAAATATCAATTAATCAATGCTATCTTTAAATTATGATTTAATATTTTTTGTATCAACACACATTCGGATCTGTATCGCTTACTGTTTATCTTATATCATTACTGCTGAAAATCAAGTAAAAAAAGGCTTTTTTGAAACCGATCTTTGAACAACACAAAAAATAGTTTTTTAAAACGCGTAAACAAAAAAGATGCAATAAAAAAAGACTTTCTATCTTCTTTTTCTACTTCCAAATAAGGGATTAAAGATGAACTTTTTCAAAGAAATAGAAAGAATTGAAGACTTCAAGTCAAGCTTCTCCTGAAATTTTGCCCCGCTGGGGAAATAAACAAAAAGAGAAATGTGAAAGCTTTCGGCATTTTTTTGCCGCCATTTTTTCCCTTCTTTTTTCACGGTCTTGGATTTCTTTCCCAACCCTTGTTTCAAAAAAATTTTTGTTGTTGTTTTTCTTTGTCGAAAAAGAAGAACCTGCCCCAACTGGCTTGTTGCTGCTATTTTTTGTTGTTGTTGTTTTTGTTTTTGTTGCGGTGTGTTTAGGGCTGAGAGAGAAACAGAGTTTCAGTGTGCAAAGAGAACTTCCATAAAATAGTAATAATGTGAAAAAAACAACATTCAATGTTTGGGGCGGTCTCAAAATACGCTCCAAAACTTTTTATATTTTTTCTTCTTTATTGGCGCGTAAACAAAACTCCCCGTTTTCGATGCCGGTGGACTTCTATCTCATTTTTGGAATGAGAAAAAATCATATATAATAAATGCTTTAAAAATGTTGAAAATTATATTTTCGTGTATTAATTTCTTTGCAGTTTGATTGCACTTTAATATTTTTTCATATATTATTTATTTTTAGAATCAATCTATTTATCAATTTATTGAAAATGTCTTCTGAAAAAACTTACACTGAATCTGCTCAAGATGCCTTGGCAAATGCTCGAGATACCATTGCTGAAACCGCAGAAGCTGCACGGCAAAAGGCTGCTGAATTAGCAAGTAAGTACTTATCATTTTTTTGCTGTTTTTGGGATTAAAGATTGTTGAGATTCATAATAAAATGAATGGAATGAGAAGTTTTTACCTTTGGGGCTCACTATGGAAATAACGAATCCAAGCAGCGTCATTGTATATTCGTGTTGAAACATTTTGATGCATTTTTTCTCTTCCACAAAAAATTTCTGTTTTATCCGATTTTTGCAGATCTCAGCAATTACTAGACCAATTTTTATGATTTAAAAAGCATTGTTCTTATTTTAAATAATTAAGAATAGCCAATATCATAAACAAGCTTGAAAAAAATGCAGCAAAAAATTCATAAAAATGTTTCGACACGAAAATACCTTCTTCATATATGATGCTGTTTGGATTCGAAAAGGAAGAAAAAATTCCATAGTGGGCTATAACAAAATTTGTCCTTTCTTTGACAATCAAGGAGTTCCAAAATATCTGTCATTTGGTAACTTCAGATTCTGACTATCCCATAAACATTTTTTTCTTTCATTTTTTTGGAGATAAACTTAATCCCTTTCTTTCCTTTTCAGATGCCGCAGGTGAAAAGCTCGGATTTGCAAAGGAAGAAGCCAAAGACAAAGTTGATCAAATTGGACAACAAACAAAAGAATTGGGAGATCGCGTAAAAGACAAAGCTCATCATTAATCTTCTCTCATCCATTCCATCAACGGATCCATCGACCAAAATATTATCAACTTGTTTGTTTTCTTTGATTATTATTTTTTTGTTGTAAATTTTTTTACTTCCTAATATTCGAATATCAATATTTGTAAATAAAAAATATCTTCAAAATTTTGTGTTTGACAGATTTTTTAAAAATAAAAAGTTGAAAATCACAAAATTAATATTTTTTTTGATTGATAGTTTTTCTTCTTCTTGATTTTTTCCAATAATTAATTAAAGGCTCAAAAGTTGCGACTATTTTTTATTTTGTTGGAACAGATGTTGTCTTCGATGATGATGATCGTTTGACTTTCATTTTGCTTGCCTAATTTTTTGTTTATATTTTTATTGATTGAAACAAATAATCAAAGGAAAACAAAATATATACTTTTTTGAAGGTCAACAAAGTAACTTACAACGTTGCAAAGGATGCAGGCTATAACAACATTTATTTTATCGTTGAATTATTCCAATTTGAGTATCAATGATTCCACCTCATTTTTCTACCATAATTCTAATAAAAATCGAAAGGTTAGTTTTTAAATAAGTTTTTTTTAAACTTACAGTAATTTTTTTGTAATTGTGTTTGAAATTAATTACTTTAATATTATTTTCTTTATTTAACTTACTTTTAAAAAATTATAATCGAAAATAACAGTAATGCTTTGACTTTGATTTTGTCTTGAGTTTCGAAAAATCGAAATTTCGATTTTGGGCAGATTACTTTTTATGACCTTTGTTAAAAGCTGCCGTATTTTTATGTAATGGGAAAGTTTCAAAAAAAGTAAGACAATTAAAGGTATTGTCCAAGCTAGAACAAAACTTTTTTATTCTTTTAGATGACGTATCTTAACACGAAAGCAATATTCTCAGGAAAAACAATGGACATGCGAGTGAAACATGTGTTTTTTTGTGCTCTCTCTTTTCTTTTTCTTTGTTGCTGCCTGAGCATATTGCTTTCGTGTTAAGGTACGTCATCTAAAAGAATAAAAAAGTTTTGTTCTAGCTTGGACAATACCTTTAAAGACATTTTTTATTGCTTCTTTTATTATCCTATTTCTTCAAAGAAAAAGTTTTGTCAAATGAGTCATACAGTTTTTGAATATGTTTTTTCTCTCACAGATTGATTCTAATGGGAAGAACAGTCGTCGAAGTCGATGAAAAATAAAAATTCAAAGATTTTTTTGGCACACCTTTAATAATAAAAATTTAACGAAAAACTATAAAATGAATTAAAAAAGAGTAGCAAAAAAAGGAGGCTTAAAAATAATTTTTGTTTTAAATATGCAAACTTTTATTTGACGAGAAACAAATCCTTTTTTTTTGTAAACTATTCTATTTTCAAAAAAAACTTGGACATAAATAGAATCAATTTTTTCTGCTTCCACCAACGTTCTCATTCATTTTATTTGACATTCATCGTCATTCAAATAATATTAGCAAGATAAGGAAATCAATACTTAAAGAGAGCGAAAAAGGTGCACCTCCAAAATCAAACATTTTATTTAAAAAATTTTTTGGATCAAAAATGTTTTTACTTTTGTTTATTTTTCTCCATCACTCTTTCCCTCTTTCTTCCTTCCTCCCTCACTCATCCTCTTTTTTATATAAAATTATATATTTTTTGTACATGAGTCAGAAGAAGAAGAGATGATGATTTCTTCGTTCACCTTTTTGCGTGACTTTGAATGGACTATTGTTTTCCTTCCTTCTTCATTTCAAAGCTGCTGGGCTGCTACACCTTCTTCGCCTTCAACATCAACATCAGCAACATCATCGCCAAACTAAAGAGGCAACATCGAAGAAGAAGAAGAAGAAAAAAGAATGCTATTCAAGTTCTTTTGATTTTCTTTCCATCATTGAAAAACTCAAAAGGACCGAAAAAAATAAATTTGATTCCGTTTTTGCGTTTTATTTTTTTTTCAAAAAATCTCAGATCAAAATTATGATTGATTTTGATTTTGAAAAATTTGATCCACGCGAACTTAATTTTCAATGAGTAAAAAAAGTTTTATTAAAAATAAACAAAAAAACAGGAAATTTATGATTTTTTTTGATTTTTTAAATGTCCATGACTTTTTTTTCAATTCCAGCTGGCAGCAATTTTTTTGATGAAAATAGATATTTTTATAACACTGCCTGTTAGCGTTGAAAATTGTATTTATTAAATATTTATTGCTTTTAATGCTTCCTCCAACAAGCTGCAAAAATAAAATAACAGGCGTTACCAAGGAATGAAAGAGGTCCTTTTTTTTCAATTTCCTTTTTTTTGCTTCAAACATTTTGTTTTACAACTTTTTTTTCTTCGTAGATGTTTTTTGTCTTTTAAAAAATTATAAAGTTGGAAATATTGTTTTATTTTACTCTTATTTCGGATATTTATAATTTCGAATCAATTGATTAAAAAATGGTAATTTAGCTTTCTTTTTACAGTAATTAATCAAACTCCGTTTAAATCATTTTAAAAAAGACGTGTTTTTGTGTTTGAATTACAAAATATGTTTTCGGCATTTCTAAGAAGTGATTTATTAATTTCAATTTTTGTGATTTATTGAGAAATTTGACTATTATTTTTGGCAATTCGATTTTAAAATTATCTTTTAATTTGCTCTTATCAATGATTATTTCAATGACGAATCAATCAATATTTTAAAGAAATAAGAGTCTCACGGTGTGCTGAAACGTCCTGTGAGCATTTTTTATCGCCTGCTATTTTTCATATTAAATTTTTAAACCTAGATTCTGAGACAATGAAGCAGTTTAAACGAATTCTGTAAAAACACAAAAAAAGGTTAGGGTAATATTATTCAATTTCCGTTGAAAAAATAAAAAAAGGAGATTCAGAATCCACAGGATTCAGAATTCAATACAAAACTCATACAAAATGCATTAAATTTTTTGTGCATGCGCAACAGTTTCATTTTGCCAAAAAAAGAATTTTACTGCATTTTTATAAAGGAAAAAAGATAGATTCTGAATCCTGTGGATTCTGGATCTCCTTTTTTTATTTTTTCAACGGAAATTGAATAATATTACCCTAACCTTTTTTTGTGTTTTTACAGAATTCGTTTAAACTGCTTCATTGTCTCAGAATCTAGGTTTAAAAATTTAATATGAAAAATAGCAGGCGATAAAAAATGCTCACAGGACGTTTCAGCACACCGTGAGTCTAGCTTTTCATTATTTCTTTCATTTCTATTTTTAACACCTTTTAAAAAAGTTGTGTAAAAACACAAATTTTTTAAAAACCTTTTTCCCAATTTTGAAAACTTTAAAAAAATTTCAGTAGTCCGTTAAATTCAATTTTTATTATTTATTTATTAGCACTAGTTTAAAAAAAAACTATTACCCTTAATACATTCTGTGTCATTTTTATAGGGTGGCGGAAGAATGGAGGAACGAGAATACCTTACCACATCCGAAGCACAATGGGAAGTATTTCGGGTTGAATTAATTGGTGTTATAATGGTTCTACTTCGAAATCTTTGTTTATCAGTATTTTTTCAACAACATTACGATAAAAAACCGTATGTTTATTTATGCAAGAATACTGTTTTTTAAATAGTAATTTTAAATTTTAGGATAGGATTTTTATTGGAATTTGTAACACTTGTGTTTCCAATGTTATTTTGTTTAACAATTTTTTCTGAACAGTTAAATAATTTAATTTTTGGAATTTTATTAATATGTACAATTTTGGCACTGATTCAAGTATGGCTTGATCGACCTCTTTATTATATTTTGAGAAACACAGATTTTTTATCGTATTTTAGGTAAGTTTTTCCTTAGAAAAAGTAGAAGTGAATTTGAAAAATAATACGGTATAAAAATTGCTGTAACATTTTTTAAATAGTCACAAATTTGTGACAATTTGTTTATGAACTGATTCCAAATTTATATTATTATGGTTACGGTATATTTAAAAATAAAACTTGTATACTGTAATGATTACTGTATGTGACACTAAAGATTATCCAAAATTGCAGAAATTCAATGTTTATCGGAACTGCCGTTGCAATATTAGCTTTTGATTTTGATGTCTTTCCAAGTAGATTTGGTAAAACTGTAAATTATGGAGTTTCTGTAATGGATATTGGAACAGCAATGTTCGTCATGTCAATGGCTTTAACAGAATACATTGTCACACAACGACCACAAAAATCAACAAAATCTAATCGAAGGTTTACCTTTTATTTATTACTATTATTAAAATAGAAAAAAATTACAGTAAACAAACTCCAATGTATTTGTCAACATTTGTAATATTACTTGGAATCGGATTTTTAAGAGAATTATTTGCACATATTTTTCATTACAATCATTCCACAATTGAATACGGGGAACATTGGAATTTCTTTATTACTCTTGGATTTTTAAAGGTTTGTTTTTAGCCCATATTTATGCAAATTTTATTAATACGGTTACAGTTGTTTACAACAATTTTTCCATACCCCTACAGTATCCCAGTTGGGATTATCATTGGAATCAGTTATCAAACAGCTTTAAATTTTGGATTAGAACCATGGATTATGCGAGATGATCGAGATAGTTGGAATATTTTTGATGCAAATCGAGAAGGAATTTGTTCATTGTTTGGTTATATATTTGAATATAGTTTAACCCTGATTATTATTAAATTTATTGCTATCGTTGATGGGTAAGTTTTTAGAATACAGTAATTTTTGCAAATTTTTATGTTCAAATATCAAAGACATTGACAATTTGGCAGGAAATTCAAATTTTAACAACATAAAAATTAACATATTCATTTTTAGAATCTTTAATCCCAGTTACAAAAGTGTTACCCTTTGTATGATTGCCGGAGCATTTGTATATTTTGGTCAACTATTGATTATGGAAGTTTTTGGAGAACCTTCTCGAAGAATCGCAAATATCCCATATGTTTTGGCAATGGTTGGTTTCGACATTTGAAAGATTTTTAAATTAAGCCTAGTTTTTCAGGTTTCAATGAAATTAGCAGTTTTAGGCTTCTTCCAATTAATACAGATTCAAGGTGTTTTAAGAAGTGCCAAAAGTGGTAAAATGCTAATATTACTGTAAATTAACATTTTTAACAATTATCCTCTTTAGATACCTTTAATGCCAAAGGCTTGAATTTATTGGAAGCAATCAGCGGACATTGTTTATGGTTCTTTTTAATTGCAAATCTTGCCACTGGTTTCGTCAATTCAATCATTCGAACACATTCCGTTGAAAATGTAGTCTTCCAAATGGCCATTCTAATTGCATATAATTTTGGAATTTGTTTAATAATTTATTTATGGCATTTATATTGTAATAGGAAAACTCCATCCAAAAAACATGACCCATCTTTAGATATTATTATTGAAAAATGAATAATAAATTGTTAAATTCGTCTTTTTGTTGCAATATTTAATTGTTAAAATTACGTGCTTTAATAAAAAATTTTATTGTAATTTTAATAATAGTGACCCATACAAAACAATATATCATAAAATACTGTAAAAAACAAAAATGCAATGTTTGCACATTTTTAAGATTCCCACAAAGTTGGAATCTTAAAAATGTGGAATCCACGTATGTATGAAAGATCAATATTTTTGAAAGATTGTTTTTGTAAAGATTTATTAAAAATTAATCAAATATTTAAACAAAGAAATCTTGGAAAAAAGTTACGAGAATGTTTGACGGGTATGGTGTCCGACAAAAAAAAATTACGTCATCCAATTTATCCAAAGAGGGTGTCACATGGGTTTTTTAAAAGAATTTATTATTTAAAAACTTAAAAGCAATTTCCGTGAAATTTTCATAGAAATCACATGAATCCCAGATCCCTGATTCAAACTTTCACATACGCTCATTTTGGAAAAAAACATCTTTATAATCGAAAAGCGTTTTACATGTACTGTAGTTCCGCAACAAAAAACGACTAAAAATGTGTAATGCCGGTACTTCTTTAGAATTAACATATTTATTTATTTATTTATTCACCTCAAAGCGATTGCTCACTTTAAGTGTGGGTAAAAACAAAAAATATAATATAATGAAAAAAAAATACAGTAAAAAAATGAAATACAATAAAAATGTTTTAAATAAAGTAATAATAGAAAAAATAAGTTTTTAAATGAATTTTAGACTATAACAGACACCAACTTTTACTGAACTTGGATTTGAAATTTATAATCGAACATCGATCATCGAAGAATGAGGTGGATGCTCTATGAAAACGGACAGGGCTTACACGTTATCCGAATCATTTGAACACTTTAAAGCCACCCGATCGTGTTTCTTTAAAAGGAAGTCAAAGTAGAAGCCAAGCAGAAGTGAATGACTGAGATAGAATTAAAATGAATAAAATAAACTTATTTAAAAATTTAGAATAAAAAGCAAATCGAAAAGTAAAAAGTACAGTAATGAAGTTACAAAGTAAAAATATAGAAACTTATACAATTTTAAGCGTCTTTGAAAAATCGATTGTTATGTTATGTACCTAAACATAGGGAACAAGAATATGTATGATAGAAACTTTTAACTGGCTTCTAAACGAACCCCACCCAAAAAAACATACCAAAATACTGTATTTTACTGTTTTTCAGAAAAAGAGGACTGGTATAAAAATAACTTTCACAATTTTCTTGTTTAAAAGATTTTATATTAAATTTAAAAAAAAAACTATTTTGGACTAATTATTTGTTATTTTTTGCATACACTATATTTTTGAATATTATCTTGTTTAATGACACTTTCAGCATTAAGATTATTAATAATTTGGAGTATTTTAAACTTTATGTTAAAAAACTTAGCAAAAAAGCAATAAAATATTCACACGAAGAAATTTTGCAAAAGAAAAGAAATGTATGAAACATTACTATTTCTTTTTTGAAATGTTTCTGGGAAAATGTAAAAATATTTTTTTGCAAGCAAAAAAACAAAGAAAATTCTTTCAAAAATGTTTTTTGTGAAAAAGGGCACAAAATTTAAACATCCCCTCGACGAAAATGAAAATTTTGTAATGCGACTGCCGTCCAAGAAAAATGCATCAGATTCAATTGAAAAACATTTTAGCACATCTGCTCCAGATGCTCGTTTAAAACTTTATAAACATATGAATCAGCGATTGCAAAAACATAGAAAGTGTCACATTTCTTTTTCTTCACAAACGTTTGTTGTAAATTTTGAATATTTGACTTTTGTTAAGGAATTTCAACTGATTATAGAAATTTTAATAAAGATGGCTAAAAACAGTAAAATGTTTTCAAACGGAAAATGTTAGAAAATATATACCACTAATAATTTAATAATAATGTATGTGTCTTTTCCAAGTCATTCCAAAATCTCAGCAATTATAAAATTCAAGAACCTGAAAATCTGAAATTGGGATTTCACAAAAAATTATTTCACCAAATGTATGGAGTAAGTGAAAATTGGTTGAAATTTTGTTTAAAATGTGAGCCATCACAAAAAAATTTGAATTAATCAGCAAGTTTTTAAGTTTTTGTTATCATATTTTTAATTTAATGAGAAAAAATTGTAATGATGTGTGTTAAAAATAGCATTATTTGCTTTTAAAATTTTTAATTAACTTTCAAAAGGTTAATCATTGTATTAATGTTTGTTTGTTATCATACAAATTGGTTTCTTTCTTTCTTTTAATTTTCATACCTTTCATTTACTCATCATTTTTATTGTCAAATAATACTGATAACAAAGTATTTTTGCTTTCTTCAGGGACGCAACCAATAATGTACTCACAATAAACGACATTTTAACTTATTGTCAAATACCTACCTCATTATAGTATTTGTATGAAAAATAGTACGTTTACGTTAAATGTTTATTATGAAAAATTGGTTTCTTGTTCTTTGTTTTTTGGTTTTATGGATTAACAATGTTCAAAGTACCTGTTCAGAATCGGAATTTGAAGTGATTTTTAATTAATTGTTTCAAAAAAACAACATTAATTTTTAAATTAGACTTTGCAAAAAATAGTAATAATTTTAGAAGCTTGAACATTGTTATTACAAATATATGGAAAAATATGGTGCCGCTGAAGATAGCTCTAAATATATTGCAAACTTTGAACATATATCCTTGACAAAATCTGCGAAGAAAGAAATTTGTGGAAATTATTATTTTTTGAATATGTGTCTTGGGGAAAAGACTGCATTAATAGAAATTCTTTGTTTGCCATTTATGACAATGGTGATGAATTATATTTAAATTATTTACGACTAAGAGCAAAATGTGAACTTCATTCTGAAAAAGAAATGGAAGGTAATCAAGAGAAAGAAGATGAGAAGATTGAATATCAAGGTAATAACAATGAAGATCAAAAAGAAGACATTCGTGAAGATATGCTAAAAACAGCTATAAGAATATTAACCAGTGAAACAGATTCGACACTTAAAGAGTTAATAGTGATGTCAGGCATGCCTCCATTAAGGTAAATTACCTATTAAAATTATTCAAGTGTATGGGGGTGGAAAAAAAGTCAAATTTTCGAGATTCGAAATCCTAACAATATTTGTTAAGATTGAGATTTCAAAAGTTTTTCGGGCTTTCAAAATTCTTCAAAAGTAATAAATTTGTGGGTTACATTGTGATTCATTATCCCAAGTTTTAAGTGATGAACAGAAGTGGGCAACTTTGTCTACTTTGATGGACATTGTGTATTACTTTAGATATAAAAAAACTGCTGTTTTAGATTTTTTTAAACTTTCTTAAGGTTAATAAATTATGAAAAATTTTTCATAGTTCATAAATAAAATATTAGTTTCAGGAATGAGCGTTTTTTATGTTTAGTAAAATAGGAAACATATGAGTTTTTTAAGGGTTTGGGGTAAGACACACGCATTATGAAAATTTAGCAGATTTTTTTAGCAGGTGATGAAACATCACAAAAATTAAATGCTCTAATTATTTTTATTTTAGCACAGAAGAAATAATTCAAGCAATATACTTTATCAAAGATTGTGCAAAAAGAGACAAAAAATACGCGTATAAAGCTACAGAATTTGGAGCAATCCCTATTCTTATAAATCTTCTAAACTCATCTGATCAAAAGATTAGCATACAAGCCTTAAATGCTCTTGAAGAAATGATACAAGTTTCACATCGAATACGAAATTATTGCATTAAACATGGAATTATGGATTCAATTGTAACACTTTTATCATCGAAAAACTTGTCTGAAGAAATATGGGCAAGTGTTTCAAGTCTAGCAACGGATATTTTTGATTCTAATTATTCTCCACTGCCAGATGAAATTATCTTCAAATTTTTGGAGCCAATCAATAATCTTTTATTAAATCACAAAAATGAAACCTTTCAGTATTACGTTTTTTTAAATTATGGTTCACTTCCAAACGATGGATTAAAATTGAATCCAAAATTTGTCAAAAAAGAAATAATCAAAAAAGTTATTTCGTTGATGAATACTCAGAAACACTTCAAATTGACCCTTGCCCTTCTTATTGGCATTATTCCAAATACAGATGAACACATAAAATTTTCAATTGAAAATGGAATTTTAAAAAATATGAAAGCATATTTGAATCATGAAATGTCTGAAATCAAAATTGCAGCCGTGGCACTCGTTTATAAAATTACATTAAATGAAAATCCCGAATTTATTCAAGCTATTTTTGATGCAAATATTTTACCAGAAATTACAAAACTATTAACGCAACCTAATTACGAAAAAATGGGAATCGAAATCATCAAAAATATTGTTATTAATGGAAATGAAAAACATTTGTCAGAAATGGTGGCAAAAATGAATGTTATAAAATTTCTTTGCGATTTTTTGATCAAAGACAAAAATGTTTATTCATCGCTGATAGTATTGAAAGAAATAATATCCAGAACAAACACCCAGCAAGGAATTTTGAAGAATTATGCAAATAATTGCCCAGGTGTTTCAAAATATTTGGACCATGAAAACGAAGGCATTCAAAAAGTGGCACAATTTTACTGATGCTTTTAATTGGTATAAAATTTCAGAAGTTGTAGTTGATAAACTTTAGTTATTAAATAAAATCAGGAAATTGATTATTTCAAAATATGCTCTTTCTTTAATATTTTTTTTAAAACTCTAAAACTTGTAAAAAACATTTTATTGTATTTCTTCTTTCATTAATAACAAAATATTATTATTGAAAGAATTTTCAAACATATTTTTAAAAATAACATTTAAGAAGAAGTTGGAAAAAAATACGTAAACGATAACGACAAATATCATACAAAATATTTTACAAAATATTTTACAAACTTTTAAAGTCTTTAATGCTTAATAACAGCTGTAGCAATATAGTTTACTCATTCATAAAAGTTATTAATACCTATTAATAACTTTTATGAATGAGTAAACTATATTGCTACAGCTGTTATTAAGCATTAAAGACTATTTTTAAGATATTTACAGTTTCAATTTCTTTGTAACATTCATTTTTAAAGAAACATTTCTGTAAAAGCTATAATTTTTACATTTTTATTGCAGGTGAAAAGCAACTTTCTTAAAGAGTGTAAAAAGGGTAACATTTCGTGATAAAAATGAAGATAGTCTAAATTTAAATTTCAAACAGAGTTAAAATTTTGCATCTTAAAAGTACATATATTTTTTAAACTTTTGCTGATTGTACAAGTTTTTATATGATTTATTTTATTATTGCAGATTTGTCTCTTATCTGCAACGTGCACAAGAAACTTAGCAACTTTTTACAAAAATAATTTTATATTATTTTGTTTCAACCCTTTAAACCACATTTTTAAATATAAAATACTCAAATTTAAAAATTAAAAATTAATGTTTCCAAGGATATTTAATTTTTTAAGAAGAACTTTTTTGCGCAAAATAGCGTCTTTCGAATATTCGCGAATATGCATTTTTTCTCAATTTCTCAATGGCACTAGGAGAAAAAAACAAAAGAGAAAAAAACAATGGAGAAAAAACATTTGTTTTTTATTATGGATAAAAAAACAATGGAGAAAAAAACAACTTTATGCATGAATAGAAAAAAAACAAAAAATATAAAAAAAATTTTAATTTGCAAATTTAATTTTATTTGCACGTTGAGTAAGGAATCTTATAATTGCGGTATTTACTGACATAAATTCTTGTTGATATCTTCATATATCAGTATAAATTCTTCTTTCATGACTTCAGAAAATCTCCTATTCTAAGGGATTGTCTAGATCTTACGTAAATACTTTTATTAACAGGCATAAATGAAGAAATGTTTTTTTCTATACGAACAAAAAATATGCAAAAAAACAAAGCGATTGTTTTCGCAACACCTTCACTGAAGGTGAAATGGCAGCAGAACGAAGGTCCTTCATCAAACAGATCGTTCTGCTGCCATTTCATTTTTTGATGGTCTTAAAAATATTCAAAAAATTAATTATTATTTTTTATTTTAAGTTTTGATTTTTGAAGGGAAAAAACGAGAAATCAAATGTTATTTTCTTATTTTGCAGACTGTCAAGAAAAAAAATGCAAACACATTAAAAAATCTTGTGAAAATTTTTCTTTCTATTTCTTTTTTCTTTCCAAATTTGTTCTTTTGAATATTTTACACATTTTTATTAAATATTTTCATTCAACAACACAAAATTAATATCTGTAATACAAAAAATGTAGAACTTTCAATGAAAATTAAGAAGAAAAACAGATGAAAAAGAAGAACATTTTTAAATAATATTATATTATTCTTTGTTTGATAACCACAATATAGGCTTTTTAAACCAATAAATAACATTTATGAAAACGATTTTTTTGGTGCGTTTCTTCGATTTTTGTAAGTCGGATTATTGAAAAATATTGCAAAACAAAAATTTACAAATGATAAAAAAAATTTATACGAACATTTATTGAAATTATATGTCATAGAGCTGTATAGTTTCATGATTATTGTACCGAAAGAAATTTAATTATTGCTTTCTCTGGGCAATTAAAATTTAAAAAAAATTATTATACTTTTTTAAATTTTAAGACATTTTGTTTATGTTTTCATAGTCTCAAAATAATTAAATATTTTGTAACAACTAATTACTTTTTTGTCGTTTTCCCACACCTTCATTAAGTGAAAAGGTAATTATTCTTTTTTATATTTCATTAAATGTTGATAAAATATATTTCATAATCAATTAATCAAATAAATAAAATTAATGGAAGTTTTTCCTTTTTTAGTGTTATTTCACATTTGTGGAATTTTTGCAACAAATTTATTAATTTTTTACAAATGTTTTAAACTACTCAAAATTAACAACCTAAAAATTTCTCCAACTTTAAGGTTATTCATTTATTATTTGTTTATTCTATCATTTATCAGATGTCCATATTGCATATATCTTTTGTTTCTATGGAGACCTGATAACATTTTATATGATGAAAAAACTTTGTATTTATCTGGAATTATTTCCTGGATTTTGCTAACTTCAAATCCAATTTTTGAATTTTTTTCTTTGTATTGAAAGATGTTTGGCTTTGTGCTTTCCGTTAAAATATAATTCTAAAATATGGAAATATAAAATATGTGTTGGAACAATTATTACAGTAGTGATATATATTATTTTAAATATTGCAATAAATAACCTGTATCATTTACCAGAAAGTACTCAAAATTCTTGCAGATTTCTTTCATGTTTTATTTCGGGTAAAAAAGATCGATATATTGATGAATTTAAAATTATTATTACGGTAGCCGATCTTTTTGCTGCTATAACTTTATTATATTTTATGAAAATTAAAATTTCTTCTGAATCATCCAAGCTAAAAACAAAGAATCGAGTAATTCTTTCAATTATTTTTATTACAGTTTTATTTGAATTTACCCCAAATTTAGTAGATTTTATAATTAGCAAAGTTTGTTTTCGATTTTATTTGCAAAAATGTTAAGTTGTTAAATTTTAGTTTTTTGAACATGGATTTATCGATTTTATTGGTCCATATCGGACAACAATAAGTTCATTGAATTTATTAATTATAATTGTGACGTATAGTCGAGTGCTAAAAACTCCAATTAATAAGGTCAATTTTGTTCAACCAAATAATGTTGCAGCTTCTAAAAATATATAGTATTCATAAAAATATTATGACAAAGAGTGGGAAGAAGAATCTTTTGCGGCTGATAGATCACATCATTGAGGCTAGATTTAACTTTCACGAAGCCAACCTACAAAATAGACGATCTCGCGAAATCTAGAAACAGATAAATGAATGAATTTATAGAACTTTGTTTAACTAATATTTAATGTTGTAATGTGGACCTACGAAATAGATAAAAAGTTTTAAATAAAATGATAAACGAAAATTATTTTTCCACTTTCCCTTGAAAAATGTAATATCAAGATTAAATTATAGTTTACAAGAAATTTGAACTTTAGAATCTTATTAAAGGCACTGTCCAAGGTAGAACAAATCTTTTTTATTCTTTTAGATGACGTATCTTAACACGAAAGCAATATGCTCAGGAAAAACAATGGACACGCGAGTGAGACATGTGTTTTTTTTGTGCTCTCTCTTTTCTTTTCTTTTGTTGCTGCCTGTGATATTGCTTTCGTGTTAAGATACATCATCTAAAAGAATAAAAAAGTTTTGTTCTACCTTGGACAGTTCCTTTAACAGACATATTTTGAAACCCATTAATTAATTTTTCTTAAAAATTTAATTTGTTTTGTTAATTACGGCAAAATTTGTGGAGAAAACTTTTTTGGTCACAATTTTTGTTCCGCAAACACAAATTGGTCAATTTTTTTGCTTACAAACCTTTCGAAATTTTTGAAAGGCCTTTCTAAAATGTACCCTGTTTATGCTTATGCTTTTAATTTCCTTTCCTCCGAGAAATGTACTCAACAGTCTTTCAAAGAACACGTCAGCACCATTTTTATTTCATAGAAAGAAGCTTGTTTTAATATATTAAAAAATAAAAATAGAAAAAATAATATCATGAATGATGCCCGCGGGAGTAAGTAATCTTTTACCAATCATTCCTTTAGGAATGATGTGATTAAAGATATAATGAATATGATTCAGTTTGAGGTTGCAAGTAGAGAAACAATTTTTGACATTCGAGCAGACCTAGAGGAATATAGGTCAAATCAAAATGACAAAGTTCTGTCATGGCAAAACGAATATTCTAGAATTGTAAAATTGTTTCGAAATCATTTAAAATTTTGTGTTGGCGGAATAAAACAAAAATTTAATTTTTTCGTTTAAAAACTGCTTTTGAAAAATTAATAATTTTTTTTTAAAATTTGCATATATATTTTGTGATATAATCAATGTATGTGGATATTAAAAAATTATTGCTGCTTTATTTTCTATGTACAAAACATTAATAATAATAATAAATTAATATGAGAAAATGGAGGAAAAAGAAATACAATGAGATACATTGAAATGTATAATTAATTAATATACATTGCTGCTAATAGAAAATCTATTTTTTTAAGATTCCACCGATTCCAAGACCAAGAAGGCCTTTTCCTCCTTTATTTCCACCCAAAACTCCACCAAGAAGTCCATTATCACCAAGGACACCACCGAGAAGTCCATCACCATTTCCACCAAGAAGGCCACTAAGGAGACCATTGACAAGGCCATTTTCACCAAGAAGGGCTCCCAAAACTCCATCCTTAAGAAGGCCATCTAATTTTAATAAACCATCCAAATTGAGAAGTTTATTTAAATTGAGTCCAGATAAAAGTGATGACAAAAGTCTATCAAGATCTTTTAAAAGTTGTTGAAGGAGTTTATCAACATTCTTTAATAAATTGCTCAATAAATTTCCAATGGCTTCATCTTCTTGCAATAATGTCAAAACATTGTTTTGAACAATATCCTAAAAATAAATTTGCATATTTATTTATATATTGCTGTTATTAGATAGAAACTAACGTAAAGCTCTTCAACTAATTGTCCAGCTTGAGGTGAAATTCCATTAGCAATTTTTTTGAGGGTTTCAAAGGTTGTTTCAATTTTGCCATCAACATCTTCAACAATTGATTTGTACAATTTTTGCAATTCAATTGGTTGTCCGGCAATCCAGCTATCAATAGTTTCCAAGATTTCTGATTTTGTCATATTTTCATTTTTAAGAAGTCCAGTCAATTCATCCAATTGTTCGGTAGAAAGACTTGGAAGTAATTGTTGAAGAATTTGAATAACTTTTTCAAGAAGAGTCCGGACTAATGTTACAACATCTCCAACAACCCCATCAAGACCCGCATTCAATGGCAAAACTTTAAGAACACCCAACAATTTTCCATTTAATAATCCAGATAATGGCCCATCTCCTCCATTTGGTGAAGCTGAAACTCCAGAATCCCTGCCACCACCGATAATTGGTAGGGCAAAGACACTTGTTGAAAGAAGAAGGGCAAAAACAATCAAAGATTTGTTATACATTTTTAAATGGGTTTGAATCGTTAAATGATGATATTAAAATGAAATTTTGTAGCTGCTTTTATACTCCATTCTAATGATTATTGAACAGTTTTTTTGATCAAAATTCTAAAAAAACATTGCTGATCAAGCTTAAAAAAATTGTTTTGGAAATTTCTGAATTGATAATTTTAAAAAAGAATTTTGATATTTTTTGCAAATTATTATTCAAATCCCCTCCATATTTATTTTTTTTGCTGTTTTTTAATGATGGTTAAAAAAACAAAAACATTAAATCATTTATAATTGACCAAATAACAGCTTAACACTATTATTTGTCTGCACTCAATTATATTTTGTATTTTTATGTCATTCACACTTACTTGAAGCATTTGTTTAATATTTTTTATATGTAATGTTTCAGCTCAACTGCTTTTTACTTTTACAAAATGAAAAAAATGTTGCAGCTTAAAATTTTGTTTTTGTACATGTACTTTAATATTTTTTATTTTATTGAAAAACAAAAACAACATTTTATTACCAGATATATTTATTTAAAATTACAAAAAATTCCACCTCCTCATTTTTAGTGATTTAAACGTTTCCAATGCTTTCTTTCAAAATAGAAAAAGAACGTAAAAATGAATACAGATTTCTTTGTTTCTCTGTCTCGCCCAATAAAAATATGCAACCTTGTACTTTTGACTGAACCCAAAATTGTATTTCTTTTCATTATTTTAATTTTTTTGTTGGTTTTTTTAACCTTAAAAGTTTAAGGTATATTTTGGATTCAATGCCCTTTTTTAAAATGTGGCATTTGAATAAATTTTGGAAAGCTTTGTTGCAACAAAGCAAATATTTCATTTTTAAAAAATTTAACAGTAATTTTATAAAACCCCAAATTTCTAACTAAAATAATGATCGACCAAAAGTAATTACCGTAATCATTTGTTACAAAAGCTTTTTTCACCCGTTTTTTTGCAATACTGTATTTGAGCTATTTAATGTAACAACTAAATTATGACTCGTAACTAAATGATTACGATAATGTAATGGATGGCAAAATATCGTAATTTTTTAGTGTTACTAAAAAAATGGTGTTGAATTTTATAAAAAATTAACTGATTTTGCGATAATTTTTCTTCCATTTCCACATTCGGTAAAATTGTTTCATTTTTGTAACGGCCTAAACCAAGGTTGATTTTGTAGAAAGAAAGAAACTTTTATCTCGCAACAGCAATAATTTTGATTTTTTTAAAAAGAAAATTCTTGCAAAAATTTGAGCTCGTCTTTTTAAAATAGAAAAAACAGTAATTCAAACATGGCGTAATTTTTAAATTAAAATAAACATCGATTTAAGTATTGATAAAAATTACCAAAAAGTAACGCCATTGACATTTTTTGCATGTTTATTTTTTTTTGGAAGTAAAAATTAGGATTCTGAAAAGGATTATTTTAGCATAAAAAATGCTTAATTTTGTTAAAAAATTTGGATATTTTTTATGACTCGTAATAGTGGATTATCAGGGAAAAAAACTGATGATTCGTTATAGCTATCATAGATTTGAATATCTGATATTACAATATATTTTACCTACTTACTAAAAAATATTAAAGCATGAGCAACTTTTATTGAATTGACTGAAGTTGTTTTTTTTGTTCCCCGCATTATTAAAAACTGTTATTTAAAAACAAAAAATAATAATTTGCAATTTTTGGGATACTGTATTTGAGCCATTTATAAAAGAAAAAGAAACAGGAAAAATTGATCTCTGTTTTTGCTAAAACGGAAGAAGAAAAAGCTTTTAAATATGTGTTTTTACATTTGCTTTGTTTTTTCTGATGATACTGCAAATTTTGCAACTTTTTTAAAAGCATTTGTTGCAATGATTTAATTAAAATTAAAAAAGGCAGCGTCAACTACTGATATTCTAAAATCGACGTAATCCTGATTCATTACAGTACACACAAAACAAAAACAGTTAAAGAAAATTATTGGAATTTCTTGCTTTTTTTATTATTTATTTGCCTTGCTTTGAAAGCAAGGCGATCCAAAATTTATTCAAAATTGCCACATGGGCTTTTTGGGCTTTGAATATCATCAATTAGATTGATGTTTTTCTTTTACAAAAATTAATGTAGATTTTACTTCCAACACATCAAGTTCGACGCTTTAAGCTTTTTCTAACCAAGAAGAAGCTTATGGCGTTAAAAAATCAGTGTTGGAAGTAACAGTTCTTTTTAAAACAAATTTGAATATCATCAATTAGATTGATGTTTTTCTTTTACAAAAATTACTGTAGATTTTACTTCCAACACATCAAGTTCGACGCTTTAAGCTTTTTCTAACCAAGAAGAAGCTTATGGCGTTAAAAAATCAGTGTTGGAAGTAACAGTTCTTTTTAAAACAAATTTGAATATCATCAATTAGATTGATGTTTTTCTTTTACAAAAATTAATGTAGATTTTACTTCCAACACATCAAGTTCGACGCTTTAAGCTTTTTCTAACCAAGAAGAAGCTTATGGCGTTAAAAAATCAGTGTTGGAAGTAACAGTTCTTTTTAAAACAAATTTGAATATCATCAATTAGATTGATGTTTTTCTTATACAAAAATTACTGTAGATTTTACTTCCAACACATCAAGTTCGACGCTTTAAGCTTTTTCTAACCAAGAAGAAGCTTATGGCGTTAAAAAATCAGTGTTGGAAGTAACAGTTCTTTTTAAAACAAATTTGAATATCATCAATTAGATTGATGTTTTTCTTATACAAAAATTACTGTAGATTTTACTTCCAACACATCAAGTTCGACGCTTTAAGCTTTTTCTAACCAAGAAGAAGCTTATGGCGTTAAAAAATCAGTGTTGGAAGTAACAGTTCTTTTTAAAACAAATTTGAATATCATCAATTAGATTGATGTTTTTCTTTTACAAAAATTAATGTAGATTTTACTTCCAACACATCAAGTTCGACGCTTTAAGCTTTTTCTAACCAAGAAGAAGCTTATGGCGTTAAAAAATCAGTGTTGGAAGTAACAGTTCTTTTTAAAACAAATTTGAATATCATCAATTAGATTGATGTTTTTCTTTTACAAAAATTAATGTAGATTTTACTTCCAACACATCAAGTTCGACGCTTTAAGCTTTTTCTAACCAAGAAGAAGCTTATGGCGTTAAAAAATCAGTGTTGGAAGTAACAGTTCTTTTTAAAACAAATTTGAATATCATCAATTAGATTGATGTTTTTCTTTTACAAAAATTAATGTAGATTTTACTTCCAACACATCAAGTTCGACGCTTTAAGCTTTTTCTAACCAAGAAGAAGCTTATGGCGTTAAAAAATCAGTGTTGGAAGTAACAGTTCTTTTTAAAACAAATTTGAATATCATCAATTAGATTGATGTTTTTCTTTTACAAAAATTAATGTAGATTTTACTTCCAACACATCAAGTTCGACGCTTTAAGCTTTTTCTAACCAAGAAGAAGCTTATGGCGTTAAAAAATCAGTGTTGGAAGTAACAGTTCTTTTTAAAACAAATTTGAATATCATCAATTAGATTGATGTTTTTCTTTTACAAAAATTACTGTAGATTTTACTTCCAACACATCAAGTTCGACGCTTTAAGCTTTTTCTAACCAAGAAGAAGCTTATGGCGTTAAAAAATCAGTGTTGGAAGTAACAGTTCTTTTTAAAACAAATTTGAATATCATCAATTAGATTGATGTTTTTCTTTTACAAAAATTAATGTAGATTTTACTTCCAACACATCAAGTTCGACGCTTTAAGCTTTTTCTAACCAAGAAGAAGCTTATGGCGTTAAAAAATCAGTGTTGGAAGTAACAGTTCTTTTTAAAACAAATTTGAATATCATCAATTAGATTGATGTTTTTCTTATACAAAAATTACTGTAGATTTTACTTCCAACACATCAAGTTCGACGCTTTAAGCTTTTTCTAACCAAGAAGAAGCTTATGGCGTTAAAAAATCAGTGTTGGAAGTAACAGTTCTTTTTAAAACAAATTTGAATATCATCAATTAGATTGATGTTTTTCTTATACAAAAATTACTGTAGATTTTACTTCCAACACATCAAGTTCGACGCTTTAAGCTTTTTCTAACCAAGAAGAAGCTTATGGCGTTAAAAAATCAGTGTTGGAAGTAACAGTTCTTTTTAAAACAAATTTGAATATCATCAATTAGATTGATGTTTTTCTTATACAAAAATTACTGTAGATTTTACTTCCAACACATCAAGTTCGACGCTTTAAGCTTTTTCTAACCAAGAAGAAGCTTATGGCGTTAAAAAATCAGTGTTGGAAGTAACAGTTCTTTTTAAAACAAATTTGAATATCATCAATTAGATTGATGTTTTTCTTATACAAAAATTACTGTAGATTTTACTTCCAACACATCAAGTTCGACGCTTTAAGCTTTTTCTAACCAAGAAGAAGCTTATGGCGTTAAAAAATCAGTGTTGGAAGTAACAGTTCTTTTTAAAACAAATTTGAATATCATCAATTAGATTGATGTTTTTCTTTTACAAAAATTACTGTAGATTTTACTTCCAACACATCAAGTTCGACGCTTTAAGCTTTTTCTAACCAAGAAGAAGCTTATGGCGTTAAAAAATCAGTGTTGGAAGTAACAGTTCTTTTTAAAACAAATTTGAATATCATCAATTAGATTGATGTTTTTCTTTTACAAAAATTAATGTAGATTTTACTTCCAACACATCAAGTTCGACGCTTTAAGCTTTTTCTAACCAAGAAGAAGCTTATGGCGTTAAAAAATCAGTGTTGGAAGTAACAGTTCTTTTTAAAACAAATTTGAATATCATCAATTAGATTGATGTTTTTCTTATACAAAAATTACTGTAGATTTTACTTCCAACACATCAAGTTCGACGCTTTAAGCTTTTTCTAACCAAGAAGAAGCTTATGGCGTTAAAAAATCAGTGTTGGAAGTAACAGTTCTTTTTAAAACAAATTTGAATATCATCAATTAGATTGATGTTTTTCTTTTACAAAAATTACTGTAGATTTTACTTCCAACACATCAAGTTCGACGCTTTAAGCTTTTTCTAACCAAGAAGAAGCTTATGGCGTTAAAAAATCAGTGTTGGAAGTAACAGTTCTTTTTAAAACAAATTTGAATATCATCAATTAGATTGATGTTTTTCTTATACAAAAATTACTGTAGATTTTACTTCCAACACATCAAGTTCGACGCTTTAAGCTTTTTCTAACCAAGAAGAAGCTTATGGCGTTAAAAAATCAGTGTTGGAAGTAACAGTTCTTTTTAAAACAAATTTGAATATCATCAATTAGATTGATGTTTTTCTTTTACAAAAATTACTGTAGATTTTACTTCCAACACATCAAGTTCGACGCTTTAAGCTTTTTCTAACCAAGAAGAAGCTTATGGCGTTAAAAAATCAGTGTTGGAAGTAACAGTTCTTTTTAAAACAAATTTGAATATCATCAATTAGATTGATGTTTTTCTTTTACAAAAATTACTGTAGATTTTACTTCCAACACATCAAGTTCGACGCTTTAAGCTTTTTCTAACCAAGAAGAAGCTTATGGCGTTAAAAAATCAGTGTTGGAAGTAACAGTTCTTTTTAAAACAAATTTGAATATCATCAATTAGATTGATGTTTTTCTTATACAAAAATTACTGTAGATTTTACTTCCAACACATCAAGTTCGACGCTTTAAGCTTTTTCTAACCAAGAAGAAGCTTATGGCGTTAAAAAATCAGTGTTGGAAGTAACAGTTCTTTTTAAAACAAATTTGAATATCATCAATTAGATTGATGTTTTTCTTATACAAAAATTACTGTAGATTTTACTTCCAACACATCAAGTTCGACGCTTTAAGCTTTTTCTAACCAAGAAGAAGCTTATGGCGTTAAAAAATCAGTGTTGGAAGTAACAGTTCTTTTTAAAACAAATTTGAATATCATCAATTAGATTGATGTTTTTCTTTTACAAAAATTAATGTAGATTTTACTTCCAACACATCAAGTTCGACGCTTTAAGCTTTTTCTAACCAAGAAGAAGCTTATGGCGTTAAAAAATCAGTGTTGGAAGTAACAGTTCTTTTTAAAACAAATTTGAATATCATCAATTAGATTGATGTTTTTCTTTTACAAAAATTACTGTAGATTTTACTTCCAACACATCAAGTTCGACGCTTTAAGCTTTTTCTAACCAAGAAGAAGCTTATGGCGTTAAAAAATCAGTGTTGGAAGTAACAGTTCTTTTTAAAACAAATTTGAATATCATCAATTAGATTGATGTTTTTCTTATACAAAAATTACTGTAGATTTTACTTCCAACACATCAAGTTCGACGCTTTAAGCTTTTTCTAACCAAGAAGAAGCTTATGGCGTTAAAAAATCAGTGTTGGAAGTAACAGTTCTTTTTAAAACAAATTTGAATATCATCAATTAGATTGATGTTTTTCTTTTACAAAAATTACTGTAGATTTTACTTCCAACACATCAAGTTCGACGCTTTAAGCTTTTTCTAACCAAGAAGAAGCTTATGGCGTTAAAAAATCAGTGTTGGAAGTAACAGTTCTTTTTAAAACAAATTTGAATATCATCAATTAGATTGATGTTTTTCTTTTACAAAAATTACTGTAGATTTTACTTCCAACACATCAAGTTCGACGCTTTAAGCTTTTTCTAACCAAGAAGAAGCTTATGGCGTTAAAAAATCAGTGTTGGAAGTAACAGTTCTTTTTAAAACAAATTTGAATATCATCAATTAGATTGATGTTTTTCTTATACAAAAATTACTGTAGATTTTACTTCCAACACATCAAGTTCGACGCTTTAAGCTTTTTCTAACCAAGAAGAAGCTTATGGCGTTAAAAAATCAGTGTTGGAAGTAACAGTTCTTTTTAAAACAAATTTGAATATCATCAATTAGATTGATGTTTTTCTTATACAAAAATTACTGTAGATTTTACTTCCAACACATCAAGTTCGACGCTTTAAGCTTTTTCTAACCAAGAAGAAGCTTATGGCGTTAAAAAATCAGTGTTGGAAGTAACAGTTCTTTTTAAAACAAATTTGAATATCATCAATTAGATTGATGTTTTTCTTTTACAAAAATTAATGTAGATTTTACTTCCAACACATCAAGTTCGACGCTTTAAGCTTTTTCTAACCAAGAAGAAGCTTATGGCGTTAAAAAATCAGTGTTGGAAGTAACAGTTCTTTTTAAAACAAATTTGAATATCATCAATTAGATTGATGTTTTTCTTTTACAAAAATTAATGTAGATTTTACTTCCAACACATCAAGTTCGACGCTTTAAGCTTTTTCTAACCAAGAAGAAGCTTATGGCGTTAAAAAATCAGTGTTGGAAGTAACAGTTCTTTTTAAAACAAATTTGAATATCATCAATTAGATTGATGTTTTTCTTTTACAAAAATTACTGTAGATTTTACTTCCAACACATCAAGTTCGACGCTTTAAGCTTTTTCTAACCAAGAAGAAGCTTATGGCGTTAAAAAATCAGTGTTGGAAGTAACAGTTCTTTTTAAAACAAATTTGAATATCATCAATTAGATTGATGTTTTTCTTTTACAAAAATTAATGTAGATTTTACTTCCAACACATCAAGTTCGACGCTTTAAGCTTTTTCTAACCAAGAAGAAGCTTATGGCGTTAAAAAATCAGTGTTGGAAGTAACAGTTCTTTTTAAAACAAATTTGAATATCATCAATTAGATTGATGTTTTTCTTTTACAAAAATTACTGTAGATTTTACTTCCAACACATCAAGTTCGACGCTTTAAGCTTTTTCTAACCAAGAAGAAGCTTATGGCGTTAAAAAATCAGTGTTGGAAGTAACAGTTCTTTTTAAAACAAATTTGAATATCATCAATTAGATTGATGTTTTTCTTTTACAAAAATTAATGTAGATTTTACTTCCAACACATCAAGTTCGACGCTTTAAGCTTTTTCTAACCAAGAAGAAGCTTATGGCGTTAAAAAATCAGTGTTGGAAGTAACAGTTCTTTTTAAAACAAATTTGAATATCATCAATTAGATTGATGTTTTTCTTTTACAAAAATTACTGTAGATTTTACTTCCAACACATCAAGTTCGACGCTTTAAGCTTTTTCTAACCAAGAAGAAGCTTATGGCGTTAAAAAATCAGTGTTGGAAGTAACAGTTCTTTTTAAAACAAATTTGAATATCATCAATTAGATTGATGTTTTTCTTATACAAAAATTACTGTAGATTTTACTTCCAACACATCAAGTTCGACGCTTTAAGCTTTTTCTAACCAAGAAGAAGCTTATGGCGTTAAAAAATCAGTGTTGGAAGTAACAGTTCTTTTTAAAACAAATTTGAATATCATCAATTAGATTGATGTTTTTCTTTTACAAAAATTAATGTAGATTTTACTTCCAACACATCAAGTTCGACGCTTTAAGCTTTTTCTAACCAAGAAGAAGCTTATGGCGTTAAAAAATCAGTGTTGGAAGTAACAGTTCTTTTTAAAACAAATTTGAATATCATCAATTAGATTGATGTTTTTCTTTTACAAAAATTAATGTAGATTTTACTTCCAACACATCAAGTTCGACGCTTTAAGCTTTTTCTAACCAAGAAGAAGCTTATGGCGTTAAAAAATCAGTGTTGGAAGTAACAGTTCTTTTTAAAACAAATTTGAATATCATCAATTAGATTGATGTTTTTCTTATACAAAAATTACTGTAGATTTTACTTCCAACACATCAAGTTCGACGCTTTAAGCTTTTTCTAACCAAGAAGAAGCTTATGGCGTTAAAAAATCAGTGTTGGAAGTAACAGTTCTTTTTAAAACAAATTTGAATATCATCAATTAGATTGATGTTTTTCTTTTACAAAAATTAATGTAGATTTTACTTCCAACACATCAAGTTCGACGCTTTAAGCTTTTTCTAACCAAGAAGAAGCTTATGGCGTTAAAAAATCAGTGTTGGAAGTAACAGTTCTTTTTAAAACAAATTTGAATATCATCAATTAGATTGATGTTTTTCTTTTACAAAAATTACTGTAGATTTTACTTCCAACACATCAAGTTCGACGCTTTAAGCTTTTTCTAACCAAGAAGAAGCTTATGGCGTTAAAAAATCAGTGTTGGAAGTAACAGTTCTTTTTAAAACAAATTTGAATATCATCAATTAGATTGATGTTTTTCTTTTACAAAAATTAATGTAGATTTTACTTCCAACACATCAAGTTCGACGCTTTAAGCTTTTTCTAACCAAGAAGAAGCTTATGGCGTTAAAAAATCAGTGTTGGAAGTAACAGTTCTTTTTAAAACAAATTTGAATATCATCAATTAGATTGATGTTTTTCTTTTACAAAAATTAATGTAGATTTTACTTCCAACACATCAAGTTCGACGCTTTAAGCTTTTTCTAACCAAGAAGAAGCTTATGGCGTTAAAAAATCAGTGTTGGAAGTAACAGTTCTTTTTAAAACAAATTTGAATATCATCAATTAGATTGATGTTTTTCTTTTACAAAAATTAATGTAGATTTTACTTCCAACACATCAAGTTCGACGCTTTAAGCTTTTTCTAACCAAGAAGAAGCTTATGGCGTTAAAAAATCAGTGTTGGAAGTAACAGTTCTTTTTAAAACAAATTTGAATATCATCAATTAGATTGATGTTTTTCTTTTACAAAAATTAATGTAGATTTTACTTCCAACACATCAAGTTCGACGCTTTAAGCTTTTTCTAACCAAGAAGAAGCTTATGGCGTTAAAAAATCAGTGTTGGAAGTAACAGTTCTTTTTAAAACAAATTTGAATATCATCAATTAGATTGATGTTTTTCTTTTACAAAAATTAATGTAGATTTTACTTCCAACACATCAAGTTCGACGCTTTAAGCTTTTTCTAACCAAGAAGAAGCTTATGGCGTTAAAAAATCAGTGTTGGAAGTAACAGTTCTTTTTAAAACAAATTTGAATATCATCAATTAGATTGATGTTTTTCTTTTACAAAAATTAATGTAGATTTTACTTCCAACACATCAAGTTCGACGCTTTAAGCTTTTTCTAACCAAGAAG